>CM062819.1:1438094631-1438612248 GCA_031772625.1 Pinus tabuliformis | reverse complement strand
GAAAACATGTTTAGGGACTTTGGATCCTTAGATTATTGACATTTCATGCTCTATGCTGTAAGGCACAAAAATGTCTATAACACAACTAGAGAGAAGCACAGAAGTGAAGGACCAGCAGGACAAGATACGACATAGAAGTTGCAATGAAGTTTGTCATTATATCTTGTATACCATAGACTGTTGTATTATTCATATTTGGTTTAATATAACAAAGCTTGGGTTGTACATTATTGTACAATATTTGTTAAAAATTGTGTATACTTGTGTACATGTGATTTACTTCTTTATATTTTTAGTTGTGCAAAGTAATTCCTGTTGAGATTCTTGGTTTGGTAGCATCTGGGATTTTAAGATTCTAACCTAGACCCAAGATCATGGAATTCAACATATGTGCTATATTCATGGACATGTATTTGACAGGTATAACAACTGGTGTCTAGTTATAGCTAGATCTGTTAAGGGAATTGGAGTCCCTTGAGACATGGCAAATATGTGTTCAGCTACAAGGCAGCATGCTTGCAACAACAAGATAAGGTAACTGGTGTATTTCTATGTTTATTTATACATTAACGATTATGTGTTTATGGTATTGTGATGCAAGGAGTTGCATGGCAAGAGAGGTTTCCATGAAATCTTGAAGAAGGATCAGGTTGAGATTTCCTTGGGAACCATGGGGATTGATTCATGGCATCTGTTGTTAGTTTTGTGCTTTTGGTATTTTGGTGATTTGTTGTGCTTGATTTTGGTTTTGTTTGCTTCTTGTGCATGGCCATGCCACTTCATTTGTGGCATCATATTGTTATTAGTTTTCCATGGTTTTCTTCTTGTTTGCTTCTCAGTCTTTGCTTTTCTGTTTTAAGAGTCTTGGGAATTGGTTGGGGAAGGAGGAAGTTAATGGAGCTCGAGGAGAGTTGTGTGGAACCCAATAGGTAATGAAAGAATCATGTGAATCTGGTGCATGTGTAAGGGAAGCTAAAGGTAAGAGTATGGCAGTCGATTGAGTTGGTTGGGTCCATTGGTGTAAATGGATGATGGTAGGACAATCATGAGAAAGCTAATAGAAAGGTAAGGTGAATGGAATTGAGGTGTCATAGGCCATGGCTATGTTGGTAACCATTGTTCTCAATGTTTCACATGTGTTGCATGCATAAAGGGAGTTCTCTTAACCTTGACCTTATGATATTTGGTAATTATGTTGTGAACATGTTTATGCTAATATTTGTATATATGCATCTATATATGTATGTATATATGTCTTTTTCTGACATGATCATGAGTTTTTGATGTTGATGTTTATCTGTATATATATGTGTGTATGTGTGTGTGTGTGTGTGTGTGTGTGTGCATACCGTTGTCTGGCAAGGTCACAGGGAATCGTTCTTGTGTAGGAATGATTTCTTATGCAAGTGAATGGCATGAAGAGGCTCCTGGTTTATGAGGAATCAAGTGGAAAAGTAGTCATGAAAAATATATGACATCAGTATCATGTGGATATGAATTGATACTATATGCTTGTATTATTCCTATGTTTATATTATGACAGATAACTCTGAGGGATACATCAGCTGAATCAAAGAAGTGAGATCCAAGGCATGCTAGGATACGCATGGTTGGTAGAAGAGACACTAGAAGTAAGGTTGTTTGGGAGAGATAGTGTGGTTTTGGATGTGTGGTACTATTGTTGTTAATATGTCGTATATGTTGTACATGTTACATCTGTGATGTCGTGTGCATGTGGTGCTATGTACGTCTGTCATTCTATAAACATTGTATAGGTGGTATGATGTACATGTGGCATTGTGTAGACATTATGCAGGTGGTGCCATGTACATGTGATGTTGTGTACAAGTTGTGCAGGTCTTGTTGTGTATGGGTGCTACTGTGTACATGTTATACATGTAGCACTAGTGTACATGTGGTATTATGTGCATGTCGTACATGTTGTGTTGTGTACTGTGGTACGATGTATGTGCATTATGTAGTCATGTTATCATGACATGTGTACTTGTTGCGTTGTACTCTATGTAGTACATGTATTGTGTTGTGTTGTACGCCAAGTGTAGGTACATGTAATGTGTGGCATTGTACATCGGGTATAGATGCATTGTGTTGTGTTGTATGCCAGGTGTAGGTACATGTATTATGTGGTGTTGTACATTGGGTATAGATGTGTGTATTTTGTTGTACATTAGGTGTAGGTGTATGTATTTTGTGGTGGTATACTCTAGATGTAGGTGTATGTATTGTGTTGTGTTATACACTGGGTGTAGATGTATGTGTGGTATGTCAGGTGTAGGCACATGTATTGCATGGTGTTGTATGTCATGTGGGGTTGTATGTGTGTGATGCACACTATCTATATGTGCACATGGTTCAGGAGAAGGCACTGGGTGTTTGTTGGGTGTGAAAATTGATCCGGAGTGAGTACGGAATAAAGACAAAGGTAGAAGCTAAGGATTGATTAAAGGATAAGTAACAATATTTTATTTCAGTTTTATTATGCATGTGATTTATGATTCTGGTCTATGATGATTACATGTGATATATGATTTTGGTTTATAATGGTTACCTGTGATTTATGATTTTGATCTATGATGGTTGTATTTTGAACCAACTTGATGTGATATGTTTATACATGTTGATTTTCTCAAATGTGCTAGTTTGATTTGTTGTGACAGGAAGCAAACATAATTGCTAGTATACGCTATTGACGGGTCACCAATGAGGTATGATGTGAATTTATTTTAAATCTAATGGAAATTATGTGCTTGGTATAGGAATGCATGGACATGTCCAGTTGGGTGGTCGAAATTGACTGCAAGAAATTGCAACAACAAAAAGAATTGGAAAATGTAGCAGTATGTTGGTAAAGCACTTATGGAGAAGGGCCATTGTCGGACACGGGTACCCAATAGTGTCCATTTATTTCCATGAGCATGCTATGTCCAGTATGATGGTTTTAAGGTAGGGATATACCTTGGTATTTTTGTTGTTATTTTGCTAGTTATGAATATGTATTATGGCAGTGGCTATGTAAGGCTCCGATCATGTTTTTACTTGTATGTGAATGAACAATGTATGTATGGCCTCATGGATGAAACTGTACCTAAAGTGATAAGGAAACAATGCCTCGTAGCGAATCTCAGATAAGTATGGGTCCCATGTGCTTAGATCTATTATTTGAACCTGTAGATTTCATTCATGCCAAGTGTTTAATAGAATGTCAATCCCAGTTGGGGATGGTCAGGCCTACTCCTAGAGTTATTTTTTATTTTACTAGTCTTGTCATCATGTGTTTAATGGATTCCAGAAGTTACAACAAGTTTTGGGAATGGTTGGAATTTTAGGCTTGAAAAGTGCCTTAAATTCGCCAGACTCTGGCACAGGTCTACTGGAATTAGTCCCTAGATGCATGCATATTGCAAGCTTGTGGGAGCATCCAGAGCTCTCTCGATGTTGGCATGCCCATAGCATGGAAGTGTCTAGATGTTTAATAGCTTAAAAACACAGTGGGTCCCATGGGCTAGTTAGTAGAAAAGTTGGGATGGTTCCTAGGAGTCTTATTGCTAACGTTGAAGGTCTGTATGGTGTGTTTCCATCAGTTTCACTTCCTTAATGTGACTTAGGAGATCGAATCATATCATAGTAACTTCTCGTATAATGTTTATCCTGATTGACCAATTACTTGGGTAGATGTGGGAGAATGCTATTACAACCACACTGCTCATTTGATTCATAGGGAGAATCTTTGTAGTCTTGCTAGTAATTTTCGATCTCTTTCCTACAAGGAATACTATGTTAGCTAAACCAAATAAGAATAAACCGACGTACCTTAACAAAGTTCGGGGAGGATATCTCATATGCAAGATCAACCAATCAATGTAATACGTGTATAACATAATCATAACAACATATAGAAATAGAACATTTAAGTGTATGAACACATAAAGCTCATTCTAGATTGAGTCCAGTAATCAATGAATGATCGTATAAACTACACATACCATGACCTCATGCATGACAACAACAACCATACCAATGTACACTGAAGATACACAACCATAAACAACATCTAACCAATCATACACTCATGACGACACACTTCACAACAACAGCATCCTCCTTCACGTGGAAACATCACTACAACCATGACTGACACCATACATATGCAACAAGCACATAGACCACAAGGATGATTAACACACATGCAACTGACATGAATGCATGACCAAGACACACTGACCATCCAGTCCAAGGGGTAAACCATGTTTTGATACCACTCTATAACACCTTCCTCCCACATCTACCCAAGTAATTGTCCAACAGGGGTAAAAATGTGATGAGAGGCTACTATGATGGAATTCAAACTCGTATGTGACCTTAAGGAAGTGGAACCAATGGAAACATAGCATACAAACCTTCCAAATTAGTAATAGGACTCCCAGGAACCGTCCCAACTGCTTAGGTAACCAACATCTCGGTCCCACTAATTTTTGAAACCAATTAACCCCAGGATGCTGCCAGGATATGGGTATGCATGTATCCAGAAGACTCTAGATGCTCCCACTACATGGTATGTTAGCACCCAGGGACTATTTTTCTCAATGTTGTGCCAACGTCCCCAGGATTTGAGCCACTTTTACAGGCCCAGAGCCTATGTAATTGTCCAAAATTCAATGATAACTTCAGAACAAAAGTATAACACTGGAATGATGATACAAATGCAATTAATTAAACAAGGGCTTGACTAGACCCCTATGAGCCATGACAAGAATTTTGTCAAACATATCACAAATATGTAATATACATGAGTAAACAACAAATATGAGCATAGGGGTCTCATATCTATCTGAGAATAGTTAAGACACATTGTTCCCTTATATCATTAGTTGTATTATAATCTATTAGGTCATAGCTACATTGTTCATTCATTTACAAATAAAAACATGAGGAGAACGATACACCATCATTGTCATAAAACATGCTTATAACCAACATAATAACGACAAAAATATCAAGGATACATCAACCATAAAATCCACATATAAACCCGTATATTTATACATAAGATATGAAGGAGAGAACCTCTTATTAATGAATGAAAAATCCAACCCGAGATGGAACTACCACGTTCTACCCGACCATAGAATGGTTGGGCCAATTCCCTCTTCATCCATTCACCCTTGTGCCATATTCCAAGCATGAATGTGGGACTCGAACCAAAAGAATCAACTACGGCATCCCTAGGCTAAAACACCTCACCCTCATCAATAGAAACTAGGCTTTACCATAATCCACCTCGAATCACTAGGCCAACACAATAAAAATGTAATAACAGGCTTTACCATGATCTCCGCAAAATCACTAGGCCAAAAAAAGCATGGATGCCGCCAAATTTCTCCACCTACACCATGATGAATTTCTTGTCTCCTAGTCTCTTGAGCTTTACCACAATCCATAGTCTGATCCAACGATCACTAGGCCCTAAACTGAGACACCACCATCCAATGTTTACCGTATACCCTTCCATTCATCGGCAAGGATTCCTAGGCCTAAACAAGGGAAGCCACCTCTAGGCTTTGCTATATATCTCATCATTCACCGGTCAAGGACTCCTATGCCCACCGAGGTAACACAAATCTTTCTTTACTGCAACCCACAATCTGGTTCAGGGGTCATTAGGGCATGTGTTCTATCATTCGTTGATCCACCTCACACAGCTTCAAATCCATCCAGAAATTTAGCTCAACCAAAACATGAGAACCACATCACACCATGGCTATCCAGAAATGGAAAGGCTAGTTTGAAAACATCGTCACCTAGTAAAACCCATGCCATAATAGCAAAAGAACCACATGCAATTTCATGCATTCCAAATATAGCAAGAAAACACACATGCAAATCGATACCTGTGAAGAATATTGATGTAGCTGCTTGATCATGTTCTTCCTTGCTTGCTCCTTCCTTCTTCTTGCCTTCTTTGTCTTTCTTGATCCAATGCCCAAGTACTCCAAGAAAAATTTAAGTGTCCAAGAGTGATAGAGAGAGAGAATAATGAGAGAGCTCCAAAACTAAACTCGCAAAAGGTTACAAACTAATCCATAGAAGCCTTTTTATCAATTAGGCCTCTATTTCTTCATTTTTCCATTATTTTCCTTCAATATACTCCTCACATGCAACCTGTGACCTTTCATCTTCCTTTTCTCCTGATTTCCACTATTTTCATAAATAAAGGTGCCAAAAATGCCATCTTGCCTTTCCAAATCCTTTGCCATTACCTTTGCCAATTTCCTAAGCCATAATAAACCAAATGAACACCCAAACTAGGATGTATTGCCCAACATTCAACTTGGAATAAGTGTCCCATAAACAGTGATTATTATTTTTTCCTTTATTAACTTTTATTGCATGGAATTTTCGTCAGGGTTGTTACATAGGCAAAGCTGCTTGTGAATGACCTAGATTTCATCTAGACCATATATCCTCTTTCATAGCCATCACATTTGACATTTGGGTAGGATGAAGGGAAACACTTAAGTGAATGTTTGATATTTCATTGGCCATACCTCCCTTTTTGAAGAATATTGCAACTGGAAATCTTGTGGTTGAGAAGGGATGGATGTAGCACGATGGGCCCTGCATTGTATTTGCCCTGTGCGGAAGATGGATTTGGAGGTCCAAGTATTCAGTGACAGATGAGGAAAACACATAGGTGCAAGACTGGATGGAGTTTGGACCAGATTACTCATGAGAGTAGATGGAATTTTGGGATTTGTCACCCCAAGGTTTTTGAGGGGCATTAAGAAGGTGTTATGGGCAGATATTGGTGCAAACTGGATTAACGACAAGCTTCCACATAGTACTATGGGTGGGCACCCACTAGACCCTACTCTAAGATGACATAGTATTTCCATGATGGCCACCAAGTGGACACCAAATGGTAGGAAATGGACACTACATTAGACTCACCTTGTGGCTTACTAGGATCTAGTGATCTAGCAATCTAAGGGTGTCGAGAGGTAACACAAGGATTGAAGGAATGGATTAGTCATAGGTTGGATATAATGGCGAGGTAACGAATTCCATTATGATGGTGGGTCTCATGATGATTTGAAGTGATTGTGCCATGAGCGCCTAATAAGGACCATGTGTATATCCATTGCCAACGTGGCTTAATATCATTGGCTAGAATTCATAAAGGTATAACTTTTAACCTGAGAATCAATTTGATGTAAAATTAATATTGTCAAAAATCTCTCGACAAGCTAAACACGATGATGTTGTTCATCATGAGATTTGAAAATTTTGAGAAAAGGAGGTTTTTCTAACCCCATCTCCATAAAAAAACCTTGTGGGTTGGTTTAAATCTACAAGGAGAACCTCCCATAGCCCGAGATGGGATAAAGGAGTGGGAAGGAGCATTACAACATGGATATGCCTCCTCGAGGATGATCTATATGATTGAGCATTAAGTGTTTTCTAGATCCTAATTGGTTTCTTTGTTCTTGAATTCTTATTTGCGCCCTTTCCTGAGATGCCATATTATAATATATTTCGGCCATAAGTTTCTCTTATAACCTCACATATTGGGGGCATCTATTATTGACTTATTTTTCACCCTTAGGATGGAAGAGAGGCCCTACTTTAACCCACAATAGTTGAAGGTGGAGACACACCTCTCATAGACCTAGAAAGACACGTTTTCATACTTCATCGCTCTAGTTCCTTAGCAAGTGAGTGATGCATTTATGTTGCTTAACGAATAGGAAGTGATGAAGTTTCATCATCACTAGTTGTTTCAACAAAAGAGTGATGGCCAATCAAAACTTCTAGAGATTGGTTTTCCACGACAAGGAATTTGAATTGGAGAGGAATATATAAGCACGTGGCCAATAATTAAATCCATAGCCTAACTTCTCTTCGCCCTAGGTGTCCAAATTCATCCTCCTAGACCTATGATGATTCTATATAATGAGACCCTTCTAAGGGAGAGACACAAAGAGAGACAAAAGATAATACCCTTATGCTGGTGAAACTTCTCTAGAATCCTCTTTGCATTATTGTGTTAAGAACAACCGTAGTGAATGAGCCAAGGAGTTATAAGGGGCCAAGGGGTCCAAGAACCATGGGTTTGGTATAATGGTACCATGGATTTTGAGGCCTAAAATGAGCCTCAATTATATGGCTTGTAGATTGATATTTATAGTACCTTAATAGAATGCATGGTATGGTTAGTATCGAAATATGAGTCCTTAAATAACAAGTCCCAAGGAGGTTTGGGAGGTCATGGACCTAAATTAAGGCAATCTATGTGTCATGAACCTTTGTTGGGGTTTGCACAATTGAATTGATAAAATCATGAAATGCCCTAGATGGTTGCGATGAGGTATCAAAATAAGCCAATTTAGAGATCTATGACTAAAGGGAATATGGACCTAGGGAATCCACACAAGTGCTAGAGATCCCACTGAGGTCTTTATTCTAGGTTAAGGTAAAGGAGACACTACAAAGGTGATCCATCACATTCGTGTAATAATTAAAAGATATAATATCATCAATGTATAAGGTATGAAATGACATAAAAATACATATTAAAAAAACACCTCTTCAGAAAATAAATAAACATATGTGAATACTTATATAAAAACTCACACACTCTGAATTTTAATTTATATATAAAATTTATATTACTTAAAATTAATAAATTTATAACAACATAATTATATCAATAAGTCGCATTAGTATCATTATTTTTTTTCCCAATCTTATATAAAAAGATAAATAAAACTAATTATTTTGAATTTACAATACGAACTTGTGTGGTAAGCATACTCATAAATATACAGTAAAAGAAAACTCCATAGACAACGGTCAAGATGGACATAATATGTAAATATTAAAAAGCTCGTTAAACATGGTACATATAAAATTAAAATTAAAATGGTTATTATTATAATTTTTTGGATTTGATTTGTTAGAAGATTTTGAATTTAATTGTTTATCTTTAACATGGTTGACCCCAAAGATTCCGTAATGTTTGAGCTTCGGAACTTTGCTGTGAAAAATAAATGTTTTTTCTCACCAACCACGAGATGATAAGGGTTTAAATATTTAATTGGAGATAAAATTCAAAAAAAATATTAATTTGTTTTTAGTGTGATTTTTAAAATTTTTTGCTGTCGGAATTTATGGAAAAAAACTTGATGTGAAATTTTGATTTGTGTTATTTAAATTGGTTTGAAAAAATTCGAAATTATTTTGATTTTATAAAGGTTACCGATCAAACTTGTGATTTCAATATATCTCTAAAGACCACCCAAAAAAAATTTCAAAAAAACTCACTAAAAACAACTCTAAAATTTAAACTTAGAAACTAAAAATATTAATCTAGATACCTATACTAACCAATAACACGAGACAACATGAGACACAAGGGATCTGACGTCATTGGTGAGAGTCGATGGATATTCGAAAAGTGCCAACTCAGCCGAATACTCGAGACACATACAACACACATATAAAGACAACCCATCCTAAATTTGTAGCACAGATTTTGTCTTCCCTTATTGTTGTTTTGTACATGAATTGGATGCATATTTCTGTTCATTGTGCTTGAAACGGCCCCTCAATCCACTGGAATAAGAACGACAGTAAGTCAATAGCCATGGGTAAGACAAGTAAAAACGATATGATGTTTTTTGGGTTTCTGGTTCAGTAGCTGCTGGTTCTGTTATTTACCTAGTTTTGCATGTAATGTAATAAAATTTGAGGCCAGTTATACATTCTGCAATTTTGCTCCCTCTTCCTGAATGTTTTATGTAACCCATTTGCAAAGCTTAGCTATTTATGCGTTGTCACAGTTACAGTTACTACTACTGGTTATGCTGATAATATGGCTTATGATTTACAGGAGCATGATAAGGAAGATAATTCTGTTTGGGGTTGTTGGAAAGGAAGTCTTAATGATGTTCAACGGCTTGCAGAGGACATTAATCAAGAACAAAATCTTCTCTGGCTGATCAAGGTAATCAACTTGTTGCTGTAAGTGGAATAGGAAAAGGCATGCATGATGTTCCAAGTTTGTTTCTTCTGTAATCACATGTTAGTCTGCCACAAAAGGGTCTGAATAACTAGCTCAATATTGTTGTTTGGCATCAGGTTATGCCTTGGCATTATGTTTTTGCCAAAATGCATGTGTCCCCTACTGTATGTACTAGGGCTTTAAGAATCCAGAAAAATCTTGGTTCTTGATGTTCTTGATTCTATTGGATGGAATTCACTCATACAAAGAATTTCTCAGATTTACCTATGCCAGTGGTTTTCCTTTCTAATATGTTTGCTATGCCAGTGTGTGGATCATACATTATCAATGATACAGATTTGGTCCTCCCTAGATAAGCAATGAGAGCTACCATGACCCATTTGGCTCTGATCTAAAATGTTGAAACTTATCAGTATGCCTTAGTGTCTAATCTTAATTGTACCTTATATATGTCATAGTATTTGACTATATTCATTCAATATCAACCAGAGAAACTGAAACTATTGCTTCCTGGTGAACAGGTGGCTCTGGTGAGGAAGAGATTGATTCTCTTTCAATGGGTGTGAACGAGAGCAAAGAAGTTCCAGCCAAGATACTGAAGGAATATAGATCGGTGCTCAGCAGCACTGGAAATTGCAGTTTTAGAAGAACAGACGGAGCTGGAAGAGCAGAACAGGGCATAGTTGATTGTATCAGAAAGATGGTATTTTTCATCATATTTCTTCTTCTTTTTTGGTTAATTTGTAAATTCCAAATTTGTGTTGACTGGTTTTCCTGGTTGGATAATGTTAACAGGGAGCATCTCAGGAGAACAAGCTCTGCTCAGAACGTTGTAAGGCTACCATGAGGATGATTACTGAGCAAGTCCAAGCAGAGACAGAACAGTGGTCTCAAGTACAAGAGACATTACAACATGTTATTGAAGAAATGGTAGTTCTGCGAAAATCAAGAGAGTTTTGGAAAGACCTCGCTCTTCATGCTGATGAGAAAGTTGAAACTTTGCAAATGCTGGTATATCTTCTTCAAATTCTTTTACTCAAAATTGTTTTATCTCAAGATTTTTCTTTCAGTGGTAGAAAAATAGTTTTATGTCCAGATGATGGGTCCTGGTCTTGGCATGGACTTATGGACTTAAAACCTAGAGTTAAAAACCAAAAACCAAACTGTGGAGGATATTCCGGATTTCTCTTCTTTAATAAAACCTAAAACCCAAAAACCAAATTGTGAAGCATATTCCTGATTTCTCTTCTTTAATAATTTCTTTCTTTCTTTGGGTATTCATTTTTTTGTTTCTTTGGATATTGATCATCTAGTTACTATGACTGTATTTTAAACTGTCTGATGTCATAGCTCATGTGAAACCTTTGAGAACCAATTGATTAGTGTCTCAATAACATTCTCTTAACCCCATTTCTTGTGCAATTGTAACCCAAAATCACTTTGATACTAATGACATTTTGTTGTTCTTGTCTATGGAAAAAAGGTGCATGATTGGAAAGGAAAGGCACTTTTGTCTGAGATCAAGATCTCAGAGTTGCAATTACAGGCTGCTCAACTCAGAAATGAAATTGAGCTAGTGAGACATAGACAGACTGGATGGCTGGGTGCCAGCAGGAGACACACAGGAGAACTCCTATCTTCAAATTCAGGAAGGAGCCTAATAGGAGTAGATACCCATCTGGATAGTTTGGCTCATCACAATGCCTCTGTTAGTGCTGCAAAAATGAGCAACCAATCTGCAAACAGAGAGAAGGCAGCTCACCCAAATGGGAATGAAGGGAATGAAAAACACAATACTGAGACCGAATATATGCCAAGAATATCCAAAGCAGTTCAAAAGTCTGACATATGTAGCCAGAAGAACTCCATCAAATACGCTTCTGAGCTTTGTGAGCTTCATAGTAACCAACAATCATCGAGCATGCGCTTTCAACTAAATGATTGTGTTACTGAGAAATTGTTGCAGAAGAGAACCAAGAAAAAAATTCGACCTGTACATTCCAAAGAGAATTTCCCGTTACCAAACAAACATGGTAACAGAGAAATTAGGAAATTGAATCAACCAAAAAGAAATCAGGATGAGGGGTCAATGTGATCCGGAAAATTGTCAACCATGGTCTCATTACGATGACATTGAACTCTTCTGGATATGTGGAAAGAGCCTACTCTAGTTACAATGCAAAGATATTTGTTAACTATACCATGTATCGACTTTTCGTTCAAGGAGGAATGCATCTTAATTGATGGCTGTCTGTATTGTATATTGGGTTGTGGATTGTTATAAAAAATTTCTTGCTACCTCCTGTGAATGTTTTTAGAACTTCCCATCTAATAGCTTTAAGAAACCCTCCAATACACATCTTTCCATTATATTTAATGAATTGATTGAAAAGCAAAATAGTTTAATAAGGTCATGCCTTTTGGGTTGAATGTGGATTTGTCATATTTTGAAGGATGATTAGTTAAGGAGTGAAGGGGATATATATATTTATATTGCAACTATGATTAATGTGTTTTTCACTACATCAATTAAAAAAAAAATTAGTTTAAATTCATGTTTAACATCTCATATGAGTGGTTTTTAATATAAAATTATGTTTGTATTTTTATATGAGCATTTTTTCGGGATATAAATGTATATGAAAATACAGATTCATGTTAAATTGATTTCTAACAAGGTCCAATATTTTAATGTTATGATGTATTGTATGTATTCCAAATAATAATAAAATTGTAAAATAAGTTATATGAATATTTGTTTAACCTTTTTTTTATTAATTTTTTTATATAATTAAATTTTTTTGGTAGTTAAAGGTTATATATATAATTGACATTGAAGAGAATGATAACAAGTTAGTAATTATTTATTTAATATTTAATGATGACAATTTTTTTATTTAGTGCTCATATTATAGTACACGTCATGTTATTAGAGTATAGATTGATATAATGAGAGTTGTACAAATTGTATATATGTTATTTTTACATATTTTTTTTCAAATTTATATTTTTAAATTAAAAAATAAGACAGATAAAAATTGTCTATTCAATACTTTACATCAATGAGAAAATGGTATTTTTGAATTTAATTATAAACCATTTGTGTTTATGGTGCATAGTAATTAATATATAATGTTATTTTTCAAATTATTTATATTATTTGTAGATAGTAATTAGTGATATAGTACATAGTAATTAATATATAATGTTATTTTTCAAATTATTTATATTTATTGTATGTAGTAGTTAGTGATATAGTACATAGTAATTAATAATAGACTACACAAAAGTCAATTATTGTCATCAATACGCAATAAGAGGAGAGACAATTCAACCAATCATATTTGAGATAAATAGAAAGATTTTTTATTTAAAAATAAAAAATTTAATTTCATAATGTTAAACTTTGGATAGACTTTAAATTTTTTTAGTCGAAGAAAAACTAATAGCAAGTCAATGAAAAGATGAATATGTTATATCGTGTAAGCGGCAGGGATAATAAGTATAAAAATCATTTTAAAAAAATATTTAAAATCAAAGTTAGTTATTTTATTATTTTATATTAACATAATATAATAAAATTTGAGCTAAAATGTTATAAAGTGTGAGGAGTATAGAGTAATTGAAAATTCTGAAGTTTGAGGAGCATAGAGTAATTGTTAGATAGCTAATCTTCGGGATTAAGCTTGGGTCAGTTTGGGTAGTTATTGGAGTCCAAGAACTTCTGGGAACTAATTCAATTGTTTCCTATATGTGTTTATATGTATAACATGTACATAATTCTTCGAGATTGATTAATATATATTTGATTTGGTTTACAGTCTCATGTGTTCTACAGTGGTATCAAAATGGGTGAGATGCTCTGTTGAATAAGAGCATGGTTAATTTGCTCTATCAAATAGAATGAATCTACAATGGTATCAAAGCGGGTGAGATGCTCTATTGAATGAGAGCATGGCTAATTTGCTCTATCAAATAGAATGAATTTGAGACTTCAGAGGTTAATTATTTGAAGTCTTTGGCATAAAGGAGATGCGGAGCATGAAGGTCGTGGGGATAGTTGCATGTAACATAAGGTTGATGATGAGGCTCATCACTGGGTAAAATATATGGACCTTAATACACCTCCAAGCTTACTAAAATCAACTCTTCCCATAATTATTTACATGTTTTAATTATATTTTGTTTAATGAGATGAGTAAAAGTAAGATGTTATGTCTAGTGGTCTAATGTGCATTGGTTACAAGTTTTTGGGAGCAAATTATGGCTAATTGGGGTGCAGGAACTTGAATGAGACAAGAAGGAGAGATTATAGGAGATGGATCTCCCTCATTAAATCCTCACTCACTCGAAGATCCCTCAATCAAATCACACCAGCTCGGAGTTGTAGGCAGCCGAGTCATGAGGATCATTGGCAGCCAAGCCAGTGATAGTTAAGAACCAGTTAATCTTAAGATTGGGAGCCAAGCCTCCCTAGATTTAAGGAAGTTGTTGGCAACTTCAGTTGTATAAATAAAGAGGCCTAGAACCTCATTAGGATTCAGATTTTTTATGCAAAATAGCTAAGCAGTTTTCGAGTTGAAGGATTGTGACCAAACACTGTTATGTATTTTTTTTATATGTTAATGAAAATGAGCATTCCTTGATCCAGCACTGAGTTGACTTAGAGGGATGAATCTCTTGGGTTAGGGCCCAACCCTAGCAACAAAGGTTCCTCTTATTGTACTTGTATGCTTAGGTTATTTCATAGATTACTTGTTAAATTGATTTTGGCATTGTTACATTGCAAGTATTGGTGAATTTGATTAGTTTGCTTCCATTTGTGTCTAGCTTTAACAATAGCATTAGAGAGATAAGGAAATATCCAAAAAAGGCTGATAATAGGTGGATCTTACCTCATTCCTCCCTTCAAGGACCATGGTTTGAGGAAAAACTCCCATTCAACCCAAAAAGATAGAATTCTGGTTTCTTATGAAACTTAGGGTTTTTCTGCTAATTAGGTCAGCATCTTTCAGTTTTAGAAGATAGGTTGCAGTTGTCATTTCTGATATCTTAAGTTTTGTATTAGATTTCATGTTGCTTTCATAATAGGTTTCAAGCATTTCCATGCATGAACTTGGCAAATAAATGATGCAAATTCTGTTTCCTTATATTGTTGTAAACCCTTCTTGTTTTGAAATGATTTATGGATAAATGCCAACAATGATGTGTATGTTGCAGGAGTTTCAATATTGCAGGAATACCTCATATCATCAGCCTTAGCTAAACCATGCCCACCCATGATCGCCAAAGGCCACTAAGTTCTCAATATGAGTTATCATTTGACAATGACAACTTGCCATCCCTGTTGAGCAAACCCAACCATCATAGAGCTTTGGTTTGAGTTCTAAGTGAGTTCCAACCACTTCTTTGCCTTATTCCTTCCATCACTCACCTTTCCTAAGCTCCATATTTCTGTCTAAATCACTCCTTATGCTTTTGGCCTATTCCTGTAGGAAAACAGGGGATCTTGTAGGTGAACTAGGACATCCTATAGGAAAACCTGTAGTGGAATGTTTTGAGTCCAATTTGTGAAAAATGCATCCAAAATCTAGGAGAAGACCCCTCCTTGCCTCCCAAGCCATTTGACTCATTACACTCATCTCCCTCCACACCTATCCCACCTGCCATGCAACCAAGAAGGATTAGCATTTATGTTTCTACAAAAATACAAAAAGAAAAGGTTGTTATGCTTATTTATGTCCACAATAGTTAAGTGTTTATTTAGATTATATTTCATGCTTAGGTTAGTTAATAATTCACATGTTGAATTAGAATTCTTTTGAAGAAAGGTATATTAACAAATGGGTAGATGAGTTGTGTGTTTTAGGCATCTATTTCAGTGTTTCATTACTGCATTAGGTAGCATTTCAATTTCTCAATTAGGGTAAAATTCCCCTTTCTCAATTGGTAATCAAACTTCTTCTAAATCAATAGAAGGCTGGTTTGAGAAACCTTAGTGGTCCGTCGCCTCAGCCGAGCAATGAAAAAGAGTGGACCCATTACATCTATTTGTGTATACAACACTGTCACCTCCAATTTTGTACGAACCCCAGGTTGATGAAGTAAAGTTAGTAGCCCCAAGAGTTGCAGCATTCTTGCTGCAATATTACTGCTCATCACTTTTTGGTGCAGTTGTCGGGGAGGTATCTGAGTAGATGTGATTTCTGCTTTCTTTCTTCCATTTCCTATCTCTTTCATTCTACTATTAGTTTCATTTTTGCAAAGTAGTTGTAAGTTGGTTTTCTTTCCTTTTCATTCTGCAAGTGATTTCATTTAGCAGTTAGTTTCAATTCAGTTTGTCTTTTCAATTCTGCAATTAGTCTTAAAGCTTGAAAAATAAAACAAAACACTTCTTTCATGCCTCGTAGGAATAGGGATAACTTAGGAAAATTTCTCCCTTATACCCCCACCACTTCAAACAACCAACCTTCCCTCTTCTTCGGTGGTTGTGAATTAAATGACTGTTGAAATGTGGCAATAAGAATATTCCAATTTTAATTTTTCCTTGAATTAAAATTGTGAATTAAGACCGAATTTAGTCTCACTAGCTGCTTGAAAATAATCAATTAATTCATTATGGATTAATTAGTTGGAGAGATTCAAGTTAGAAGCCTTTATGAAGTCATGCAATAGTTATCCCTTAAATTAAGGAGAATATCCCTTAATTAAGGAGATAAGAATGAGTTATATTTGAGTTGTAATTAGTTAACTCAGTTTATTGAGTTAAGTCCAGTTAAATTAGTTCCAAACTGTTTGAGCAACTAATTGTGAGTTATTAGTCAGTTGATGCATGCATGCACTCAACCAGTGTACTTCAAATAACTGAAGATTCGCTCATCAGTAACTCATGCATGTCTATTCTGAGAAAGACCCAGTTGAACTAAATATCAAGGATAGTGTACTATCAGTTTCATGTGTTTTCCTATAAAGAAAACTCCCGCATGCAGAAGGAATCATTCCTTGAGGATTGCGCATTTTCTGACAGTGTGTTAGAGAAGTGTGTGAGATCAATGTTCCACTTGGTAATAGGAGGATCACCTAGAAGAAACTGCACAAGGAAATAGGAGCTTGGAGGGCAGAGGAGAAGGTTTTTGTGAGAAGCCAAGTTTTCCTGTGAGCATCTATGAGGATTGTACTAAGAACTGGCTAGCTGTGATAGCTAAGGCTTTGTATAATTCTGATATATTTCCACCTTGTATGATAATACAGATAATGGGGTTTTTAACTGAGGCTTTCCCTTGAGTATTTTCTGTGTTTCATGTGCATTAATTCTTTTTCTTCTGGTTATATGTGTTCGACTAAGTCTTGCTCAATATTTAAGCTTCCGCAAATTGATAGTAGAAGTAGATTATAGTATTTTGCTTTGGTTATGTTGCATTATCGGGTTAATCTACAATCAAAATTTCTACATGGTATCAGAGGTAGCTGATCTATAGAGAAATTTCTACATGGTATCAGAGCCAAGTTTATCAGAGCATGTATTAGAGCTATGAACAGTATAGGGAGACGAGAATTTGAAGTTTGAAGTTCGGGGTTACAGGTGAAAAATAAAATTCTTATCATACTTCAAGGTTGGCCAATGGTGTTCAATGGCGTGAGACCCAAGTATGCCTTAGAAGGTAGCTCGAATTACATAGCATGGAAAGATTGCATGGAGGCTGTGTTAGAAGACAATGGCTTGAAGGAATTCATTGATCAAGAAATCCAAAAGCCAGCTTCAACTAATGCACAAGTTGGCTGAGTGGAAGAAGTGTGTGGCGAAGGCGAGATGGATCATCCCTGAGGGAGTTCGAGACCATATTGTCTCAAGTCTCCATGGGAAGGATACTCTATTTTCAATGTGGAAGGTATTGAAGGACCTCTACCATAACAATAACAACCAAAGGAAATTGGTGCTCAAGGATAAGCTTCAAAGAATCAAGATGGAGAAGAGCGATACTATTTCCACATATCTAAACAAGCTCACCACCTATAGAGATGAGCTTAGTAGTGTGGGAATAACTACTGTTGATGATGATATGGTGAGCCTCGCTCTCCTTGGCCTTCCAAAGAGCTGGAATAACTACCAGGACTTTGTGAATGGAAGGAAGAAACTGTCGGATTGGGAACGATTGTAGTTGGATCTCATGCAAGAGGAGATTTGGTGGAGCACACGAGATGGTTCTTCATCCAAGAATGATGATGAAGAAAATATGGCCTTAGCAAGTAAGGCAAGGAAATGGAAGGGGAAGGCTTCCCATTCCAAATCAAATTCTTTTCATGGAGGGAAGAAGGTTGACAAGTCTAAAGCGAGATGCTTTAATTGTCATGAGATGGGACATTATGCGACTAATTTCCCATCGAAGAAGTACAAGAAGGGATCCTCGAAAGGATCAGAAGGTGAGGCATTAGCCTCTCAGTTCGAAATGGACTTTACCCTCATCGAATGCATGGTGTCATCGATAATGGGTTGTGTCTGGTATCTTGACAGTGGAGCCTCATTCCACATGACCATTGATAAAAATTTATTTAGTGCCTTGGAGGAGAAAGACCTCAAGATGCGCATAGAGATGGGTGATGATGGAAGGTATATTGTTTCAGGAGTGGGCACAGTTGCTTTTAAGAGGGAGCATGGAACTCCTCTCACCTTGGCATATATGATGTATGCGCCTGGACTAAAGAAGAACTTGGTATCGGTCGCAATGTTGGAGGACAAAGGCTATGATGTTGTCTTCAATAAAGGAAAGGCGTCCCTAAGACACATAGCCATGGGTTAGACCAAGAGGATCGAGATTCGGGTGAAGAATATCTATAAACTAGAGGTAGATGATTGTGCAGCATTGAGTATGAAAGTAGAATTGGTGCAAAGCCAAGATATTGGCGAGTTGTGGCATAGGCGGTTGGGCAATTTGCATCATGGGGCTTTGAAGATAATGGAGGAGATATCTATAGGACTTCCCAAAGGTAAACTTGAGCAAGTTGACACATGCAAAGGTTTTACCTTGGGAAAGTACACAAAGTCTTCCTTTCATGATCGAGATAGTCAAGTAGAGGCTATCTTAGAGCGAGTTCATACTGATTTGTGTGGATCATTCTCGACGGAATCCAAAGCGAAGAAAAGGTATTATGTGATTTTCATTGATGATTTTTCTCGTAAATGCTGGATTTATTTCATGCAGAAGAAGGACCAAACCTTCACAAATTTTTGTGAGTTCAAAGCTTTGGTCGAGAAAGAGTCAGGGAAGAAGAACAAGGTCTTGAGAAGCGACAATGGTGGAGAATATGTCTCTCAAGAGTTTAAGGACTTCTGTGCAGCGGAAGGAATTAAATGAGAGTTGACGGCACCTCATAACCCACGGAAGAATGGGGTGGCCGAGAGGAAGAACAGAACTATTATAGGGGCAGCACGGGTGATGTTGCATGACCAATTCCTACCACTTCACTTGTGGGCTGAGGCATGCAATATAGTGGTCTATTTGTAGAATAGAAGCCCACATCACATACTTGGGATGAAGACACCAGAGGAAGCTTTCTCCAGTAAGAGACTAGATGTGGGTCACTTCAGGATCTTTGGCTCATCAATATATTGCCATGTGACAAAGGATGCACGGAAGAAGCTTGAGCCGACAACAGAGTTGGGGATACTTGTGGGGTACACTGATAGACCTCACAACTATTGGGTGTACTTGCCTACCAGTTGGAGGACAGTGGTTCATAAAGATCTCAAGTTTGATGAGTAGAAGGCTATGCGAGTTTCCCTTGAGAGGGAACTCCAACTATAGGCTGTGGAGGAACTGTTGGTTCCTAAGGAGGAGGAGCCTTAGACTGATGAGGAGCAATCACATGCAAAGGTTCCAGGAGTGGAGACATCCACCCAAGAAGAGTCTTACAGAGATGGATGGAAATGCACAAGAGAAGCTGACAGATTGTTGGAGGATGTGAGAGAGAATGTGGGAGCACCATCTTCTCAGCGCAGATAGAGGAGGTCACCTGAGCACTGGATACATAGCCCTTGTTGGGGAATGTGTTGAGACCAAGCCATCTTCCTTTGAGGAAGAGGTGCAGCAGCTGATTTTGGTTGATGCTATGGTGGAGGAGTATGACTCCATAGTTCGTAACAATGTTTGGGACGTGGTTCTGAGACCAGAGAACAAGTCAATTGTGAGTTCCTGTTGGCTTTACAAGGTAAAGCCTACTGATGGTAGTGTGGAGAAGCAAATAAGGAAAGATTTGTTGCCCATGGCTTTTCATAGGTCGAGGGGATTGACTATGATGAGAATTTTTCTCCTGTCGCAAGGTACTCATCTATCAGATCGATATTGGCACTATCCGCACAAATGGGTTGGAAGATCCATTAGATGGATGTGAAGAATGTATTCCTCAATGGAAAGATTGAGGAAGAGGTGTACATAGAGCAGCCAGAAGGTTTTGAGACCTTTGATCGTGGGTCGCATGTGTGACAACTCAAGGGAGTGTTGTACAGGCTGAAGCAAGCACCTCGTGCTTGGTACACCAGGATAAACAACTACTTCACCTGTTATGAAACCAGCTCACAAAAAGATAGAAAAGATAGATCAACGCCTTAGAATTCAGCCTGTTCGAGGGGGCAACCTCATTTACATTACACAAATGAATGATTCTTTTGATGATTCAAATGACAAAACCTCCTTTCTATATATAGGAGTCTAAGGAGTCACAATATAACCTAGTCGACCTAACATTAATAATAAAAAGGCACAAAATAACAATAGAGGGATTCTATGGGGCACAATAATAACAATATGGGGACAATAGGGGCACAACAATATTAATAAGGGATACAACTACAATAGTAATGGGTTAATCACTAGTATTATAGGGACCTAACATGCCCCCTCCTTCAAAAAAGTGTTGTCCTCAATGCTTGAGTAGTTTTGGATGCTTCTGTATAAAATTCTCATCCTCCCATGTGTAATATTCAGCGGATAAGTTCTTCCACTTGATGAGATACTCCGAAATTGATTGATTTCGTAGCTGTCGAGTTCTTCTTTCTGTGACTGCTTCTGGTTCCAATATAATTTTTCCTTCCTCGTCAAGTTCTGGCAATATTGTTTGAACTGGGAGCTTGTCGCCTATAACCTTCTTTAAACATGAAACATGGAAAACTGGGTGCACTCGAGAAGCTGCAGGAAGCTCCAATTTGTATGCCATAGTACCAATCTTTTGCAACACCTTGTACGGACCATAATACTTTGGTGATAATTTATTATCCTTCTTAGCTTGCTTGAGGGACATTTGTTTATATGGTTGTAGCCATAGGAATACCCAATCACCTACATCAAAAATTCTTTCACTGCGATGTTGATCTTCCTGTTGTTTCATTCTATTCTACACCAACACGAGGTTATCCTTTAAGAGTTGGAGGACTTGTTGTTGATGCTCGATGTGATGTTCCACTGCTTGAACCTTAGAATTTTCTCTTAAATATGATGTGATGGATGGTGGCTGATATCCATAAAGTGCCATAAATGGGGTCATTTTTGTTGCTGTATGGAAGGAAGTGTTATACCACCATTCAGCCAGAGGCAACCATTTGACCCATTGTGTCTGTTTATCAGATACAAAGCAACGAAGATATCCTTCCAAAAATTTGTTTACTATCTCAGTTTTCCCATTAGATTGAGGATGATAAGATGAGCTATGAGCTAACTGAGTACTGAAACAAGAAAATAATTCTGCCCAAAAATTTCCAATAATCTTTGGGTTTCCATGTAGCTTTTGAATTGTTTCCATAAATGCAGTAGGAAATGTACTGGCTTTAAATGGATGTGATAATGCACAAAAGTGTGCATACTTGGTAAGTCTGTCAACTACCACCATGATGACACTCTTTCCCTCAGACTTGGGTAAACCTATGATAAAATCCATTGAAACCTCCTCCCAACATTGGCTTGGAATGGATAAAGGTTGTAATAGACCTGGGGTTTTAATTGTTTCAACTTTATTTTGTTGGAAACCAAACATTCTACCACAAACTTTTGAATATCCGATTTAAGGCCATCCCAAAAGAATTCCTTCTTAACCCTGTGGTAAGTTTTTAAAAATCCTGAGTGCCCTCCTAAGGGAGAAGTGTGCAATTCCATAAGAATCTTTTGTTTGAGTTGGGAATTCTTACAGAGGTATAAGCGATCTTTGTACCATAATGAATCATTTTTCCAGCTAAATGTATCAGATGTACTGGAATCTTGTTGTAACTTTTGAATAAGTGCCCACACTTCTTCATCATTCTTCCATTCCTCCCTTGCTTCGTTTATCCAATCTGGTTGGATAATAGAAATGGTGCACAACAATGCTTCCACATCCTCATCCTTTCTTGAGAGTGCATCTGCCACCACATTTTGCTTCCCTTTTTTGTAGATGATTTCAAAGTCATAACCCAACATCTTTGTGACCCACTTTTGTTGCTCTTCTGAGGATAAGCTTTGTTCTAAAAAGTATTTAAGGCTATCATGATCCATTTTTACCTTGAAGTGTCTTCCCATTAGGTAGGGTCACCATTTCTTAAGTGCATGTAGTATTGCCAACATTTCCTTCTCATAAATAGCTTTATGTAAAAACTTTCCCTTGATTGGACGACTTTCAAAAGCAATGGGTCTTTCATCTTGCATTCAAATAGCACCAATTCCATTTCCTGAAGCATCACATTCCACAATAAAGTTTTTGTGAAGTCCGGTGTAGCTAAGACCGGTGCTTGGCACATTGCCTCTTTAAGATGTTCAAAGGCCTTTGTTGCTTCTGGAGTCCATGAAAATGCATCTTTCTTCAATAATGTTGTTAGAGGTGCTGCTATTCTCCCATAATTCTTAACAAACTTGCGATAATACCCTGTCAACTCGAGAAATCCTCGCAGATGCTTTATGGATGTGGGGATTTTCCATTCCTTAATGGCTTTAATTTTTCTAGGGTCTACCTTAACTCCTTCATGTGATACAATATGACCCAAATATTCCACCTCTTGTACTCCAAAGAAACATTTGGATCTTTTTGCATATAATTGTTTCTCCTCCAATAGTTGTAGCACCCTGTCAACATGTTCAACATGATCCTTCCAAGACTTGTTGTAGATTAGTATATCATCAAAAAATACTAACACAAATTTTCTAAGGAAGGTTTTGAAAATGGAATTCATCAAACCTTGAAATGTAGAAGGTGCATTGGTAAGGCCAAAAGGCATGACCAAAAATTCATAATGACCCTCATGAGTTCTAAATGTTGTTTTTGGAATGTCTTCACTCTTCATTCTGATTTGATGATATCCTGAACGAAGATCCAACTTGGTGAAGTAAATTGATCCATGTAATTCATCCAGTAATTCATCAATGACAGGAATGGGACACTTATCTTTAATAGTGAGCTTGTTGAGCTCCCTATAATACAGACACATGCGCCATGATCCATCCTTCTTGTGCACCAATGCCACTGGAGCAGAGAAAGAACTTTGACTAGGTTGAATTATACCAACCTCTAGCATTTCTGCAACCATATGTTCAATTTCACTCTTTTGGGCATGGAGATATCTGTATGGCCTGATGTTTGGAGGAACACTTCCTGGAATCAGATGAATAGCATGATCATGATCACGAATAGGTGGGAGACCTTTGGGAGTCTCAATACCTTGGAATGATTGTCCAAGACATTTTGGAGATCTGGAGAAATAGATGATTTCGATGTGGAAACATCTAGCGAACATAATTGTGCAATTACACCTCTTTGTTCCTTTTTTAGAAGCTTTGTCATACCGTTAGAGCTGATTATCTTTCCCGGTTTCCTGCAATACCCCTTAATTCAACTTCCTTTCCTTCCGCAGAAAATTTCATGAAAAGTTCTTGAAAATTAAAAGCTATTGTACCCAAGGATTGTAGCCATTGGACTCCTAGTACAACATCAACACCTCCCATTGGAATGGAAAGCATTGGGCTAGTCAATACATATTCTCCCATGGATAGCTTGATATTATGGCACTTCCCAGAGCAATTTATTGTTCCTCCATTTGCAACCATCACTTGACACTCTGTTGCTGGATATAGGAAGCAATTTAGTTATTTTGCTACCTTACAATGAATAAAATTGTGGGTACTTCCTGAATCAATCAACACTATTACCTTTTTCTTCTTGATTTGTCCTTCTATCTTGATGGTTTGAGGAGTGGTAATTCCAGCCAATGCATTACAAGATATGGTCAGATTCATTTCTTCTTTATCTAGGCTTTGTTCCTGGAGTATATCCTCTTCTTTTGACCTTTCTTGCTCCTTTTCTTCTTCCTCTTCACAATCTATGTAGAATAATTTCCTCTCAGCACACTTATGACCTTTAGTGTATTTGATATCACAACTGTAACAAAGCCCTTTTGCTCTTTTTTCTTCCAATTTTTGTGGTGTCAACCTTATAGGTTGTGGAAGACTAGGGGCAACAACACTTCCATCTTTATAGTTGTGAGTGGTATGCTTCCTGGTTGCCATAATTTTGCTTTCCATTTTTATTGCTAACCTGAATGACTTCTCTAATGAATCAGGTTCCCAAAGGCAAACATCATGTTGGATATTATCCTTTAAAGTCCCTATGAACACATCAATCCTATGCTCCTCTGGAATATTTTTTACCCTTATGTTCAATTTTTGGAACTCCTCAATGTGCTCCATTATTGAACCCTTTTGTTTGAGACTTATCAATTGGCTAAAAAAAATGTTGCTTTTTGTATCCTCATAATGTGCTGTCAATTCTTCCGTAAAAATTGCCCAAATGATAATTTGTTTACGAGAGCAAAGCCATTGATACCATACAAACTGATTTGGTTCCAAATATAAAGTTGCAATACATACCTTTTGTGTGTTTTTCACATTATTGAGATCGAAAAATTGCTCCATCTGTAATATCCATGTTGAGGGATCCTTGCCATCAAACTTCCTCATATCGATTTTTGGAATATGGTGGGTCTTTGATCCAACATTAGAGTCTATGAAATCATGATTAACATTTCTTTTGTTCGCATCATGAGTTTCCTTTACTACCCTTTCACCATTAGTAAGTATTTCTTGTAGAAAAATTGTCAAATCTGTCTTCAAATCTATCTTCAATTCGTCAATCGTAGCTTCCATGCCATTCATCTTAGCTTCCACACCCTTTATCTTATATTCCACGCCATTTATCTTAGCTTCTGTTAGCTTTTGTGAGAGTGACATTTGTTGCACTTGGTCTTGTAATTTTGATATATCATGTAGAATTTCGTCCTCTTCTTCATGAGTCATGCTAGAGCTTTCAGGTTGCTTACTAGGTGTTTGCATTTTCTTTCCTCGGGGCATTAGTTACTGATAATAATGCTCTACTATGCCCTTTGAATTCCTTCAAAATAATTTTTCAAACCAAGCTTAAGAAAAAATTTAAAAAAATCTGCACACCGTTTTTCACTTTGTAGGAGCTCGATATTGCCTCTGATGTATCTCTGTAATTTCGGATCATCCAGTTCTAAAATTGTGACCTACAGTAGCCCTTTATTTCCTCTTTCCAATGCCACTAGTCTGATCCCAATTGGATTCTCCAAGGAAGATTTATGCCAAATCTCCCACAATGACATGATTATAGACTAGTTCAGTAGAGTGAACTTGTATGACATGCCACATGCCCCCGTTTCGATATTTGGCTCTAAAAATATATATACAAGAAACTACAATCCGTCCTCCTTCTACATCTTTCTACGAAATTTCAATCCGATGCTCAGAGAGAAAGTTATGACGATTTTCCCCAGGTCACCTGTTTGGAATGTAATTTAGGAGTCTGCAAAAAGGCCAACTTCCTCGGATTATATCTCTGCAAATATAACTCAAAAGGCTCTGAAATTCAGACCCGAGGTTCAGTGCAATTTATTCTCAAATGGGTTTTTTTTTTTTCGCTTCTGAAATGTCGCAGAAAAAAAGTTATAGCGAAAATGCCACGATGACCTATTTGGAGTAGCGAAACCCTAGAATCCAAAGCTCTGGTACCAAATGTTATGAAACTAGCTCACAAAAAGATAGAAAAGATAGATCAACACCTTAGAATTCAGCCTCTTCGAGGGGGCAACCTCCTTTACATTACACAAATGAATGATTCTTTTGATGATTCAAATGACAAAACCTCCTTTCTGTATGTAGGAGTCTAAGGAGTCACAATATAACCCAGCCGAGCTAACATTAATAATATAAAGGCACAAAAATAACAATAGAGGGATTCTATGGGGCACAATAATAACAATATGGGGACAATAGGGGCACAATAATATTAATAAGGGATACAACTACAATAGTAATGGGGTAATCACTAGTATTATAGGGACCTAACATCACCGGGTTGGGCTCAACAAAGAGTGAAGCGGATGCGAACCTGTACAACATCATGGTGAAAGGTAACTTGTTAATCATCGTACTTTATGTTTATGATCTCATATTAACTAGTGAGGATTAGTTGATCGTGTCTTGCAAGGAGGACCTTGCAAGAGAATTCGAGATGAAAGACATGGGTCTCATGCATTACTTCCTTGGCATGGAAGTGTGGCAGAAGGATGGGGAGTTGTTTGTGTCTCAGGGCAAGTATGCCAACATGATACTAAGGAGATTCCACATGGAGAAGTGCAAGCCCATGCAGACTCCTCTAGCTGGTAACTGGAGGATGGAGGATGCTACTTTAAGAGAAGTAGTGGAGGCTACTGTGTACAGGCAGCTTGTGGGTTTGCTAATTTACTTAGTGAACACACGACCAAATTTTTGCTATTCCATGAACCAGTTGAGTCAAGCCATGGTTCAGCCTACCAAGATGTTTTGGAAGGTGACAAAACATGTATTGAGATACCTCAGAGGCACATCTCAGTATGGATTATGGTACAGATGGACAGAAGGAGTGAAGCTACAGGGCTTCACTAATGCAGATTGGGTAGGGAGTCCATCAGATCGGAAGAGCACATCAGGATGGATTTTCAACCTTGGGTCAGCGACAGTTTCTTGGTACAGCAGGAAACAAAGGTCGGTTTCACTCAGCTCAGCAGAGGCTAAATACATGGCTGCAAGTTAGGCAACATGTGAGGTCATATGGATGCGGAAAATCCTAGTTGGTTTGTTTGATTAAAGGATGGATCCAACTGTGATCTATTGTGATAATTAGAGTTGTATCAAACTCTCTGAGAATCCAGTATTTCATGATAGGTCCAAGCACATCGACATCTAGTATCATCATCTTAGAGACTGTGTAGCAAGGAGGATCATGTTGCTGCAGTATATTTTGACAGAGGAGCAAGATGCTGACATTTTAATGAAGGCATTGTCAAAGTGTAAATTCAAGTTCCATAGAGATAGGATCAGGGTGGCAGATAATCCCTTTCTTGTTGAGAGGGAGTGCTGAAATGTGGCAACAAGAATATTCCAATCTTAATTTGTCCTTGAATTAAAATTGTGAATTAAATAAAATTTAGTCTCACCAGCTACTTGGAATTAATTAATTAATTCATTATGGATTAATTAGTTGGAGAAATTCAAGTTATAAGTCTTTCTAAATTCATGCAACATTTATCCCTTAAATTAAGGAGATTATCCCTTAATTAAGGAGATAAGATTGAGTTATATTTGAGTTGTAATTAGTTAACTTATTTTATTGAGTTAATTCCAGTTAAATTAGTTCCAAACTGTATGAGGAACTAACTGTGAGTTATCAATCAGTTGATGCATGCATGCACTCAACCAGTGTACTTCAGATAACTGAAGTTTCCCTCATCAGTAACTCATGCATGTCTAGTCTGAGAAAGACCCAGTTGAACTAAATGTCAAGGAGAGTGTATTATCAGTTGCCTGTGTTTTCCTATAAAGAAAACTCAAGCATAAGGAATCATTCCTTGAGGATTGCGCAGTTCTGACAGTGTGTTAGAGAAGTGTGTGAGATCAGTGTTCCACTTGGTAACAGGAGGATCACCCAGAAGAAACTGCACAAGGAAATAGGAGCTTGGAGGGCAGAGGGGAATGAATTTGTGAGAAGCCAAGTTTTCCTATGAGCATCTGTGAGGATTGTACTGAGAGCTGGCTAGCTGTGAGAGCTAAGACTTTGTATAATTATCATGTATTTCCACCTTGTATGATAATATAGATAGTGGGGTTTTTAGTTGAGGTTTTCCCCTAAGTATTTTATGTGTTTCATGTGCATTGATTCTTCTTCTTCTTGTTATATGTGTTTAGCTTGATCTTGCTCAATATTTAAGCTTCCGCAAATTGATAGTAGAAGTAGATTATAGTATTTTACTTTGGTTATATTGCATTATCAGGTTAATCTACAGTCAGAATTTCTACATGGTATCAGAGGTAGCTGATCTATAGAGAAATTTCTACAAGGACCCATAGGCGAACAACCAGATATTTTTCAAGAGCCTATAGGGGAAGAAGAAGAACCCATTCCAACTAACATAACGACTGAAAATAGAAATTAAAGGGAAGATGGAGAAAGAATTGAGGGTGCTTTTCCCATCAGAGAAACCAATGGGGATGCCAAGGTGAAAAACATAAGCCCCTCTTCTCTTCCTCACTTCCATGGTCTGACCTTAGAAGATCCATATAATTTCTTGTTTGATTTTTCTATCATATGCAGAACTTATGATTACACCACTGATGATCATAAGTTGAAATTATTCCCATCCACTCTCAAGGATGCAGCTCTATGTTGGTTCATGGGTTTACCTGGGGATAGTATCACCACTTGGGGACAAATGCAACAAGCTTTCAACAATAAGTATAGGGACTGCTGCAGGTCCAAAGACACCAAAGAGGAAATATTTAGAATGACCTTGGGGCATGATGAGTCCTTAGACGATTATGAGGAAAGATTCCAGCTCAGTTATAAAAGGGTCAGGTGCATGCTCGATCCTGAGTCACTTAAGGTAGTCATGCTGAGGGGGATCAGGGAATATCTCCTAGATACCTTAACCCTTATATCAGGAGGGGACATCTACCAACTACCCTTGGAGGATTTTAAGAGTGAAATGTTGCAAACCCTTGCCCTACAGATGAACACTATGCAAATCAGGAGGAAGAAGCAGGAAGAAGAGAGAGCATTAGCCATCTTCTGCCCTAGATGCACAAGGAGGTACCCTAGGAATGAATGTCCATTAAACCTTATTGAAATATGCTCAGTCTGTGAAGAAAAACACTCCACAGACAAATTCCTTTCTCTACCTGGACTAAAATTTGTGTATCAAGGAACTGAAGGGGTGACTGAAAAAATCTGCTACATAAATCAAAGGAGGTCTCATGGGCCTCGACCATACCAGTAGGGCATGCAAGGGTCATTCTATGCATATTACAACCCTAACCAAAACACATCCATTCCCTCTTGGCCCCCACCTTCTCCTTGGTCTTTTACACCTCAGTATCATTCCTAGTCGACCAACCAACCATTTCATCCATATACTCCTCCACAACCTCAGTGGAATGCACCACGCCAGGGGTGGAGGCCCCCATACAATAATGCTCCATCTTTATTTCCTTCACCTCCATCTCAACCACAACTTTTACACCCTGCTCCACCTAAACAACCACAGATGCCTGCCCAACCAAACCTGAACCCGAACAATAGATAGGCACAACAAGTCTACAGTGGAGAGACATCCTACCGTGCTTATGCTTTGGAAGTTCAAGAAATCAACCTTAGGTATGGGAGAGTGCTCTCGGATAACCAACCTCCATCTCCACCTAGGGAGAGTAAGGAGGAAACATAGGAATGTATGCCTAGAGTGAATCCACCACCCTTTCCTGAAAGATTAACTCATCCAGTCTAGCATACCCCAGAAGAGAATGAACTTCTGGTTGAATTGAAAAATCTATATGTCAAAATCCCACTCCTACAAGCTATTAAGGATGTACCTATTTACAACAAACTAATTAAAGAGAATTGTTTCAAACATCCAGGGATGCAAAAAAGAGACACCCCTACCATTAATGTCATTGAACAACTGTCCGACTTAATGTCGGGGTAGGTAATTTGCCCAAATTATTTAGACCCTGGGATCCCTGTAGTAGATGTACACATTAATGGAAGCATTGTCCCCCATACCTTGATTGATCATGGGGCTGCCATTAATGTAATGAATAAGGATACCATGCTCAAGCTGAATCTCCAGGGTTCATTAAGAAAGACCACGATAGTCTTGCAACTTGCAGATCGATCTACAATAGCCCCTGAGGGGATTTTTGAGGATGTGATGGTCTCCATTGACTCCTAGGAGTACCCTGCAGAATTCTTAGTTGTCCAGACTTAATGGTTATCCTCTCATACTTGGGAGGCCTTAGTTAGCCATTGCTGATGCCTACATAAGTTGTAGGGCTAGAAACATGACTATCAAAAATGGGCATCTACCTAAGTAGTTGGTCCTATACCCTCCTTCTCGGCCATATTTATAACATGACTTACCTTTATGGCTATAAGAGGAGGAAGAAGATGAAGTCTACTCCTCCCAACTCTATACCCTAGAAACTGCCATAGGAGGAGGACAACCTAACGAAGATGATTTGATTGAACACATCCTCCAAAATCCAACTCTCAACACCATGTCTCTGGAGGAAGTAGTGAAGGAAACCAAGAACAACCATTAGATTGATCTATGCTTAGCTTACTCAAACCATACTTGTGTCAAGAAAATAGAATTCGGCCCTGAAAGAACACTAAAAGTCAACCCACCTCTCTTTGTACTCTAAGAAGAAGAGTTATTTAATATGCTAAGAGAGAATTTGGATGCCTTTGCTTGGAATTACAAAGAAATGAAGGGAGTTCACCCCTCAATTTGTACTCACCGCATTTACATCAAAGAAGGTTGTAAACCAGTCCAAGGACCCCAAAGGAGAATGAATCCAACTCTCAATGATATAGTCAAAGAAGAGTTGCAAAAGTTGTTGGATGCAGGATTCATTGACCCTATCTCGAACAGTGAGTGGGTATTTCATTTGGTGTTGGTTCCAAACAAAAATGGAATGTGGAGGATTTGTATTGATTATAGAGAGTTAAAAAAAGCAACAAAGAAGGACCATTTTCCTCTACCTTTCATTAACCAAGTGTTAGATGGCCTGTCAGGGAAAAAGTTTTTCTCTTTCTTAGATGGGTTCAGTGAGTACAATCAAATCTAGATTAGCCTAGAGGACCAGGATAAAACCACTTTCACCTATCCTTGGGGTACTTTCGCTTATAGGGTCCTTCCTTTTGGTCTATGCAATGCCCCTACTACTTTCCAGAGGGTAGTCCTAAGTATCTTTGCAGAGCTAGTACATCATGCAGTAGAAAGTTATATGGATGACTTCACACCCTATGGGTGTCATTTCCAAGAGGCTCTCTCTAACTTGGGTAAGGCATTGAATAAATGCATTGAAATGAACTTATCCCTTAGTCCCAAAAAATGTGAGTTCTTGATGATTTCGGGGACTGTTCTAGGCCACTCAATATCTTAGGAAGGACTGTAGATAGACCCAAATAAAATAGCCATCATCAAAAGGGTCCCAACTCTGGAGAAATAGATGGATGTCAGAAGTTTTTTAGGTTTAGCCGGATGCTATGGGAGATTTATAAAAGATTTTAGCAAGTTAGCTTCTCCTTTATTTGGGTTATTGGCTAGAGACTCTGAATTTTTATGGTCAGGCTGTCAAGAAGCCTTGGACACCCTAAAGGAAAAGTTGACTACTGCATCTATTCTCCGAGGCCCAAATTGGGCTCTTGATTTTCATATCCATGCTAATGCCGCTCACAAAGCTATAGGAGTAGCTTTAGGCCAGATAGATGACAACCTACCTTATGCCATTTACTTCATCAATAACAATCTGTTGAAAGCCGAGTTGAACTACACATTGACTAAAAAAGAGATCCTAGCTATTGTGCATTGATTGAATAAATTTAGGCATTACATTATTGGTTACCAAACATTTTTACATACCAACCATGCTGTAATTAAATACTTTATGAATAAACTTGATGTAAATGCCCAGATTATTAGATGGTTATTGCTATTGCAACAATTTTATTTAACTATTATTGATAAGCCTGGCAAGGAGAATGTTGTTGCAGATTTTTTATCCAGATTGACTTTGCCTATAGGGGACGAAGGAATGGTTGATGATCAGTTACCAGATGAACATTTATTCTCCATTTCAGCTCTCTCTCCATGGTTTGCTGACATAGAAAACTACTTGGTGTTTGCACAGTTTCCACCAAATTTCTCCTCCAACGAAAATAGCAGGATCATAACAAAGAGAGCCCCATTCACTTGGATTGGGGGCAATCTCTTCAAGCTAGGTATGGATCAAATTATAAGAAGATGTTTTAGGGAGGAGGAAGTCTTCAACATCCTTCTGGCTTGTCATGATGGGCCTTGTGGAGGTCACTTTGTAGCCAAAAGAACAACATTCAAGGCACTACAAGCTGGTTATTACTGGCCCACTCTTCAGGAAGATGTGAGGAGGTATAGCAACTAGTGTGATCAGTGCCAAATAATGGGGAAACCTACCCTAAGGGATGAGATGTTTTTGCAACCTCAAGTGACTTTCGAGCCATTTGACAAGGGGGGCATGGATTTCATCAGACCCATTGACCCTCCATCCAAACAGAAGCAGTACATCATTGTGTGCACTGACTACTTAACAAAATGGGCTGAAGCCAAAGCCATCAAAGTAGAAACAGAAGAAAAAGTGGTTGAATTCTTAAGGGAGAATGTGTTTTATAAGTTTGGGTACCCTAGAGAATTGGTCACTGATCAAGGTAGTCAATTTACATCTCACATGATTGAAAATCTACTAAGACAACACAAGATCAAGCACAGAGCATCTACCCCTTACCACACACAGCCTAATGGGAAACTGGAAGTAACCAACATAGCATTGGAAGGCATTCTGACCAAGGTGATTAGCAGCAGTAGAAAGGATTGGGCAGACAGATTAGTTGAGGCCACCTGGGCCTACAATACCACCTAGAAGACCACCACTGGCTTCAATCCTTATGATCTAGTTTATGGGAAGAAAGCCCTGTTGTCCATTGAATTTGAATACAACACCTTAAGGATGGCAACACAACTAGATCTGGATATCACTAGGGAAAAACAAGAAAGATTGCTTTAGCTGAATGAGTTAGATGAATTTAGGATGAAGACCCTCCTGGACACAGAGGTGACTCAAGTTCAAAGGAAAATTTGGCATGACAAGAATATAAAAGACAAGCAATTTCAAGAAGGTGATTGGGCTTTGTTGTATGATTCTCGGTACAAGGATTTTAAAGGCAAGTTAAAGACTATATGGTTAGGGCCTTATGTAATAGAAAAATTTCATGATAATGGTTTTGTGCAGATAAGAACCATTGATGCAGAGGCTATCCCTTTTCTTATCAATGGGTATAAATTAAAAATCTACAAGAATCCCTTATCAAGGCAAGAATTCATCAATAATATTAGCAAGACAGTGATGGTGGTAGAGCAAGTCTCAGCTTCCACCCCACCAAGTCCCTGAAGAAAAAGAAAAGGAAAAAAAACAAAAAAAAACTCATTTGAAAACCTCCATGAGGCACTTGAGTCCAAATGTTGAGTTGAAAACCTCTTGAGGCGGCCCAAGGGTGTTAAAAAAATGGCAGAAAAATAAAAAGATCTCTGGGTGAAAACCTCTTTTGAGGCACCCAGGGTAGGAAAATAGGATGAAAACTCCTTCGGGGTAGACTAGTTGTTTTTCGAAAAAAAGAAAAAAAAAAAGAGAAAAGATACAAAAGATGACAATTCTGTTTTGCAGGCCTGCAAGAGGAGGATAAACACATCATGAGGAGGATAGTAGTACCTACAAAAGCCATTTTTTAATTCACCCATATCATATCCTCCATTATTCACCAAGTCTTCCATTTTTAAACCACTCCAACTCATTTCACACAAACTCTGCGTTTTCTACAGGATTCCCTGTAATCCTACAGGAGTTTCCTGCAGAAATGACAGTAGATCTTGAAAACTGCAAGAAGAGAAGTTCAAGAGAAAAGTGATGACACAAACCTATGTCTAAATATAAAAAAACCATTCACCTCACCACACCACAACCAATACCTTTCATCATCATGTCGCCCTTGCATCCATCAGAGAAATCAGCTCAAAAAATTTAGATTACAAAAGAGAAAAGGAAGAGTAAAAAAAGAGAGAGAAAATAAGGAAAGAGGAACCATACACAAAGATAGCATCCCTAAACTACCATTCATACCACCCTTTTCCACTCATTTCAACTCGCCTTCTACTTTAGAGATGAGAAAAATGTGAAAGTTGAAGGGAGAGGCAGCTACAGGACATCCTGTAGGAAATCCTATAGCAGCCTATCCCACAAAAGAAACCACAGAGGCTTCAACCATATTCAGCATAGGGACTGCAAGGATAAGGAAGCTCCTCCAGAGCTTAGCAGCAGCAGGAAGATCACCAGCAACAAGGTCCGGCACCTGCACATCAAAAGGAACGAAGCATCAAAAGAGGAAATACACTGTGAAATATGCAGATTGAAAAGCACAACAAAGTGGCACCACTCTCCAGATGCATCATCAATGAAACAAAAGACCTACATGTATGTCATCTTACTCATGCTCTCTCATAAGTACGATATGATCAAAACTATAGGAATAATGTGAGAGTTGATTTTATAAGTAAAGGTGGCTAGTTAACTTGGCCACCTTCGGCCAGTCAACGAGAAGAAAAGAGTTAGACCACTCCACACGTGGCAAAGGTCAAATCAAAGGAAAAAGGGAATGAATCCAAAAATGGTTAAGTTATGGAGGATAGGAGTGGGAGATGATTACGAGGTAAGGTGAAATGATGGACTGATAGTGGGACCAATGGTCCAAAAGGAGGTGGTCGTACTCGGCCAGCTAGCACATCACCCCACACGATCATCCATAAATAGAAATAAAACATTGATTCCCATATTAAGGAAGCAAATGAAAATTCAAGGATTCATCGAATGAAGAGGTTTCTCTCGATATTCCTGAAATAGAACCAACAAGAAATAGTTAGCATCTACAGCAAGCGGGAAACCTACAGGAAGCCTATAGGATACATAGAGATTAGCCTATAGAGCTATAAATGGAAACTAAGGGAAGTCAAATCAAGGGTTATCCTCACCAGAATGTAGCAAAGTGAGGTAGGAGCCCTACCTTCCATACTTACCATTTAAAAAAAGGGAAATCCTCAATCCAGTTAGGAATTTGCAATGCATCTAGAGATAGAAAATTATACTGCATGTCACTAAAAGTTAAATTCCAAAACTTCCTCACCTACCAGAAGTATTGAATTGTATACGCACAAGCCTCAAGAATTACCAGGAAAAGATGACAAGAGGTTTCAACAAGAGAGAACCCATCAACATAACAAGGATCCACCACCATCCTCATGGGGTGGAAATTTTTACAAGGCATCAATGGATGGGGTTCTTTGAGAGGATGAGAGGATACAATGATGATGTGACCAGAGAATTTTCCCTCTCACTCATACCCCTCACTAGGACGAGTGCCACTACTGTGGTGAAGGTTTTATCAGTAGCAATAACCCCTGAGGTTATAAGAAGAATCACTACACTCCCCCTACGGTTACCATGGAGAAAAGAAGACAAGGGTAACAACACCCTTGCAAACAAAAGCTTGTTTTTGGAAGGAGAAGAGCCAATAGAGGACCAAAATGGGGTTAGAAGGGAGAGCATTCCATACCCTTGGAATGAAGTCATTTACCACCTCATCAAATATATTTCATGTGAAGGGAGATACAGTGTAGTGTATGGATACCACTTCAGACTCCTCCAAGAATCGAGATTTGGAGAGAACACACCTCCTCATAACATATTGAGTATACCCTATTTTCTTCTACAATCCATAATAGACATGAGCATCATGGTGCAAGAGAGAAAACATCAGCAACTAGCCCATGATGGGTTGATCAAACTCATCCTTGAATATTCTCTAAAAAACTTAAGATTCCCTATTGCATGGACAACATTTGCAGACATGCAGGTAGAAGGAGCAATTCAAGCTATTGAGTATGAAAGAAGTCCTACTGCTAGTGAGGGAGAAGAAGAAATAAAAGAGGAAAAAGAAGAAGAAACAAAGGAGCAAAATGAAGAAGAAACAGAGGGTGAAAACGAGGAAGAGACAGAGGATGAAACAAAAGAAGAAACATATGAGCAGAGTAAAGAAATAGAGGAAGAAAAAAAGAGGATGTAAAAGAAAATGGAAAAGAGGGAAAGGGACAGAAGGATGAATATGAGTCTACATCTCAAGGCAAAGAAGAAGAAGAATCACCAAGGGTGTCTCCAAAGCCTACAGAGAAAGAGGCAGTAGCTGCTCTAACTACCCTAAGTACACTTGTCAAATCAAAGGGAAAGAGGCGAAGACAAACCCCACTGTACTTTAGGACAAGAAAGAGCACTAGGATTAGACAAGGGAGACCTCAAACCCCTACCAAAACAACAAGAGAAGGCAGTCTCTCTAAAGAAAAATGAAGGAGAAGGAACATCAAAACAAGATTCTCCCAAGTCTCCAATCACCTATGTTAGGAGGCCTCTCACAAGGTCAGCCTCATCGAAGGGAAAAGGTATCCTATAGGAGACACAATTAGACCTATAGGAAACAAAGACCATCCTATAGGAAACTTTGTCAAACCTAAAGGAAACACAGAAAAGAGACCAGGAAGGAATTACTCAACAAGAAACAAAGGAAGAGGGCCAAGAACTGAAAGAACCTAGCCCACAGCCAAACCTCAACTCCTACTATAGGTTCATTCAAGGAGGTAGGGTGATACCACAAAATTTTTCCATTCCCCTATTCTTTGAACTTGAAAAAGAGAGGGAAAGGACACACAGGTGGATGAAAATTGTTAAATCAAAAGGGGTAGAGGATGTAGGCTACATGGAGGAGAAATTGAAAGAGATGGGCAGAAAACTAAGCAACACAAGAGACAGAGAATCAATGATGAAATCTCAGTTAGAGGCTGAGAACACATGGCTAAGGAAGAAACTACAAGAAAGGGAAAGCCAGTTGGAAACTATGGCTATTGGAAACTATGGCCATTTTTTCCATGGAGGTAGTCCAGTGCAACATGCCAATAAATTCATATGCCTTGTACCTCAAAGAACAATGCTTACAATTCCAGATAAGGACCCTATCACAAAGAGGAACTATTCCCTTCCAAGACTATAAACAATTCATCAATCTATGTGATCAAAGTACCTTGGAAGATAGAGCAAAGCTATCTGAGTTTTAACTACACAATTTGGCCTTGATAGATTTAAATGTGTGGGACCCAAATCCAAAGCTAGGGGACTTGCAATTGATGGCCTTAGCATCTTGGATGAATCATGAGGAGGAAAGAGATACAGATATGAAAAAGGTATTGGCAAAAGAAGAGGCAGAACCCCTTATGATCAAAGCAGAACAATCTAACCCAATGGTTGTCATCAACACTCATAACCTCATTACAAATGATCCTAAGCTTACACCAAGGTACCTTGTTGTACAAGAACAAGAAGTCAGACACTTTGAAGGCATGCTAATATTGCTGGGAGATGACATCCAACAAGCCTAAAAAAGGAGATGGAACACCTTACCTTACAGCCTAAAAATCAGAGAATATCATTCTCTTGACAGAATGAGAGAGGCACTAAATATAACCCCAATGTATAAGCATGCACTAAAAAGACTCAAAGTCAATTGGATTGGCTTGAGGCTCAGTCAACCATTTCTTTTGGGAATGTTGGAAGGAAGAAAAGAAGAAGAAGAAAGAAAGCAAAGGGAAGAGATAAAGAAGAATGAAGGGTTTTATTCACAAGAAGAAGAGGCTACAACAGAAGCATGGGATGTTAGGGAAGCCACCAAAGCAATGAAGGACATGGACATAGATTGAGTTTCTCAGAGGATGAGCAACTCTTTCAGTAGGGGGTTATGGTGAGGCTCATCATTGGGTAAAATATATGGACATTAATACACCTCCAAGGTTACTAAAATCAGCTCTTCTCATAATTCTTTATATGTTTTAATTATATTTTTCTTAATGAGATGAGTAAAAGTAAGATGTTATTTCTAGTGGTCTAATGTGCATTGATTACAGGTTTTTGGGAGCAAATTATGGCTAATTAGGGTTCAGGAACTCGAATGAAAATAGAAGGAGAGATTATAGGAGATGGATTTCCCTCATCAAATCCACACTCACTCGAAGATCCCTCAATCAAATCACACTAGCTCGGAGTTGCAGGCAGCTGATTCATGAAGATCGTTGGTAGCCAAAGCAATGATAGTTAAGAACCGGCTGATCTTAAGATTGGGAGCCAAGCCTACATAGATTTAATGAAGTTGTTGGCCTATTTATTTGTATAAATAAATAGGCCTAGAGCCTCATTAGGATTCATATTTTTTATACAAAATAGCTAAGAAGTTTTCGAGTTGAAGGATTGTGACCAAACACTGTTATGTATTTTTTATATGTTAATGAAAATAAACATTCCCTTGATCCACCACTGAGTTGACTTAGAGGGTTGAAGCTCTTGGGTTAGGGCCCAACCCTAGCAGTAGAGGTTCCTCTTACTGTACTTATATGCCTAGGTTATTTCATAGATTACTTGTTAATTTGGTTTTGGCATTGTTACATTGCAAGTATTGGTGAATTTGATTAGTTTTCTTCCATTTGTTCCCAGATTTAACAGTAGCATTAGAGAGATAAGGAAATATCCAAAAAAGGTTGATACCAGGTCGATATTACCTCATTCCTCCCTTCAGGGACCATGGTTTGAGGAAAAACCCCCATTCAACTCAAAAGGACAGAATTCTGGTTCCTTATGAAACTTAGGGTATTTTTGCTAATTAGGTCAACATATTTTAGTTTTAGAAGATAGGTTGTAGTTTTCATTTATGTTATCTTAAGTTTTGTATTAGATTTCATGTTGCTTTCATAATAGGTTTCAAGCATTTCCATGCATGAACTTGGCAAATAAATGATGAAAAATTTGTTTCCTTATATTATTGTAAACCCTTCTTGTTTTGAAATGATTTATGGATAAATGTTGACAATGAAGTGCATATTGCAGGAGTTTCAATATTTTAGGAAGACCTCATATCATTAGCCTCAGCCAAACCATACCCACCCATGATCGCCAAAGGCCACTATGTTCTCAATACGAGTTATCATTTCACAATGACAATTTGTCATTCTCGTTGAGCAAATCCAACCATCATAGAGCTTCGTTTTGAGTTCTGAGTGAGTTCCAACCACTTCCTTGCCTTTTTCATTCCATGACTCACCTTCCCTAAGCTCCATACCACTATCCAAATCACTCCTTATGCTTTCAACCTTTTCCTGTAGGAAAACAGTGGATCCTGTAGGTGAACTAGGACATCCTGTAGACATCCTGCAGGAAAAAACTGTAGTGGCCTGTTTTGAGCCCGATTTGTGAAAAATTCATCACAAAAGCTAGGAGAAGACCCCTGCTTGCCTCCCAAGCCATTTGACTCATTACACTTATCTCCCTCCACACCTATCCCACCTGCCATGCAACCAAGAAGGATTAGCATTTATGTTTTTACGAAAAGACAAAAAGAAAAAGGTTGTTATGCTTATTTATGTGCACAATAGTTAAGTGCTTGTTTAGATCAGATTTCATGCTTAGGTTAGTTAAGAAATCACATGTGTGAAATTATAATTCTTTTGAAGCAAGCTATCTTAGAAAATAGCTAGATGAGTTGTGTGTTTTGGGCATCTATTTCAGTCTTTCATTACTGCAGTAGGTAGCATTTCAATCCTCTCAATTAGGGTAAAATTCCCCTTTCTCAATTCGTAATCAAACTTCTTCTAAATCTATAGAATTATGGTTTGAGAAACCCTAGTGGTCTGTCAACCCAGCACAATAGTGACAAAGAGTGGACCCATTACATCTATTTGTGTATATAACACCGTCACCTCCAAGTTTGTACGAACCCTGGGTCGATGAAGTAAAGTTGGTAGCCACAGGAGTTGTTGCAATGCTTGTGCTCATCTGTTAGCCTAGTGGGATACCCAAACTATTGACTCTTTGTAAGTTTTATAACTTCCCATCATAGTGAAAGAAGATTGGAGAAATTCAGTGGTATAAAGTTTTTTTTAAACATATCATTAGAAGTTAGAATACATGTTGGAGTTTTGAGTGCTTGTTGTTCTCAATAAAAGTTTCCAATACTGATTTGAATACCAATAATTGTTGGATTGTTTGCTAAAAGTCTAAGTTCCATGCACCCAAGGGCCGCTTGTTATTTTAATTTTGGGAGGCTTTATTTGCATTTACTGCGTCAAATGAGAGTTTACTTATAGTGAAATTTCTGAAAGATAGTATTTGCATTCACAGTAAATTTTTTGAAGCATAATATTTGCATTTACTACAATAAACAAGAGTTTAATCATAGTAAAATGTTTGAAGGATAATATTTTCATTTACAACAACACAATAAGTAAAGTTTCTAAAGGATAAGAGTTACATTTATTGCAAACCAGAGTTTATACTGAAAGATTTTCGAAGGATACAAAGTTTTTACTAAGGATTTATGAAGGATACTTAAAATGAAAGATGTATATTTTTTGATGGTTTGAATTAAATTTTTAATTGAAAAGTGGTCAATTTTCTAGTTGTCATGGATTTAAAAAAAGATATTTGTTCAATTTATATATTGGGTGGATATAGATTGCAGCCGAGTGTGGAGGGACTATGAGTATTTTGCAGTGAAATCTCAGACTATAATTGACTATGTGAAGCTTCCAGCAGAGAGAGGTATAATGGTGAGCATGGAAGAAATGACATTCACATTAAATTGTGGTGAAATTTGAAAATTATTTAAATAATAATTTCTAATGTGAACGCTAATTTTTGAGAAAGCTGTGAAAGTTTTCTTTAAATTGAGAAAGGAATAAAAAATACCTAGGAGTAAGGAGTAACTCTCAGGATGTTGCCATAATGTTCACATGTAAAATTCACTATTAAAAAGATTAAAGTCAACCAACAAACTTTACGTAAAAGGAGCCAAGATAAAAGAAGTGGTAAGGCTTGCTCCTTCCTTCTCTTATTTTCATTAAATGGAGTAATTTTGATTGGTGGCAAGTGGAGAAAAGGAGCTTCTGGGGAATGACATCAAGTTTTGATTTTTTGTTGTTGTTGAAGTTTAAATAACAAAGTTTATGGATATAAAATCAAGAAGAAAAAATGACATTGTGGTTAGGGAAGATTATATAGTAATTTGGTCTATTGAAGGTCTCAAGTTTATATATTTATAAAGACAATTTTGAAATATATTTTTTTAAAAGCGAATTTTGGGAGATATTTTGGAGGTAGAGTTTATGGATATAAAATCAAAAAGGGAAAATGAAATTGTGGTTGGTGAAGTTTATATAGTTATTTGGTTTATTGAAAGTATCAAGTTCAAATTTTTATAGAGACAATTGTATTTTTGTTTAAAGCTAATTTTGGTAGATATTTTTGGAGGTTGTGAACATAATTTCGCTATTTTGGAGGTTGTGAACATGCTTTCAGTTTCCATCGGTTGGCGACCCTGAGTATGTCACTATTTGATAAATTTTCAACTCATGCATATTGGATATAACTCACAATAAAATTGAGTTTTCATGGCATTCATTGTATGGAGCAAAGATAAAAGTTCCTAATTGTGTAGTTGCAGCTATATAATCTCTTTATTCTTGGATCGTCTTTGTAAATGAGTGCATTTTTGGTTGAGCCCGACACCTAGTTAATTAATTGTAAATTTGTTTATAATGGGTGCATTTTCAGTGGTAGCCAACACCCCTTTTTTCAAAGTTGATTGTTGGAGAAAATGGCCAAATTCGATGATTTGTTGCAGTTATTATGTAGTTTAATGTCATCCACAATTCATAACAGTGTCCAAGTTAGCAAGGACACACTTTCTCACATCCACTCCTGTTTGCAAAATGCGAAAATCAAAATTGAATTTTTGGAGCTAGAATCCCAGTTTCAGCAAGAAGAACTACATAAGAATAACTTTGAACATGTTCTTGTTCAGAATAATAGTTTGGTTGAGCCCAATCATCACTCAAAAAATAATCAGAGTAATGCAGTGGTTTCAAAAGGAAATGCAACTAAAAATTCTTATGTGAAGCTTGATATTCCCAAGACTTTCATAAGGCCATGGGAAGAGATTAGACACAATAAACACAAAATTGGTTCGGGTTACAAAGAGGATATTCTAGATGTATCTTTTCACATGCCGTATTTTTCTAAACCGATACAATTTCGAAGCGTTGGATTTCTGGATGGTGTTGTTCCAGAACAAGTTGATAGATACCAACAGTGTAACATAGTTGGACATATGAAAGAACATTGTTTTGATATTCACCCATGTGAGCATTGTGGAAAGTGAAATCATCATACAAATAGATGTTCCAGAAATAATTCTACTACAAGAGAGAAGGTAAATTTTGGATGGGTTTCTTCTTGGGGTTGGACTAAAACAACCAAGAAGATTTATAGGGCATATCGAAGAACATGTTCCATAGTGATGACCAACCTTGTAGTGATGAAGAGTACTTCTCACCTTGTATCCGACAAGGCGGGAATAGTTGATGGTCTGCTATAGGTTCAAGTTCGAGATGCTAATCAAGCCTATGTCAAAGTTGAGTTGATCGATTTGATTGAGCACTTCCATGTTTGGAATTGTTTGAGGAACTATTGTGATAGTTCCGTATTTTGTGGTAACTTTAAAACCAAATTTTTTGTTGTTTTGAGAACCACTATGAAGGTTCCAAAGTTGGTGTTGGTTGAGACCTTGAGTTCTCCCATATTGGTTTGTGGTCATCCTTAAAAGCCATTTTCTGAGAGACATTCAACTCTTAGCTAAGATGCATTTTTGTATTTTGAGCTCTCGTTCTTGGACTTTGGTATATCCATTTGGATTAAGGGGGCACGGTTAGATAGCTAATCCTCGGGATTAACCTTGAGTCAGTTTGGGTAGTTATTGAAGACCAAGAACTCCCGGGAACTAATTCAATTGTTTCCTATATGTATTTATATGTACAACATGTACATAATTCTTTGAGATTGGTTAATATACATTTGATTTGATTTCCAGTCTTGTGTGTTCTACAGTAATTGAAAGTGAGGGGGAAAGAGGTAAAAATACATGATTTTTACATATTATATATTATGTTCTTTCTAGTAGTAGGGAAAGAGTATAGTATGGATTAAGTGGTAATTAAGATGAATTAGGATTAACACTAAAACTTAAGGGTGACTATTCTCCTATATAGAAGGATTTATTATAATGTCTAAAATAATGTTAGATTGTAATCATGGTTATCACAAGTACATGCAAGAACATTTGTTGTTGAACACTCCTCAACCTTTACAAAGAGGTTTGTCACTTTACATCAAAATAATGAAATACTTTGGATCTCATATGTTTTTCAATATATTTCTTTTGATATTTTTCCAATTATTTCCATCATTTTTTATTTCATATATATATGAGAGTGTGATGATTAACACTTAGCAAATACAATAAAAAATATATATTATAAAATAGATTCCCTAACTTTTATGGATATCACTCATTCTTGATATTTCTCTCTTAAGATCAAATCCATCCGAATTGAAATGATACATAGTTAAGAGGGATGCCTACTATGATACATTATATATAGAGAGAACCACTATATTCATTGGGATCTATGAAAGAATGACATGGATGCAATTCTTTTTTCAAATTTTACCCTCTAAAAGAAGTTTGCACCTAAATAGATTTGATTCTTGTGGACACAAATTATTCTCCAACTTAGAAATTAAAGACTCAATTAGTTCTACAAAATTTATCTGTTTGGAATATTGCGAGTAGCAATAAAGACACCACTCAACAACATAATTTCTCGGAGATCCACAATAGATACTACGTTATTTTTTAGGATGACTCATGGAATAAACTTCACAAACTCACCTCTCATGATTTTTATATGGACATAAGAACAATAATTCTAGCATAGATGAAAAAAAGAGTAGCCAATTACTGGTAACATGAAGCCTCAAATGCTTCTTTTAAAATGTCACTCACCCGAGACACTTAGCCTATCTTATTGAATCTAAAAAACTGGGCTTTCTTCTGGTCCTCATTACAACAATGATAAATCATCATCTTTGAAGCCCACGATAATATCAAATGGGGTAGATATCGAAAGATTATTTGTTAGATCATGAAATAACCTTTCAATATTTAAAATTTAAAATTAGTATCAAAGGATATTGATTCTTTTACTTAAATATTATTAATAAAATGATTTTGTGATTTATGTGTAAATTTTGAAAAAATAATTACATCTCTTTTATATATATATATATATATAATAATGATGATGAGTTATTATTGATCTATAGTAAATGATTTAAATTTGTAAGTTTAAATTGTTGAATTTGAAGAAAATTTGACAATTTTTTTTATATCTAATTACTTTAAGTGTTGTAACCATGAAAACTTATTTTTTTCAATTGATTTATAATACATACATAAATGTTTTTAACAATATATAACATATACAAAGTTGACATTAAAATAATTTATATAACATGTGCATTGAGACATTTTATCTATGGACTACATTGTCCACATTAAAAAAAATTATTAATATATTTTGAAGTATAGGTTAATATTACTTAATCGTACATATTAAAATATTTTATTGATAACTACATTGAAAATTTTATTATTTTGAATAATTTTAAATGTAATATATTAAATCTATATTGATTGAATGAATTACATATCTCCTTCTTCTTAATCATATTATGAAGTACTTAATATTTTTGATTTTATTTTTTACCTTTCAATTAATTTTTTCTTTAATATTGAATATTTTATTATATACAATATTAAAATGTTTCATTTCATTTTCTTTGTGTGTCTAGATGTATATGATGTTGATATTATTTACTGAACTAGATCCATCTTAACTAGCATCTACCAAGTGCTGAGAGGGATCAAATCTCTTGAGATGCAAACATCTTTTAGAGTGAAAAGAGATTAGATCCCTCTCTACAATTGGTAGATTTGGAGTTAAGATGGATCTAGGCTAGTATAATATATATGTAGTTGACATTGAACTATTCTAGTTTAATATATATGTAGTTGACATTGAAATATTTTATTTATAATTCATGTTCTCCACATTACATTTAATTATTTTTATTATTAATATTTTCTAAATATTACATATCAAATCCATATTAAGCATTGAAAGAATTACAAATATCCTTCATACATTGAATTAGAAAGTAGCTATTAATGGAATAAGAATTCTCTCAATATTTCTCTCTATATATGTTTCATGTTAAAACCTTTTACTTTATATATCAACTCTATATTAGAAATAAAATAAATTACACATCTCCCTAGTTATGGAAAGTGAAGTAAAAATATAAGAATTTTTTAATTTAAACTACTTTATTTTTCTCTATATAAAATAGATAGAAAATTGTGTTATTTAATATTTTACAAAATATTTTTTGTTATTAATATATTTTTGTTTTAAGATTTACACATCAGTAATATCAATAATACTATTTCCCGCCATCTCCATATTAAGTACTGAAAAACTTACATTTCTTCTTCGTAGTAAAAAGTAAATTATTTTACTCGTTGTCATATTAAGTAGTGAAGAAATAACATTTCTTCATCATACTAAAAGGTAAATCGTTTTTTTTACTTTCGGTAAAGCTACAAATTGAAGTGTGACAACATCTCTCCCATACTAGTTTGTAGAGCGCAATAAGTATAGATGTTCAAATAATTTATTTATATCATGTGTTGAAATATTTTTGAAAAGTATAAGGTTTAAACATTTTACTCACTTTTTCTTTGCTTCTAATTACATTATTTCTTATTAAAGTTTATATGAAATAATATTATGTCATGTGGACATGGACATATTTTATTTATGATTGTGAATGAATGAAATATTTTTATCACATTGGTCTCAACAACAAATCAAGCAGCCATAGTGAATTTGTGATTATTGATGTTTTATATGCTTTTAATTTAAACTAACTAAACATGCATATTCATTTTTGTTTATTATTATAATCAACATTTCATTTTTATTTAGAGAATAAATTATTTTTATTTTAAGGACATGTGTCAACTATATGTTGAGCATGAATGGAATCACACATTGTCCTTATACTGTAGAATGTGTCTCTGGGCACAACTAGTACAAATCCATCGTAAGCGCGAACTTACCATGTGAGGAGAGGGATCAAATATCTTCATATGCAAACCTATAAGTGTCTCTCGGCACAACTAGTACAAATCCATCTTAAGCACGAACTTACCATGTAAGGAGAGGGATCAAATCTCTTAAGATGTAAACCTCTTTTACAGTGCAAAATTTGAAAAAAAATGCATCTCTCTCTCTCTGCAACTAAAGAATAAACAAGATAAACACACATAGGAGCTCAACCTTATTTTACTAATATATAAGAGTACATTAAAGACTGGAAAAGGTTGGGAGGATGGCCACCCAAAATATAAGCTACAAACTATATCAGGCCTCCAAAATAGTTGAGCTATTGAATACAACCTGCGAATTCTTAAAATAGTTGAACTATTGAATACAACTTGTGAATTCTGAATGAATTCTTCACGAAGGGGAGAGATGGGTTCTCTCCCACTTTCACTAAATAACTTGAGGGGTTCTATTCAGGGGTTATAATTAAAGCTAAGAACTCTTAGTTCTCCAAATGTCTTCACTAGAAAATAAATAACTCCAATATGTCCTCAAATGATCTCATCCTCCTCCTTTTAAAGACTCCATAGATAGATCTCCAAGCCTCTAAAGTATCTTATTTTTTATTCTTTTAATATTATTATAGAAGCTCCCCTTTGACTCCATCTAAGTGACCTTTTAATTTAATCTTATTTCACTTAAGTCACTTTTGGTATTTTCCCTCCAATTAATAATTTCCCCCTCCTTTTATTGAATTAAGTGACTAATTAAAGTCACTTTTAAAATGGAAAAATGATAAATCACTCACCATACTTTATCTAGCCACTAGAAGTCTCTCCTCATCATCCCAGCCTATAGATCTTCTCATCCCAGTTCCAACGAGTTATTACACTGGGTTGTTCCATCAAACAGTCCTCCCAAAATTCCACCTCAAGTCTAATTAATGAAGTCAGGCTCAATAATAACCCCGTTTTACAGAAGTTGTCAAAATGTGATGGAACAAAAGGAAAATTGTGCTAATGATGGAATATGCCAAGCAACTGTTTTTGGATCCCATAAAATCCCTCAAAATCCCTCTGGTACCCATGATGTAATAATATTACTCCTGTGGCCAGGCCATCACATACCTTGAAAACCCATCCCAGTTGTACTATAGAGGAAATTGAAAATGGGGACATCACAAGTCCCCCTACCCTAAGATTGCTTTCTCTCAAGTAATTCATACATGACCGTTGCAGAGGAAACTGTATATTAATGTTAGGATCCCATATAAACTATTATATCACATGTCTTTGTGTCTTCCAATCGTGCATGGATCCCTCAATGCATGGATCCCAAATGAATTTTCAACAATCCCTATGACCAATAGATCCACCCAGATCTCAATGCCTCCGTAGCCAAACATCGTCACCCATACCCCATGGCTCTAGTTGTGCTCTCTCTTTGGTTGTAGATAATGCTCCACTAATAGAATACCAACTCATCACCTCTCTCCAATCCAACCTCTGGCATAGGTTGAGGCCAACCCCACTCTGTTGATGTTGGGCTAGTACTACTCGAATGCTATTGAATTGTCGGTCCACATCCCACTGCCAACTGAAACATGGAGTATCCCTCATCTCTAAGGGCTCCTATTGTACTATGCCCCTGATTAAGAATGGTGCCCCATCAATAGGATATCAACTCATGATCTCTTGAAAGTCCATCCAATGGGAAGCATCAGATGCATAGGCACCTATACATGAAACAAGTCCCCTATGCCACACCATGGCCAACTCACGCAAATATGTCGTTAAAATCAGCAAGATGCATCTAGAAAACCATGTATTTTTCTTTGAAATGGACACATGTGGGAAAACCATGATGCAAGCCCTTGTTGGAAATAATACTGAGAGGGGGGAGGGGGGTGAATCAGTATTATCAAATCAATAAAACTTTTTCATCTCCATACTTAGATACATATACGCTACTTCAATTAAGGGAACCCGCGTGTATACGCAACTATGTCTAATGAAACTAGCGTATATCCAGAATACTTATGATTCAGTTAATCCATTAAATGTTGATCTTTAGTTAGTGCATCAACACTTTATTAACTATATGTACAGTAAGCAGGTGCAGTAAAACAGAACAGATCATCGCACACAAGAAGCACACATGAACACCATGATATAAGGTGGAAACCCAGTGTGGGTGAAAACCACCTGCTGCAAGTCATCTCTATCTTCTTTTAATAAGATACTTAATTTTACAATAGTTCTGTACTGGTGCAGCCTTATAGCAGTACGAAGGCTTCTACCTGCAGAGGGCTACAACCCTCTCTCGTTTTCCAGACTCTCCTGGATGGGAGCTACAACCCCCTTAGCTCTTGTACTAGTTGATCCATTTACTAGTACGTAGGTGCCTGCCTACTGAATGCTCCAATCTTCACCTGTTCTCTAGCTGCTACTGGAAGGGAGCTACTACCCCCTTTGCTCTTGTACTAGTTGATGTACTAGTACGTAGGTGCCGGCCTACAATCTCCTTTCACCCTCCAGGGACCACATTTCATACATTTTCAGACTGGATACTCCTGAAGCACAACACTATAATCTGAAGGCCACATTTCATCAAATTTTCATACTGGACCCATAAATATCATTGAAGCACAAAACAATCAATACTAGCATCATCAATTTCTGAATCACTGAAACACTGAAACCCTGTCAACAACACAGTGACCAGAACACAGAGCAGAACACTAAACTTTGCAACAATATTCAGAACCAACTGTATCATCAAAATCATGCATCAGAGTGCATACGCTACTTGGAAGTGTTGAACCAGCGTGTATACACAACTTCACCAAGGTGAACCAACGCATATGTCATCAATTGCTTACTTATAACTTGATGCACTTCCTGTCTTCAGACATATCCATATTATTACATATACAAGGATAATATGTGTGTTAGCACCCAGATCTAGTCCATCAGATCACATAAATATGAGCCATTATGATCCTGATCCAATATTAGTTCTCATCCATCAATACTGAAGCTAAACACAATCAACCAAACAGGATATGTAGAATACTGACACCTTTAAATTGTCATCAGAACTCATCAACAACTAGAACCACTTGTAACTTCAAACATCCTAGCTCAAATGGTATACGCTACTACAATGAACCAAACCCGCGTACATAGCGCTTACACCAAAGCCAACCTGCGTACAGATCTATAAATATTCAATCATGACTTGCAGCGATTTCAAATTTAGGTTATACCCAGTTCAGATCATTACATGTGTCAGTATACAGATCTAGAATAAACATAGTCAAACATATAGAGATAGTTCATTTCAAACCATTTGATCCCGATCTATCCTTAGATCTTGTTCTCCATCAACCAGTGAGATCCCTCCTTAGCTCAGATCAAGCAATGCATCATCAACCCATAACCTGCATACTAGATCTGATACTTCATCAGATATTCAAGACTTTTTCCATGCACTTGCCTAATGATCTTCTCCTTTTATAGTCTTAGGCCTTTCTCAATACCATGGTCCAAAACCATAACAAACCAATACCATGGACCCAATACTTGGGATGAACACATCTGACGAGATACTATGGTCCAAAACCATAGGTTCAAATACCAAGGACTAACTACCACGGACCAAAAGTAAGTTTTCCAACATATACACGCTTTTACTTGCATGAAAGTGTGTGTATATGCATACGTGCCTTTGTAACGTCTAACCTGCGTGTATACGCGGCTCGGTCATGATGAACTTGCGTGTATATATTTTCTCTTCATTCTTGTAGTCTGATCATCAAGTCCTTGCTGCTGACCTGCTGCACTATGATCTGTCATCTATGTGATTTGCCATCAAGGACAACACTTGTCTCATAATGCCAACAATCTCCCCTTTGGACTTGATGGCAAAGCTAACTTTTTGCACTTAGAACTATCATCTGATTGCTTTGAGCTGTCCTGCATCCCATGCATTCAGTCACATCTGATATCTCTTCTGAAGATTCATCTAGTTATAACTAAGTGAGATGTTATTCTATGAGTGGGTTTCTATCAAGTACAACACATGCATCATAATGCCAACAATGTCCCCCTTTGGACTTGATGGCAACAACACCAAATCACTCTCCCCCTTTGACATCAAGGGCAAAGGGCGGACCAAGATATTCACTTTCTTTGATAAATATCCCGCTGACCATACTCCCCATGAGTACCTGTTGAAATTTCTGAATGAGCTCCCCCTTTGTATATGCCAAGGTGTACTAATCTATCCATGCTCCCTTTGAGTACATGCTGAAGTCTCTGCTCTGCTGAAGTGTGTTGTTCATGCTCCCCCTGACTGTAAGCAAGGTCTGCAAAAAGATGTTCTACAGGAAAGAACATGACTCTATCATAAATGACCTTCCTATCACCAAAGACTCATACATACATCCATCTCCCATCCTAGTGGGGATATACCAATATTAATTCATCCACCCAACCAAGTGGGGATACATGATAAAACAAGAACATTACATCATCCATCCCAGGCATAGTGGGGAAACCAACATAGGCCATTACATGACCTTGATATGACTGAAATATTTCATCATCCTTCTTATGCATAAAGGGGTTACAAATTACATCATGTGACCAGAAGAGATTTCATCAAATGACTACAATAGATAGAGACACACTATTACATCATGAGTCTTGATATGACCTTTGCATGAGACCAAACATCTAGATAAGACCATGATAGTCATCATACACAATGTATGATCTACTCTATAAGCATCTGTCAACAACATCTAGACCATCAATCATGTTCTCCCTCTGTGCCTGTTCCATCTGTAACAGATGGTTTTTGTCAGGCCCATATCAGACTCTTCTCATTTTGAGTTTGGCCCACTGATTTCCTTCATATACGCGTCTGTATCCTCAGAAACAAGCGTATATACGCGGATACTCCTTATTAACAACCATTTCCAGATCAACAACCTGTAAATGTCCTATGACAAGATATGTCTGCATATAGATATCAACTCATCATCATAAAATCATTCACATTATATCATATGTGTAAAACACCATAGCCATCTTATCAACACGATCATCCATGTATCATCACTTGGTAATATATGCATCAATCAACATATGTAAGTATCAACCTATCAACATATAGGTAAGAACTCATCATCATCATGTCTCCAACAATGCAACTTTGAGTAATCATTCGTGTATCCATCACTATGTATCTTGAGCTCAAGATCTTTTGTCAAGGCTTTATATGAGCACCGAGAACTATAGGAATCTTGCATCATAACTGTATTATATGATCATGTGACGACAACAGCATATGAGAGACTCATCATCATGTAATGAAGTTGTGAATTCAAGCTCTGTACTTCTCCTTATCCTTATGAAGATCACCATGTAAGCATCATATATGCACCATTTAAGAATCAATCCATAAATATGATCTGAACATCAACTATGTAACCCCAAGAATCATATGAGATTTTATCATGGACAACTCATAACCATATCATAGCAAGATATATCATTTAGCCATATAATCATCACCAAGGACTATTGACCATAATGCCAACAATGCATTATTAAAGGCATATGCTCCCCCTCAACTTGTGCCATCTGTTTACTATTGGATCTGATCATGCATATATCAGCAATAAGCATCAAGAAATCATCATCATCAAGTTAGGATCAAAACACTTCTAAACATCTTACAGGTATCAAGACATTTCCACACATCCTCAGCAGACTGTAACTATTAACCAATGGACTGAATCATATCAAACCCTTTTTCTGAGCCTGTCCTCACTGCTTTTCCTCAGACTGACATATACGTGACTGTGCAGTGTCTAACTCACGTATATACGCGACTTCCCTTTATGAAACTTGTGTATGAGATTTAGGACACTGAAGTTTTACACTTTCAGCTCCCCCTGAGTCTGTTATGTCTGTGCTATGCTGTGTCTAAGTATATTGTGTTGTGCCGCATCTTTCTGACTGTACTTCCTTCTTCTTCCATATATTCAAGCATGATGATATTTTCTCCTTTTGGTATTGTCCCTGTACTTTGTTCCTGCATTCCTTTGCTCTATGTCCAAGCTTGTTACATGCATAGCATCTTACATGTTTCATATTCCTTCTGTAGCAATCAACAACTTTGTGACCAATCATATTGCAAGAAAAACAATATCCCCGAAAGTACTTGGAATGTGATGATATTTCTGTGTGATGATCTTGAACCATTCTTCTTCTACATCTAGTTGCAACATGTCCAAGATTATGACATACATAAAATTCAACATTATGTATTGGAGGAGTAAAAGATTTCCTTTGAAGAATTTCTTTCCTTGGCTGTTGATGGGGTTTTCTTCTCATCTCTTCGTTGTGCATTTCATATTTCTCATTAGAGTTTCTTGCCTCTCCTTGTGAGCTAGATTCACTTTCAGTGGATTCATAAAATCCAAGACCAGTTTTGATAGCAAGAGACCTTTGACTACTAAGAATATCATCCAAGATCTTAGTACTATCGTGAAATCCTAAGAGCTTATCCTTTTCTTCTAATTTATCATTTAGAATATTTACCTCAACCTGAAGATGCTCTTCCTTTTCACGAAAGTTCTTCTTCATGTCTTCTTCAGCTTTCCTTCCTTCTTCCAACTGATGCCTCAATTCAAGAACTTCGTTTTCTTGTTTTTGGAGTAGATCTTTATTCTGCTTCTTTGATTCTTCAAGATCTTCCTTTAGTGAGCGGATCATAGCTTCAAGACTTTCATAATAACTGGATCTATCTCTGAGTTTCTTGATGATTGAGCTCCTTTCATTGACTTCATTTCTTAATGATGTCACTTCATCCTGCAACTTTTGACATTGGTCTTCCTTGTTCTTGAATAACTTCCTTACCTTGTTTCCTTCCTCTAGTTGAGCTTTTAGTTTGGTAGCTTCTTCTTTGAAAGCATATTCCCTTTTGTTCAATAGATCTTGTTGATCTCTTATTTTTTCTGTAAGCCTTTTAAATTCTTCCTCTATTTGATATCTTTCTTGCTCACCCATAAGTGAAAATTCAGTTGCTTCGCTATCACATTCATCATCTTTAAAAGGATAAATAGATGTATCACTAACAAATTCATACCTGATAGATCTTGTTCATCTTCATTCTGAAGTGATTCTGAATCTGATGTGCTCCTTCCACATATTCCCCAATCAATACACTCACTGTCATAGTTCTTCTGAGATGCCTTCTTCTTCTTAGATGCTTTCTTCTTAAGCTTCTTTCCCATAGTTCCACGGATCTCCTTCAAACGATCAAGCTTCTACCAAAGGAACTGCTCTGATACCAATTGTTGGAAATAATACTGAGAGGGGGGGGGGGTGAATCAGTATTATCAAATCAATAAAACTTTTTCATCTCCATACTTAGATACATATACGCTACTTCAATTAAGGGAACCCGCGTGTATACGCAACTGTGTCTAATGAAACTAGCGTATATCTAGAATACTTATGATTCAGTTAATCCATTAAATGTTGATCTTTAGTTAGTGCATCAACGCTTTATTAACCATATGTACAGTAAGCAGGTGCAGTAAAACAGAACAGATCATCACACACAAGAAGCACACATGAACACCATGATATAAGGTGGAAACCCAATGTGGGTGAAAACCAGCTGCTGCAAGTCATCTCTATCTTCTTTTAATAAGATACTTCATTTTACAATAGTTCTGTACTGGTGCAGCCTTATACTAGTACGCAGGCTTCTACCTGCAGAGGGCTACAACCCTCTCTCATTTTCCAGACTCTCCTGGATGGGAGCTACAACCCCTTTAGCTCTTGTACTAGCTGATCCATTTACTAGTACGTAGGTGCCTGCCTACTGAATGCTCCAATCTTCACCTGTTCTCTAGCTGCTACTGGAAGGGAGCTACTACCCCCTTTGCTCTTGTACTAGCTGATGTACTAGTACGTAGGTGCCGGCCTACAATCTCCTTTCACCCTCCAGTGACCACATTTCATACATTTTCAGACTGGATACTCCTGATGCACAACACTATAATCTGAAGGCCACATTTCATCAAATTTTCATACTGGACCCATAAATATCATTGAAGCACAAAACAATCAATACTAGCATCATCAATTTCTGAATCACTGAAACACTGAAACCCTGTCAACAACACAGTCACCAGAACATAGAGCAGAACACTAAACTCTGCAACAATATTCAGAACCAACTGTATCATCAAAATCATGCATCAGAGTGCATACACTACTTGGAAGTGCTGAACCAGCGTGTATACGCAACTTCACCAAGGTGAACCAGCGTATATGTCATCAATTGCTTACTTATAACTTGATGCACTTCCTGTCTTCAGACATATCCAGATTATTACATATACAAGGATAATATGTGTGTTAGCACCCAGATCTAGTCCATCAGATCACATAAATATGAGTCATTATGATCCTGATCCAATATTAGTTCTCATCCATCAATACTGAAGCTAAACACAATCAACCAAACAGGATATGCAGAATACTGACACCTTTAAACTGTCATCAGAACTCATCAACAACCAGAACCACCTGTAACTTCAAACATCATAGCTCAAATGGTATACGCTACTACAATGAACCAAACCCACGTACATACGCGCTTACACTAAAGCCAACCTGCGTACAGATCTATAAATATTCAATCATGACTTGCAGCGATTTCAAACTTAAGTTATACCCAGTTCAGATCATTACATGTGTCAGTATACAGATCTAGAATAAACATAATCAATCATATAGAGATAGTTCATTTCAAACCATTTGATCCCGATCTATCCTTAGATCTTGTTCTCCATCAACCGATGAGATCCCTCCTTAGCTCAGATCAAGCAATGCATCATCAACCCATAACCTGCATACTAGATCTCATACTTCATCAGATATTCAAGACTTTTTCCATGCACTTGCCTAATGATCTTCTTCTCCTTTTATAGTCTTAGGCCTTTCTCAATACCATGGTCCAAAACCATAACAAACCAATACCATGGACCCAATACTTGGGATGAACACATCTGACGAGATACTGTGGTCCAAAACCATAGGTTCAAATACCAAGGACTAACTACCACGGACCAAAAGTAAGTTTTCCAACATATACGTGCTTTTCCTTGCATGAAAGTGCATGTATACGCATACGCGCCTTTGTAATGTCTAACCCGCGTGTATACGCGGCTCGGTCACGATGAACCTGCGTATATATATTTTCTCTTCATTCTTGTAGTCTGATCATCAAGTCCTTGCTGCTGACCTGCTGCACTATGATTTGTCATCTATGTGATTTTCCATCAAGGACAACACTTGTCTCATAATGCCAACAGCCCTATCTATGTATTCCTGGAGAGGGCTACTGCCTAAAAGTACCATAGCTCTTCTAGTTGTCTATGCATCTATTTTCTCCTCATCAATGGTTGGTCTAAAAGATGGTTGCTCATCGTCCTCCATCATGGGCTCCACATGAGCCTCCAACTGGCTCTCCAAGAATGGCTCATCATGCACATTGAGCACATCATCCTCATCAACTGACTCATGATCCTTTACGTGCTCTCCATGCTAAATCATTAGACATCCATCTCGCTAGTTTTCTCCCTAAACAATCTGTTGCTCATGATACTCCTCCATCTCACATAGATGCATACTAGGGTTGTTGTCAACAACTCCATATGACTGCTCATTCTCCTTAGAGGTATCCTCATAAAAACCATGGACTCAACTATAGAAGAAGAATCCTTATCCTAAACGTTAGAAGGAGTCTCCTCCTGATCCACCCCTGGAACCTCCTTGGTATCGCCCAAACATGAGTGGTTAGGCCCCCAAGGTTTCTTGCAGATGAAGAAAAAACTATTCCTCCTTAACTCATTCTTGTTGCATGGTCCACCAATCCTAGGTAGCTCCTCCGTGGTCAATTGTATTATGAACAACCTAATGTTTTACTCAAGTAACCTTTTAGCTAATCTGTAAGAAGCAGATGAAACCAACTGTTCCTCCCTCGAAATGATCAACAAATCAGACTAAATCTTCTTGCAAATGGCATCCCGACATCCCATAACTCAAGACAATGTGGATTTCATGTTTCCTTTGATTACGTCAAGATGATGTTTCTTAATACTAAATATGGATTGGAACATCTGATTAATCGAGTTATCACAGTCAAGATCAAACATGATTTCATATGTTTTGACCATGGCCATGATTTCCAAAATTTGAAACTTCTTCCCAAAGGAAGGGCCCATGGTGTTATCCGAGTCCTATAAGGTCTCTACTATTAGCTTGGAGACTCTCTTCACAATGTCATTGTTGTAAGGGGGTATACGTGTGATCAACATCATGATACTACTGAGACAGGAGGTAACTAGAAGTGTGACCCTTACACAAGGGTACTCCAAAACTTGTTTTTTATGAAGGCAAGCATTGATGGTTTTAAAGCCTAAATTAGTTTCTTCCCTCTAATTGGTTCACCTCGGAAATGAGTGCATCCAATTCTTACAATTTGAAAAGGGATGTTGTTATAACCCACATGTGTTTCAAATATGTCCAAAGTGAAAAGAGTTTGTGCCCAATTTCCGACTCCTTTTGCAAATCCCTTGGCCACTCTTGTTGAAGAATGCCTTGGACCCCTCTTGAGAAAGGTCTACTATTCTACTTGGGTCTTTGGATATCGCAGTCCACTAAGGTACCATTGTGTTGACGTAGGAATCATTTTAAATACTCTATTATTCAATGTACTAGGAATGGACTCTCCTCACCCTATACAACTAGGACTGATACATGCCAAAGGTCCTTAAGAAAGCTATGAAAATATGACTCCTTACTCCAATAATAACACCTCTCTAACTATTAGTTTTTTTGTTTTTCACCAATAGCCTATAATGTGATTTGACAAAGTTATGGAAATACAAGGCTACTTCTCATCTCTTATTGCACATGTATCCTACTCCGACTTTACAACATATGTAGCAATGCATACATACTTCTCCTACAACATTACATATAGTCTCAGATTTTCCTCATAGATAAGACTGGTAATATAAGCATGGCAACACTCAAAAATTTCTAGAAGGTGGAACAAAGATGTAGACAACATTCCTTCTGCAACAATCAACAATGAGGATCTTCTGGAAATCGACCCTTCTATATGCCTCTGATTTGAACCTTTGTTATAGAAGTATGTTCAACACGTGCTTTCTACTTCAACACTACTATATTATCTTCGTCTCTTCAAGACATGATGATCCTTCAAGGTTTGATATGTCCAAAAGAATCAATCTAGAAAACTCCTACTTCATAGATTAAACTTTGAAAATATCAAAGTGACTATGACCCTGTAATAACCCTGCTTCGATCAATGGTATGTCCCTTCAGGAATAAAATAAGCTCATAAATTTGGTCTTTAGCTGCTACAACTTTTCAAATTGACTGATATACTACGTGGATGTTGAAAACCTTTAGTTGAACCACTAGATAAAGGTTGCAAAAGGTTTTTTATGCTCATGAAATATACATCTTTTGAATGAAAATTTGGCCTCCCTAAAAGAAATGCCAAGAATGATTTTGATCTCCCCTTCTAGAATATTAGGCTTCAAATCTAGAGCGTACTGCTAGAGAAACGAGTCTTATATACTAAAAAAAATTGATTATGTGTAATAACAATCGGTCTCTCTCTCTTCAAAGGTCTAGAACAACTTGTATTTTAAAAAATCTTTGATGTGATTTGATCTTTGAGGGAAATTTGGCCCTCTAGAAGAATTAACTCAGTTAGCTATGAATATACAGAGATAAATACACCTTGCAATACTTTAGTTTTATATTTGTATCGAAATATGCTACAAATAGACTCCCAATACATCAGCTTGGCTCCTGTAAATCTTCTTCCAAACATGTGTGTTAATGTTATGAAACTAGCTCACAAAAATATAGAAAAGATAGATCAACGCCTTAGAATTTAGCCTCTTCGAGGGGGAAACCTCCTTTACATTACACAAATGAACAATTCTTGGATGATACAAATGAAAAAACCTCCTTTCTATTTATAGGAGTCTATGGGGTCATAATATAACCAAGCCAACCTAACAATAATAATATAAAGGCACAAAAATAACAATAGTGGGATTCTATGGGGCACAATAATAACAATAAGGGATACAATGACAATAGTAATGGGGGAATCACTAGTATTATAGGGACCTAACATGCCCCTCTCCTTCAAAAAAGTGTTTTCCTCAATGTTTGAGTAGTTATGGATGCTTCTATATAAAATTCTCATCCTCCCATTTGGAATCTTCAACATGTAAGTTCTTCCACTTGATGAGATACTCTGAAATTGATCGATTTTGTAGCTGTCAAGTTCTTGCTTCTTTGACTGCTTCAGGTTCCAATATGATTTTTCCTTCCTCATCAAGTTATGGAAATATAGTTTGAATTAGAATCTTGTCACCTATAACCTTCTTTAAGCATGAAACATGGAAAAATGGGTGCACTCAAGAAGCTACAGGGAGCTCCAATTTGTATGCCATAGTACCTATCTTTTGCAACACCTTGTATGGACCATAATACTTTGGTGATAATTTATTATCATTCTTAGCTTGCTTGAGGGAGATTTTTTTATATGGTTGTAGCCGTAGAAATACCCAATCACCTACATCAAAACTTCTTTCACTGCGATGCTCATATGCCAACTATTTCATTCTATTATGTGCCAAGGTGAGGTTATCCTTTAAGAGCTGGAGAACTTGTTGCTGATGCTCGATGTGATCTTCCACTACTTGAACCTTAGAATTTTCTCTTAAATATGATGTGATGGATGGTGGATGATATCCATAAAGTGCCATAAATGGGGTCATTTTTGTTGCAGTATGGAAGGAAGTGTTATATCACCATTTAGCCAGAGGCAACCATTTGACCCATTATGTCTGTTTATCAGATACAAAGAAGCAAAGATATCCTTCCAAACATTTGTTTACTATCTCAGTTTGCCCAACAGATTGAGGATGATAAGATGATCTATGAGCTAATTGAGTACCAAGACAAGAAAATAATTCTGTCCAAAAATTTCCAGTGAAAATGGGATCTCTGTTGCTTACAATAATCTTTGGGTTTCCATGTAGCTTTTGAATTGTTTCCATAAATGTAGTAGAAACTATACTTGCTTTCAATGGATGAGATAATGCACAAAAGTGTGCATACTTGGTAAGTCTATTAACTACCACCATGATAACACTCTTTCCTTAGGACTTGGGTAAACCTATGATAAAATCCATTGAAACCTCCTCCCAATGTTGGCTTCAAATCCATAAAGGTTGTAATAGTCCAGGGGTCTTAATTGTTTCAACTTTATTTTGTTGGCAAACCAAACATTCTGCCATAAACTTTTTAATATCTGATTTAAGGCCATCCCAAAAAAAATCCTTCTTAACCCTGTGGTAGGTTTTTAGAAATCCTGAGTGCCCTCCTAAGGGAGAGGTGTGCAATTCCCTAAGAATCTTTTGTTTGAGTTGGGAATTCTTACATAGGTATAACCGATCCTTGTACCATAACGAATCATTTTTCCACCTAAATGTATCAAATGTACTGGGATCTTGTTGTATCATTTGAATGTGTGCCCACACTTCCTCGTCATTCTTCCATTCATCCCTTGCTTCATTTATCCAATCTGGTTGGATAATAGAAATGGCGCAAAGAAATGCTTCCACATCCTCATCCTTTCTTGAGAGTGCATCTGCCACAAATTTTTGCTTCCCTTTTTTGTAGATGTTAGGTTATGGTATGTTCTATGCTTATAGCAGTTTACTTATCTTTCTTATTATTATCCACAAATTAGCAATCACATGTACATAAAGTAAAATGCAGATAGAACATTAAATGATTGACAGAAAACAAGACAAGACAAGCGACACAAGATGTGGCAACTAGCCAAGGAAAAACCCTAATGTGGGGAAACCCTTTGATCAAATCTTCCTTTATCTTCAATAATTCAGCAGAGAGAAATAGTACATAATTCTGATTTACATCAGCAGCAGCAAACCCTAGATCAGCCAAACTAGGGCAGACAATATCTTGCAAATCGACCGTCGGATCAGCTTGATTCCTTCACCAAAAAATGCAGCCTTCAGAGGAGATCCAGATCCACCTATAACATAGTTCTGAGAGAGATTTTGATGGTCAACACTGGTCAAACTTATGATCTGTAGTTGCAACCCTAAATTCTGCATCTTCCTTCCACATGTGTGAGAGAAGAGTCTCTTTCTGCGCAGTAGGAGAAGAGCCTCTTTTCTGCGCAGGAGAGAGAGAGAGAGAGATCTGATGAGATGAGTGAGTGAAAATGAGGAAAAGTCCTCCTGTATTTATACACAAATGTGTATGATTGAATAGATGCAACTATTGGGCTTCTGAGCCTACATGAGTTGCTGGTCGGCTTGATAATTATTCCATAATCAAATTAAATTCATATCTCCATAAATACTTATCGGAATCGGATGATCTTTAGATCAATCCTACACCTCTTGATGAGAGGAATCTAATACAAATGTTATTAGCCATGAATAAGATGACCCACATGGAGTTTGGCCTTAGTTGCCAATTTTACCACTCCCTCTCAACTAGGGAGAACTCCATCTACAATTTGTCTATCGGTTACTACTATTCATCCATCAAATGCACTGCCCTGTACAGCTTGACCCCTACTCTGCTCTACTCTATTCTACCTTCTCTGCTCTATTATGTTCTGCGTTGTTTTGATTTGCTCTGCTCTACGTTGTTTTGTTCTACTATGCTTTTTCTGAATTATGAATAGGAAGAAATGATCGAGGATGTATCATACCATCCTCCACTGACTCAAGGTCAGTCTCAGAGTGTGTAACACTGGTCCCAGACCAGTCCTCAACCGACCCGAAGTCAATGTCATAGTGGGTACAACTCCTACCACTAGTCCCAGACCAGTATCATCATCCACTGACTCAAAGTCAGTCTCAGAGTATGTACCATTGGTCCTAGACTAGTCCTCAACTGACCTGAAGTCAGTGTCATAGTGGGTACAACTCCTACCACTGGTCCCAAACTAGTATCATCATCCAATGACTCAAAGTCAGTCTTAGAGTGTGTAGCACTGGTCCCAAACTAGTCCTCAACTGACCTGAAGTCAGTGTCATAGTGGGTACAACTCCAACCACTGGTCCCAGACCAGTATCATCATCCACTGACTCAAAGTCAGTCTCAGAGTGTGTACCATTGGTCCCAGACTTGTCCTCAACTGACCCAAAGTCAGTTTCATAGTGGGTACAACTCCTACCATTGGTCCCAGACCAGTATCATTGATCCTAGATCAATGAAGGTCATCCTAGCATAGGGAGTATGGTAGATACAACGATGCGTCCATCGGTACTACTATGTTCCCTATCCCCATTTCCCTGCTCATTGATCAGATGAGAGGTACTTCCCATGAGTCCCAGACTGCATGGATAGGATGCCTCGACAGGAGAACTAATCAATTCTATCCGCATAGGAGAACTAATCATCCTGCTACACAATCGTCATGGAGAACACATTATCCAAACCTCACAGGAGAACTAATCATCCTGCTACACAATCATCATGGAGAACACATCATCTAGACCTCACAGGAGAACTAATCATCCTGCTACACAATCGTCATGGAGAACACATCATCTAGACCTCACAAGAGAACTAATCATCTTGCTACATAATCGCCACGGGGTGTCACAGGGAAAGTTTTAATTCTTTTACCCTATGGTCATATGTTGCTCCAAGAAGTACCCCACCCGCCCGGAGTTATAAGAGCTCCATACATCATACAGGACCCTCATCAGAGGGTTTTTGAACGACACCAAGTCATTCTCAAAAAGTAAAAAAATTTACCTTTCCTAGGGGCTTTGTTATACTGTCGGCGACCTGTTCATCTATACTAATATGTTGGAGTCTTATAGATCTCCGCTACACCATATCTTGAGTATAGTGGTACCTGATATCGATATGATTGGAGCAATCATGAAATATGGGATTCTTTGACAAATGGATCCCACTCTGGTTGTCACATAGCATCACGGTGGTATCCAATGTAAATCCAAACAGCTCACTGAAGAGCTTTCACAACCATACTTCCTCACAAGAGGCCATGCTAGCAGCAATATAATCTACCTCAGCGGTGCTCAGAGCCACCGACTTCTGCTTCCTACTCATCTAGGATATCGAAGTAGATCACAAGGAGAAACAACACCTGGAAGTGCTCTTACGATCCACCACACTGCCTGCCCAATTAGCATCAATGTATCCAAGTAGCCTCACATCTTCAATAGTGTATCTTAACCCATATGTAATTGTCCCACGAAAATATCTTAACAGATTCTTGGCACCGATCCAATGTATGTAGTGAGTTTCAACCATATGTTGACTTAATGTGTTGACTACAAAGCATATATCTTGACGGGAGTTCACTAAGAACATTAATGCTCCGACGAGTTGCTGATACTCGGGAGCATTTCGTAAAACAGGTCCAACAGTGCTACCACTTAAATTCTTGAAGTCAAGCTCCATTGGGGTAGTTACAGGCTTGCAGTCTACCATACTGGATCATTCCAATATCTTCACCACATATTTTCCTCGAGATAGGAAAATTTCCCTTGGCTTCTGCCAGACTTCAAGTCCTAGGAAATAGTGCATCAGTCCTAGATCCTTCATTTCAAATTCAAAAGCCAACTCCCTCTTACATTTGTGAATGAGAGGGTTTGCACCTGTTAGAAAGACGTCATCCACATACAACAGCAGTATGAGAGGTTTGTCATATTCAACCTTAAATTATAGGTTAGGATCGACTTCACTCCTAGTGAATCCCAGCTTCATCAAGTAGCTATCGATCCTCTCATACCATGCTCGGGGTGCTTGCTTCAGCCCATAGAGAGCCTTCTTCAACCTGCATACATGAGATTTTTGATCATAAATCTCAAATCCTTTGGGTTGCTCCACGTAGACCTCTTCTTTGATCGAACCATGAAAGAACGCGGTCTTGACATCCATCTGATGTAGGTTCCATCCTTGTGAAGACGCAAGGGCTATGATCGAACAGATGGTGGTATATCTGGCAATAACTGCAAATATCTCGTCATAGTCTATACCTTCCTTCTGGGAGAAGCCACGAGCGACAAAACGAGCCTTATATTTTTCCATACTTCCCTTTGTTGCATGCTTTATCTTGTAAAGCCATTTATAAGTGACAACTGTCTTGTCCTGGGGTTTGGGAACTACTTCCTAGACATCATTCTTCATAATAGACACATATTCTTTGGTCATAGCATCCTTCCATACTTGATTCTTGACGGCATCTGAGAATGATCAAGGCTCATTTTGTATGATCGTGCTCATGATGGTTAGGTATCCTTGATACCTGTTGGGTTTGTTGCTTTCACGGAAGGTTCCTCAGGGTGCAGTGTGTCCTTCAAAATCATCGAGTATCCCCCTAAGCCAAGAGGGCTTCTTCCTAGAAGGTGAAGGCTCAGGTGGATCAATAGGATCCATGGGTTCTTCCACATCAGGCATTGTTTCATGATCCTTTTCTTTCGGTTCCCTGGTCTCGGCTTCTTGAGAGATCCTCTAAGTCAGAAGATTGTCAACCTTGCTGAGAGCCATATCTTCGTTAAAGGTGACATCATGACTAATCATGACTTCCGTCTGACTAGCTACATAGATTCTATAGCCCTTATTATTTTCACCATAGACCACGAACATTCCTTTCTTTCCAGATGCACCCAATTTATTCCTTTTCTCTTTCAGCACATGAAGATATATAGGGCTTCCAAAAATTATAAAAAGAGACACGTCAGGTTTCTTACCGGTGAACATTTCTTCAGGAGTCTTGGAACCCAATGCTTGATGAGGGCATTGGTTTTGTACATATATGGCGGTGCTTGCAGCTTTGGCCCATAGAAACTTTGGAAGTCTTTGATCAAGGAACATAACACAGACAACTTCCACAATCGTATGAATCTTCCTTTCCGCCACACCATTCCGTTCAGGAGCATATGGTGTCGTAGTCTCCCTCTTAATGCTAGCCTCTTTACAAAAGTCATGAAACTCGTTAGATTCATATTCAGTCCCATTATTAGTCCTTAAGATCTTGATCTTCTTTTTGGTTTTCTCGATCAAGGCTTGAGATGTGTCATAAGACATGACACCTAGCAGACTTCTTCTGACCTGATATAATGAATCAACTCAAAACCTAAGAGTGAAGGCATATTTAATATTGTTTTTCCATGCATGTACCTTGCCATCGATGAAAGCCACCTTGTATCCTTTGTCTTCCATTGCTGAAATGGATACCAGGTTCTTTTTGAGGTCAGGTACATATAATACATCCTGTAAGTGGATTGTATTACCTTGATTCAATTTAAGAAAGACATTGCCTACACCTTTCACGAGATATTTCATATTATCTCCAAGGACGATTTCCAGGTTAGTTTCTTTCTCTATCATGAGAAGAAAAGGCAGCAGGAGGACCTTTATGCATGGGAATTTCTTGCTCTTCTATCCTTGTTTCTTCTTAAATGAATCTTGCCATTAATTCCTCGAAACCAGGAATTACATTATTTTTGAGAAGAGTAGTTTTGAACACATACCATTTGAATGGTAATCCTCCAAGAGTCGTGAGTGCCATTTCCCTATCAGTAATAATCTCCCCAATAGATAGGAGATCATTCCTAATCTCGATGATTCTTAAGAAGTATGATTACATACTCTCATCTTTTCCCTTCTTAATTTCCTTTAGCTTATTTCTAAGAAACAAGACTTGATTTGCATCATTAACTTTAAATAAACTCACCAGTTTATCGTAGATTTACTTGGAGGTGTTTAGGTCAGAGACGTAGGCCACCAAGCGCTTGTCGATAGAGTCTGGATGATCTTCTTTGTTTTGACTTCGCTGGTTTTCCATTTGTTCCTGGCAGCAATGGGTGCATTTGATGGAGGCTCAACAATATTGCCTCTCACAGGGTCCAACAATCCTTGATCTTCTAAGGATAGATCGAGAGACATCTTCCATCCGTGATAGTCAGCCTTCTCACGGAGCTTGTCTTCAGCAGAGAACAATGTTGATGACCCCATAGTTATTTTAGGATAGCCTTGCCAATCTTCTCTTCGATGATTGTTCTTGCTCTTTCTCGGGCTTTGTCTTCACCTCAGCTCTGATACCATGTTAGGTTATGGTATGTTCTATGCTTATAGCAGTTTACTTATCTTTCTTATTATTATCCATAGATTAGAAATCACATGTACATAAATTAAAGTGCATATAGAACATTAAACGATCGACATAAAACAAGCCAAGACAAGAGACACAAGATGTGGCGGCTAGCCAGGGACAAACCCTAATGTGGGGAAACCCTTTGATCAAATCTTCCTTTATCTTCAATAATTCAGCAGAGAGAAATAGTACATAAATTTGATTTACATCAGTAGCAACAAACCCTAGATCAGCCAAACTAGGGCAAACAATATCTTGCAAACCGACCGTCGGATCGGCTTGATTCCTTCACCAAAAAATGTGGCCTTCAGAGGAGATCCAAATTCACCTACAACGTAGTTCTGAGAGAGAGTTTGATGGTCAACGTTGTTCAAACTTATGATCTGCAGTTGCAACCCTAAATTATGCGTCTTCCTTCCACACATGTGAGAGAAGAGTCTCTTTCTGCACAGTAGAAGAAGAGCGTCTTTCCTGCACAGGAGAGAGAGAGATGTGATGAGATGAGTGAGTGAAAATGAGGAAAGGTCCTCCTGTATTTATACACAAATTTTGATGATTGAATAGATGCGACTGTTGGGCTTCTGAGCCTACATGAGTTGCTGGTCGGCTTGATAATTATTCCATAATCAAAATAAATTCGTATCTCCATAAATACTTATTAGAATCGGATGATATTTAGATCAATCCTACACCTATCATCGAGAGGAATCTAATAAAAATATTATCGGCCATGAATAAGATGACCCATATGGAGTTTGGCCCTAGTTGCCAATTTTAACAGTAGATGATTTCAAAGTCATAACCCAACATCTTTGTGACCCATTTTTGCTGCTCTTATGAAGATAATCTTTGTTCTAAAAAGTATTTAAGACTATCATGATCTATTTTTACCTTGAATTGTCTTCCCATTATGTAGGGTCAGCATTTCTTAAGTGCATGTAGTATTGCCAGCATTTCCTTCTCATAAATAGCTTTGTGTAAATACTTTCCTTTGATTGGACGACTTTCGAAAGCAATGAGTCTTTCTTCTTGCATTAGAACAATGCCAATTCCATTTCCTGAGGCATCACATTCCACAATAAAGGTTTTTGTGAAGTTTGGTGTAGCTAAGACTAGTGCTTGGCATATTTCATCTTTAAGATGTTCAAAGGCCTTTGTTGCTTCTAGAGTCCATGAGAATGCATCTTTCTTCAATAATATTGTTAGAGGTGCTTCTATTCTCCCATAATTCTTAACAAACTTACAATAATACCCTGTCAACCTGAGAAATCCTCGTAGATGTTTTATGGATGTGGGGATTTTCCATTCCTTAATGATTTTAATTTTGCTACGGTCTACCTTAACACCTTCATGAGATACAATATGACCCAGATATTCCACCTCTTGTACTCCAAAGAAACATTTGGAGATTTTTGCATATAATTGTTTCTCCTCCAATAGTTTGAGCATCATGTCAACATGTTGGACATGATCCTTCCAAGACTTTTTGTAGATTAGTATATCATCAAAGAATAAAAACACAAATTTTCTAAGGAAGGGTTTGAAAATGGAATTCATGAAACCTTGAAATGTAGAAGGTGCATTAGTAAGGCCAAAAAGCATGACCAAAAATTCATAATGACCCTCATGAGTTCTAAATGTTGTTCTTGGAATGTCTTCTGTCTTCATTTTGATTTGATGATATCTCGAACGAAAATCCAACTTGGTGAAGTAAATTGATCCATGCAATTCATCCAATAATTCATCAATGACAGGAACGGGAAATTTATCTATAATAGCGAGCTTGTTGAGCTCCCTATAATCTGGACACATGTGCCATGATCCATCGTTCTTTTGAACCAATACTATTGGAGCAGAGAAAGAACTTTGACTAGGTTGAATTATACTAGCCTCTAGCATTTCTGCAACCATACGTTCGATTTTACTCTTTTGGAAATAGGGATATCTGTAAGGCCTGATGTTTGGAGGAACACTTCCTGGAATCAAATTGATAGCATGATCATGATCACGAATAGGTGGGAGGCCTTTGGGTGTCTCAAATAACTTGGAATGATTGTCGTAGACATTTTGGAGATCTGGAGAAATGGATGATTTCGATGTGGGAACCTCTAGTGAACATAATTGTACAATTATGCCTCATTGTCCTTTCTTTAGAAGCTTTGTCATTCCATTAGAGCTGATTATCTTTCCCGGTTTCCCTGCGATACCCCTTAATTCAACTTCCTTCCCTTCTGCAGAGAATTTCATGAAAGGTTCTTGAAAATTAAAAACTATTGTACCCAAGGATTGTAGCCATTAGACTCCTAGTACAACGTCGGCACCACCCATTAGAATGGAAAGCATTGGGCTATTCAATACATATTCTCCCATGGATAACTTAATATTATGGCACTTTCCTGAGAAATTGATGGTTCCTCCAATTGCAACCATCACTTGACACACTTGTGATGGATATAGGAAGCAATTCAATTACTTGGCTATATTACAATGAATAAAATTATGGGTACTTCCTGAATCAATCAACACTATTACCTTTTTCTTCTTGATATGCCCTTCTATCTTGATAGTTTGAGGAGTGGTAATTCCAGCCAATGAATTACAAGATATGGTCGGATTCATTTCTTCCTTTTCTAGGGTTTGTTCCTGGTTTACATCCTCTTCTTTTGACATTTCTTGTTACTTTTCTTCCTCCTCTTCACAATCTATGTAAAATAACTTCTTATTGGCACACTTATGACCTTTATTCTATTTGCTATCACAACTGTAACAAAGCCCTTTTGCTCTTTTTTTTTCCAATTGTTGTGCTGTCAACCTTGTAGGTTGTGGATGGCTAGGGCAACAACCCTTCCATCTTTATGATTTTGGGTGGTAGGCTTCCTTGTTGCCATAATTTTTCTTTCCATTTTTCTTCTTTTCTTCTTGATATGCCCTTCTATCTTGATAGTTTGAGGAGTGGTAATTCCAGCCAATGCATTACAAGATATGGTCGGATTCATTTCTTCTTTTTCTAGGGTTTGTTCCTGGTATACATCCTCTTCTTTTGACGTTTCTTGTTCCTTTTCTTCCTCCTCTTCAAAATCTATGTAAAATAACTTCTTATTGGCACACTTATGACCTTTATTCTATTTGCTATCAAAACTGTAACAAAGCCCTTTTGCTCTTTTTTTTTCCAATTGTTGTGGTGTCAACCTTGTAGGTTGTGGATGGCTAGGGCAACAACCCTTCCATATTTATGATTGTGAGTGGTAGGCTTCCTTGTTGCCATAATTTTGCTTTCCATTTTTCTTCCCAACCTGAATGCCTTCTCCAATGAATCTGGTTCCCAAAGGCAAACCTCATGTTGGAGGTTATCTTTTAAAGTCCCTATGAACACATCAATCCTATGCTCCTCTGGAATATCTTTTACCCTTATATTCAATTTTTGGAAGTCCTCAATGTGCTCCATCATTGAACTCTTTTGTTTGAGATTTATTAATTGGCTCAAAAAAGTGTTTTCTTTTGTATCCTCATAATCTGCTATCATTTCATGTGTAAAAATAGCCCAAGAGACAATTTGTTTACGAGACCAAAGCCATCGATACCATACAAACTGATTTGGTTCCAAATATAAAGTTGCAATGCATATCTTTTGTGTGTTTTGCACATTATGGAGATCGAAAAATTGCTCCATTTGTAGTATCCATGTTCCGTGATCCTTGCCATCAAACTTCCTCATATCGATCTTTGGAACATGGTGGTTCTTCGATCCAACATTAGATTCTATGAAATCATGATTAACATTTATTTTTTTCTCATCATGAGTTTCCTTTACTACCCTTTCGCCATTAGTAAACATTTCTTGTAGAAACTTTGTCAAATTTGTCTTCAAATCTTCCATGCTTGTCTTCAAATCTATCTTCAAATCGTCCATCTTAGCTTCCACACCGTCCATCTTAGCTTCCTCGTCATTCATCTTAGCTTCTACGCCTTTCTTTAAACCATCCATCTTAGCTTCCACGCCTTTCTTTAAACCATCCATCTTAGCTTCCATGCCATACATCTAGCTTCTACATCTTTCTTTAAACCATCCATCTTAGGTTCTGTTACTTTTTGTACGAATGACATTTGTTGCACTTGGTCTCGTAATTTTGATATATCATGTTGCATTTCTTCCTCTTCTTCATGAGTCATGCCAGAGCTTTCAGGTTGCTTACTAGGTGTTTCCATTTTCTTTCTTCGGGGCATCAATTACCGATAATAATGCTTCACTATGTCTTTTGAATTCCTTCAAACTAATTTTTCAAACCAAGCTTATGCAAAAAAATTTAAAAAAACTACACACTTTTTTTTCACTTTGTAGGAACTTGATATTGAGTCTAATGTATTTCTGTAATTTTGGATCTTCAAGGTCTGAAATTTCTTCTTGTCGTAACCCTTTAAGTAATATTTCTAACTCCACAAGTCTGATCAATATTGGATTCTCCAATGAAGATTTATGCCAAATCTCCCACGATGACCTGAGTATCGACTTGTTCAGTAGAGTGAACTTGTATGACGTGCCATGGGTCACTATTTCAACCTTAGGTTCTGAAAATGGTACCCAGAAAACTACAGTCTGTTCTCTTGCTGTAACTTGTTACAAAAATTCAATCTGATGCTCAGAGAGAAAGTTATGATGATTTTCCCAAGGTGACCTATTTGGAATGTAATTTAGAGGTCTGCAAAAACCCTAGCTTCCTCAGATTATATCTTCGAAAATACAGCGAGACATGATCTGAATTTCGGACCTAAGGATCAGCGAGATTTTATCTCAAATGTATTTTTTTTGCTTCTAAAACGTTGCAGACAAAAATTTATGGTGAAAATTCCATGATGACCTATTTGGAGCAGTGAAACCCTATAATCGAAAGCTCTGATACCAAATGTTATGAAACCATCTCACAAAAAGATATAAAAGATATATCAACACCTTAGAATTCAGCCTCTTGGAGGGGGAAACCTCCTTTACATTACACAAATGAACAATTCTTAGATGATACAAATGACAAAACTTCCTTTCTATATATAGGAGTCTATGAGGTCACCATATAACCAAGTCGACCTAACAATAATAATATAAATGCACAAAAATAACAATAGTGGGATTCTATGGGGCACAATAATAACAATAAGGGATACAATGACAATATTAATGGGGGAATCACTAGTATTATAGGGACCTAACAGTAAATTATGCAATGATCATGCCCTTGCAAACTCAATCTTCTTCAACACAGAGAACTCACCCAATTAGGATAAAAGTGGCTTGACCCTAGCTACAAGAGACACATAATTATCTAGGCATATCTGCAGACCCTGCTTTTCATGTGGCTTCAACGAACCATTACTTCAAAGTGATTTTTGATAATACTGAGATGACATGTCCTCCTGAAATGCATTATAACCTTGAACAATCTATTTCAATGGACTGGTGATCTTAACCTTTCAGGGCTGTTTCTCTGTGACTTCCATGCATAGATCAATAGGGATGATTTCTATTTCTCTATAGCTAAACTCAACTTCAAACTTCTCCCGACTTGTAGAAGAGGAGTATCCCATACCCCTATCACACAAATTTTTGCCACGGTCTGAAAAATGCTCTCAATCCACAAAATGAAAATTAAATCGACCTCTTGAGATTTTAAATTTTAATACGACCTCTCTCCAATTTAACTCCATGGAAAATAATTTAATTCATGCCCTTTGATGCTTGTAGCCCCAAAAAAAATTATTTCTCCCCTTCAATTAAATCTTTTTCTTTCCACCCTTTAATAATTTGGACAATAATATTTTGTTTTTTCTCTTCCCCTTCTTTTATAAATAATTTTGATCGAACAATAAATTTGGGCTAAAAATATTACTTCTTTTTTTTTGGCATTTCATGAATTTATAAGAATAACAAAAAAGTCTAGTTATGTAGGGTTTTACAAGATTTTGGAATTCATGAAGAAAAATCCGCTAAACTTTTTATCAACATTCATGCAGTCATTAATCTTTACAAAAATAGAAGAAGTTACAGCAATCCCATGGTGGCCTGACCTAATTTGGCCGCATTCTCCTTGAGGCTGGGCTTTGGCCCCTTGTGCGTGTTTCTTATTGTTTTCTGTTGGAGTTCACTGTATGTCCGTGTCTGCTAGGGATGATCCCATTTGGCTCGCTATCTTTGCCTCTTTTCCTCTTTCGGCAGTGGCCCTTTTCTCTGGCTCGGAGGCCCTCCTATCCATCAGTGCATATTTTTGACCTGCTGCTAGGCCTAGTGCCCCTATCCCTCTGTGTGTCTTGTGTCAGCTTGGTGGTCGTGGGCTTTCATTACTCCTCGAGCACCTCTCGGTGGCTGCCCTGCTTATCTCCTGCAATTTTGATTCGCAAGATATGAAGGTTTCTCGGGTGTGATAATCTTAGTATTTGAAGGGGGTATTTCGAAGCCTTCCCAAGATGTGCCTATGTAGGAGGAAATAGTGGTGTTCAACTCTCTTATGGCCTCTAGCCTGAAATTATACAAGCATAGGGACTCTAAGTTTGTGAATAAAGCTGATGATATCCCAAAAATTGATATTTGTGCCCCTCAAGCTCATTTGAGGGCCCTCCAGCTGGTTAACAGAGGCCTCATTGGGCAGTTCATGGGCCTTTGTCCTTCTCCCCGCATGGTTAAGGCCTGGGTTGAAAAGAACTGGAATCCCTTGATCAAGGGGGGAGTGATTTCCTCCTTCTGTGGCAAAGGGTTCTACATTTTTTACTTTGAAAATAGTTTGGACTCAGTCCTTGTTTTTCGAGGTGGCCCGTATTTTATGGGGGGCAAGGGCTCTACCTGTATAGGTGGAGTCCCAGTTTCAATCCTGATTGTGATGTCCCTTCCTCAGTTCTAGTTTGGGTGAAACTCCCTTACCTCCCCTTTCACTATTGGAACAATGTGATATTCGAGTTGATTGGGAACTCTCTTGGGAAATACATTGACTGCTCTGAACAAAAGGATGGCCTTTTCTCCTGTGCTTGGATCTGTATGGAGGTGGACTTGGAAAAAGGGTTGTTGGTGGCAGTCAACCTCTATATGGATAGTTGGTTGCACATACAAGAGGTTGACTATGATCAATTTCCCTTCAAGTGAAAATTGTGCCATGAATATGGGCACTTTGCTAAAGGATTCCCTAAAGGGGGTGACCCCATGGATAAACCTTCTGGGGGATCTAAAGAGCTATGGACACAAGTCAAGCATCATAAATCCTTGAAGCACCCGCCCCAGGAAAGTTCCCCTAGTCTGGGGATGACCTTGGCCCCCCATAGTTTCCTGCTTGGTGGGGGTGGACGGGGATTGGAAACTACAAGCAAATTCGAAGTATTGAGCTCAGAAGTTGGTTTGGTTGGTCTAGAATCTACCCTGCCTCCCCCTCCAGCTTCTTGGGTCTCCGACACTTGCTCTGAGCCCTTGGTCCTCCCCTCTGGAGGGCACATGGAATCCAGTTCAAGCCCAAAAACTGACAGCTCCTCGGAATACTCATCAGAAGACAATGAGGAATTAGAGGGCCCTGTGACCTCTCTTGAAGGAAAGAGATCTACAGGGCAGCTAAGTTTGGTTGAAGGAAAATCAGGCGAGCCTAGGAAGAAACTTCCTGCCCAAAATGAGAAGAATTCAGGGTGAAAAACAAAGAATGAAGTCAAATGGGAAAAGGCTGAGAAAGAAAAAGAATTTGGAGTACATCATACAATCCCATGACAGTTGGAAAATGTAGGAAACAAAGGAGGTGGAGGGAAGAAAGGAAACAACTCGGGCCCTAACAAGGGGTCGGGGAACCCAAAAAAGTGATTAATGAATATAATATCTTGGAACTGTAGAGGACTGGGTTCGGTAAAGAGAATCATGAAAGTAAAATCCCTCATCAGCAAAGAAAGGCCCGAAGTTACCCTGCTATAGGAGGCCAAGTTAGATGAAGAGTCTATGAAATCCATTAAGCACAAATTTTGGAACACTAGGAAGATTGAAACAGTAAGCTCAAGAGGGGCGTCTAGAGGCCTTTTCAAATTGTGGAATCTGACATAGCTAAATTTGGTAAGTACTCTAAAAACTATGCATTGGATAGCTACTATTTTTAACAAAATTGATAAACATCAACACTTCTCTGTGATAAATGTGTGCATGCCTACACACTTCTAAGAAAGCCAAGAATGTTGGAAACCCGTGATGGACTTGGAAAATATTGAGTATGGGAATAATTGCATCTTTGGGGGGACTTCAATACTACTATGGGCCACCACAAAAAATTGGGGCTCCATAATGAGGGAAGCCCAATAGGAATACATGGAAGATATTACCTCAGCCTTGAACTTATATGATGTCAAACCCCAAAGTTTCCTTTATACCTAGTCTAACATAAGAGTGGGGTCTAATCATTTCACAGACAGGTTAGATTGTTTCCTTGCGGTCGATAATATCCTTACCTTGAATTATTGCCTTAGGTTAGCCATCTTCCCTTGGGCTGGTCGAGACCATCGACTGATCTACCTAGAAATCACCATGCCTCTTGATCTGGGGCCTATTACCTTCCATTACTTCCCTCAATGGGTTGAGGTCCCCACCTTATTCAAAATTTTCTCCACCTCCTAGGTGGGCTATATCGAGGGCAGCCCAATTAATATCTGGAAAGCTAAGAATCGCAGATTGAAACAAGACGTGAAAATGTGGCTAAAAGAGAACAAAATAGAAAGGTAGTTCAATATAAAAAATATGGTAGAAAAATTGGATGTTATCCAAGGACAGATGGAAAACAGATAGATACAGGTGATGGATATCCATAAAGAAGCAGAAACTTTCACAAAATATCACAGATCTCTCAGAGAGGAAGAGGAGTACTGGAGATTAAAATCAAGAAATAACTAGCTCAAGGCAGGGGATAGAAACAATAAATTATTTCACAAGCAAGCCAAGTTTATGGAATCAAAAAATAATATCACCCAAATTACACATGGGGGAAAGACCATCAATAAATTTGAAGAAATCAAAAGATCAGTAGTAGAGAATTATAAAAATTTGTATTCCAAGGATCATACGAGGGATTTGGAGAGAGAATATTCCCTCCTAGAAGGTATTTTTCACCTCTTGTTTCTACGGACTGGAATAGATTGGTTATAGACCCTATGATGGAAGAGGAAATCTGTAAGGTTATCTTTTCCTTTCCTCCAGATAAAGCGTCAAGCCTAGATGGCTTCTCGGCGAGCTCCTATTACTCCTTTTGGGATGTCACAAAGAGAGATCTGTGTAAGTTGGTGGGATACTCCGTTAAGAACAGTGCAATGGAGGGTGGCATAAACTCTTATTTCCTAGCCTTAATTCCCAAAAAGTCGAATCCCTCCTCATTCTCTAGATTCCACCCCATTTCCCTTTGCATTGTCTCTTATAAGATCTTTAAAAAGCTGTTGGCCTAGCCTTTAAAGCTGCTCCGGCCCTTCTTAATCCCCGCCAATTAAGGGGGATTTGTCCAAGCAGACAAATTTTTGATAACATCATCCTCAGCCAAGAAGCATTGGACTCTAGCTGGAGACGAGGTGATTAGGGCATGATTATTAAACTAGATATGGTTAATGCATTTGACCGGGTTAGACATAGTTTCCTGTAGAAATTTCTCCATAAAATCGGCATGGATGAGATCTTCATAACATGGATATATCTTTGTATTTCCTCCCCTTGGATTGCTCCGTTGGTGAATGGTTGGGCTGCAGGGTTCTTCAAAGCCTCCAGGGATCTTCGACAAGGTTGTCTCCTCTCACCCTTTCTGTATATAATTATGGTTGATGCCCTGAGTAGGGATTTGGAATCTGAGTGGGCCTCCGTCAACCTTCAGGGCATTCTATTCCAAGAGGGTATCAAATGCATAAACCATGGACAGTTTTCAAATGAAACCATATTAATGGGAGGTGCTTCTACCACTATTGCTATTACGTTTAAAAATATTCTGGATAAATTTTTCAGTGCCTCGGGAGGAGCTACAAGCGACAGTAAGTGCCACATCTATAGCTAGAATATTACAAGGAAAAAAGAAACAAAAATAAGGAAATTAGGGATTTAAAGCTATCAGATATTGGAGAGAGTTTAATTACTTAGGGATCTCAATCTTCTTGGGATGAGCAACATTGAACGCCTGGCAAAATGTGCAAGAGAAAATGAAATCTAAAATAGTAAACTGGGTTGGTATGTGGCTCAATAATGCGGGCAAAGAAATTTTGGTAAAGTCAGTCCTTTTGGCTACCCCCTATATCAATTCATAGCTCTTCAAGCTCCCAAAAGTGGGCTTCACCAAATGGTCATGCTTATCATGAAATTCCTGTGTGAAAGGGGGGAAAAGGAAACTAAAAAATATTATTTAGTAAACTGGAAAATTGTTAAAGCTCCAAAGCAGCATGGTGAACTGGGGATCAGGGACCCATGTTTGGAAAATATGGCTATAGGAGAAAAAATTTACTGGAGCTCATTCATAAACCCGAGCTAGTGGTGGTCTCAAGTTATCAGGTCCAAGTACCTATCTCCTTCAAATGACTGGGCTGGGAAATTGGCCTCTCGATGGGGATATCCCATTTGGTGGTTGATCAATTCCTCCAAGGACCTCATCACAAGATATTTAAGGAAAATCCATAGAAATGGGGCCAATATCAATATATTTAAGATTTAATTCTCGGCCTTCAATCCCTGGATTCTGATCAATATTTGGAAGGCCTTCGTATATTTTTGGAAAGCAGAGGAGTGGTAATGTTAGATCAGATTGTGGAGTGGGACCTACATGGTGGCTAGAAATGGTGGACGATGGATAACATCTCAGAGGCTCTTTTCCCTCAACGTGAAAGACTCCTGCGGTTTTTGATTGGTTGGGTCCCCATTGCACAAAATGTCGAAGACAATTGTGGTTGGAAGAGCACTAGCTACTCAGTGAAGAATGTTATTTTCACATGCTTGTTGACACTTGTTTACCCCCAAAATAAGTAGTTTGGGGAAAAATCTAGAAAAAAATTCCATCCCAAATTTCAATTTCTTCAGGTGGCTACTCACCCATAAAAAAATTCTCGCTGCTGAAAACCTTAGGAAGCGGGGGGCAATTAGTCCCTTAATATGTCCTCTCTGTGAATCAGAGGAGGGATCAATTTCTCATCTTTTCCTTCAGTGTCATGTGACGAAGGAAGTTTGGGCAGTGGCCCTTGGTCCCCTATACTGCAGAACCATTTGGCCTGCAGACATACATTCCTTCTTCAAATCTTGACCCAACTCGTATGTGGGCTCCCTTCAGGTCAATTTTTTTTTTAAGATGTGGTCAAATCTCCCTAAGTATATCAATTGGAAAATTTGGATATCCAAGAATAAGGCAATTTTCAGAATTGTTGGTATCCCCACAAAGAACATAGCCATGACAGCCCTCTCGACTTGTATGGAGCTGCAAAAACCTGTAAAGGACCCTACTTTGGATTGGATGGAAGTTGCTTGGTTGGCCCCGTGGGAGGTCCATCTGGGACTAATCCTAGCTCATAGAAATATGATAAAAAAGATTTAGGTATTAGGAGACTGTATGATAGTTATAAGGCATATGATTAATACTTCAAAGGCTAAGATCTCTACACTGAATCAAATCATAATGAGAGCCCAGAACTTGATCCCCGCTTTCGACTCGGTGACCTTCTACCATGTCTTGAGGGGAAATAATCATGATGCTGACAGACAAGCCAATAAGACAAGCCATCTGGAGGAAGAAAAATGTGTCATCAACATTGTCGCAAGCACAAAAAAAATACCTTAATAAATTGAAGAGTGTTATGTTTAGGCCAGAAATAAAGCCTCAATGGATAGAAATGGAGGTGGAAAAGCTGAATCCATCATTCCATAATGAAATGAAGCTCCACCCTTCTCCCCCTAGCTCTCTCTTGCCATCTTCCCCCACCACCCCTCCCCATCCCTTCCCCCCCTTTCTCCCTTCCCCTATCTCCCATCCTCCCTCCCCTCCCCTTCCCTGTGGCCCCTCCCCACTCTAACCTTCACCTTTGTGCTATAACCTCTGCCTTGATCTACTTCTCCCCCTATTGCATCACCCTTTACAAGCCCCTTCTAGCCATGTGGACTCGTGCCAAGCCGGACAACCAAACTCGCTCGAAACATGGCGTCCCATGGGAATTTGGTACCACACTTGCTTCACGGATAAGTCACAACATGCAGACTCAATGTTTTGGCCCTTGTTCTTAGAGAAATGGGTGGCACAACACTTTGAGTGAATTTAGGGATTTGAGTTTTACAGAGAAAAAATTAATTCAAATCTTTAGTGAGTTTGGGCTTGTTCGTGGTAGAATTGTGGGAATGACTAATAGAGCACAGGAGCCTGGTGGGAATTTAATGGAGGAGAGTGGATTTATGATGGAATACTCATGGGATCTTTATTGTAGCAATCTACTCACTCAACTTTTCATCACCTCCAGGTCAAGCAACACGTATAAAGTGCATACAGGTATGTCGATTTTGTATGTCATAAGGTCTAAGAGTGGGAAGGTGCCCTTTATGAAAGCTTGGTGGCCAGAGCCGATGCTGTTGTATATCAGTTTCAGTGTCCCTGAGGCTATGCATTATGATGTGAAGAGCAGCAAGGAAGGTAGGAAGGTCTATCTATCTGAGGTTTGGAAGGAAAACCAAGAAATCCTAAGCATAATTAGCAAGTCACGGGTGCTGGGCTTGGGTTGTCCAAAGTGTTTGTAGTCGGACTGGATTTGGGACACTATGTGGGTTAGTAATTCTCTCCAGAATCGAGAGGAGAATTGGAGTAGGAGTGAGGTGGGATTATGGATTCTCACCGAGGAGCAGGTCAGTCTATTGTGGACGCGAGAGGGTTCTTGGCTCTAGGAGATCGAGGAAAACAATGCCAATTTCTGGAGCACGATAAAAAGTGCAGATTTGGAAGCCAACATGTAGATGTCTGAAGAAAGTTCATGGTCAGGCACATGGGGAAGCCACAAGCCGAGGTCGGGTGGGCAAAGAGCTGTTTCCTCGGTGAAAGGTGGCAGATACAAACCCTCCTATCTCACCTGTATCTAAGATCATTAGGACATGTGGGAAGCACTGTCAAGAATTCAACGCAACATGCATCAGCAAATGCATGATAATATGAATATGCAGGAAAGGGAAATTGAGAAAAATGAATGTATCAGGAAGCTCGAGGACGAAGTGGATGCTCTGCGTCACCAACTAGATAATTTGAAGCTCAAGGTGGATGCAATAGAGGATGGTTTGGAGGAAAATGTGGAGGATGTGATAGACCAGGGAAATCCCAAGGATTCAAAAGAGGCCTCCCAGGGACTGGATCTAAACAGCCCAGCCCCTATGGATATCTGACCACCTCTGTATGGTTTTTGTTTTTGTTATATTAAAATGTTGAACTGTAAATGTATATATCTCTTACTTCAATTGTGTCAAATATATAGTTGTAGATGTCCCAAAATGGGAAATTTTTATAACCAAGATAGACATAGCTATTGTAATAGTCTAGATGGACCAAGAAATCTGTATCATCTTGTTCAAGCAGTGAAAAATTGATGTAAAGACCCAAATTTGTTGTGAACAGGCAAGACTTTCTAATAAGTATACTCATTGTGGTAAAAAAAAAAATATTACATCCTTTAAATAAAAATTTGGCCCATTTAAAAATAAAATCACGGCCTTTCACTAAATGTAAATATTGGCCCTTTTAAAGATAATTCAGCGAAACTAAATATTTGGCTTTATAAAATCTAAATTTTGGCCCCACTTTATAAAAATATTCTTCTGCAACAAATTATTGTCAATGGTTTCTTCAAAGATAACCTACATAATGATAAACTACAAAAAATTTCACCATAATGTGTCACCTAGGGTGGCTATTGAGAACCACCAAAACTGATGAGATTCTAGCTAGGGTGATTACGAAAAATCACCGAAACTAGTTTCTCCTAAAACCCTTGATTTAATTCCATGACCTTTTTTTGATGTTGATATGTAATAAACCCTTAGGCTAGAAGGATGCACAACCCTGATACTACTGTAATATCCCAAATGCAAATTTAGTAGAATATTGTTTCAGAAAATTATTCTGTTAACTTAAATAAACAATTTTCACAATTTAGAACCACAAAATCAATAGCAAAACTAGAAATATAATTTCCAATTAAAGAATAAACAAGTTAAATGTGCAGAAGAACCCAACTTTATTTAATTCATATAGAATAGTACATAGAACACTGGAAATGGTTGAGAGGATGGCCACCCAAAATGTCTGCTACAAACTATATCAAGCCTCCAAAATAGTTGAATAGTTGAACACAACCTATGAATTTTGAATGAATTCACGAAGGGGAGAGATGGGTTCTTGCCCATTCTCACTTAATCACTCGAGAGATTTCATCCTAAGGCTACAATTGAAGCTAGGAACTATCGATCTCCAAACCTCTCCACTAGAAAAGAAATGCTCAACTCCAAGATGTCGTCAAATGATCTCCTCCTCCTCCTTTTAGAGACTCCATAAATAGATCTCCAAGTGTCTAGAAGTATCTTATTTTGATCATTTTAATATTATTCTAGAAAGTCCCCTTTGAATCCATATAAGTGACTTTTTAAGTTTATTTTTTTTCACTTAAGTCACCTTTTTCCTTTTTCTTCCAATTAATTATTTTCCCCTCCTTTTCTTTAGTTAAGTGACTAACTAAAGCCACTTTCTAATATGGGAAAATGGTAAATCACTCACCATACTGTATCTGGCCACTGGAAGTGTTTCCTTGACATCCCATCCCGTAGATATTTTTGTTCCAGTTCCAAAAAACTATTACATTGGGGTGTTCCACCAAATACTCCTTCCAAAATGCCACCTCAAGTGTAATTATTCAAGTCAGGCTTAATAATAACCTCATTTTACTGAAGTTGTTGAAATGCAATGAAACAAAAGGAAAGTTGTGTAGATGATGGAATATTCCAAGAAAATGCTATCAGATCCTATAAAATCCCTCAAAATCCCTCGAGGAGCCTTGATGAAGTAATCTTAATCCCGTGGTCTGGCCATCACATACCCTAGAAATCCATCTTGGTTGTACTATAAAGGCAACTAAAAATGGGGACATCACAACTTTAACTATAAATTTTTTTTTTTCAATTGTTTCATATGATATATACATATTTTGTTCCAGTTCCAACAAACTATTACATTGGGGTGTTCCACCAAATACTCCTTCCAAAATGCCACCTCAAGTGTAATTATTCAAGTCAGGCTTAATAATAACCTCATTTTACCGAAGTTGTTGAAATGCAATGAAACAAAAGGAAAGTTGTGTAGATGATGGAATATTCCAAGAAAATGCTATCAGATCCTATAAAATCCCTCAAAATCCCTCGAGGAGCCTTGATGAAGTAATCCTAATCCCGTGGTCTGGCCATCACATACCCTAGAAATCCATCTTGGTTGTACTATAAAGGAAACTAAAAATGGGGACATCACAACTTTAACTATAATTTTTTTTTTTCAATTGTTTCATATGATATATACATATTTTTTTACCAATATATAATATATACTATAAATATTTGTTGGAACTGTTAATTTAAGTCATGTAGTCTACACAAAGCAAGTGCTTGAGGAGACTTTCAAGGAATTGAGAGAGATAGAGAACCACATATTTATCATTTGTCGAAACGGATTAAATCTCTTGAGGTGCAAACATTTTTTCAAGTTTTGCACTCTAAAGGAATTTTGCATATCAAGAAATTTGATCCCACTAGGTGCTTGGTAGATCAGTGGTTAAGATGGATCTATTTTGGTTGCGTCAAGAGCTGCATTCCATAGCACAATATGAGGGTGATTTGAGAATCGTTAAGTGCTCAAAGTGGAGTTGGCAAATGTTTTTTTTTTTTTTTTTAAATACTCTAAATAAAAAAAATGTCTGCTATAACAAAAACAAAAGTGAATATACATATTTGGTTAGATTTAATTAAAAACATTATTAAACATTAATAATCCCACTCTTATTGTTCTAGCTCAATTCAATTTTTTTTTCATATTACATTCCAGTATGAAGGATATGTAAAAATATTTCACATTCACTCTCAAATGCATAAATAAAATATTTAGATATCTATCTTTTATATCAACTCTAAGAGATAAGGTAATTAAAAACAAATAAATAATAAATCTTACATTTACCTATTAAATATATCAATACAAGACTACAAGACTTAAATAAAAGTTTGAATATTGAGAAAAATTACATGTAGTAGATGCCTGTAGGCATATGCGATATCAAACTGATTCAGTTGAGAGCTATATACATATTTTGCATAGTGCAAAAAACCTTTGACTTGCCAGTCAATTTGAAAAAATAAATGTTGTCTGTGTTGAGCTAAAAAAAAAGCAAAAATAAATATACAGTTTTGTCTATAGATAGTCTGTATATAAACAACAAAAAATCGACCATATTTCTATGGCCGATCCACCTTGTGATATTCCCGGTCTATGTATGGTCTATGGTGGTATTGGTAGATTTTTGTGTCCACCTGTTCGCTGATTATCCACAAGCCTCTGGGAAGTAACGAGCCCTCCTTGGAAAGCCTGTTAGCATCTTCATTGTATTCCCTATGGATGTGTTGACAAGAGATCAGATTAAATCCTGTTTTGAGATTTTGCACATCAAATAGTATATTTTGAAGGGAAATGGCATGACATTGATTTGTATCATTGAACCAATTTATGATAATTTTTTAATCTCCATAGATTTGAACAGAGATGCAATTATGCACAAGGGTGAAATGCAGCAACTACCTAAGGGTTAGGAGCTCAGCATAGTTGTTGGTTCCATCTCCCAGTCCTAGATTGACTTTGTAGCAGTGTTGTTCGGTGAGGTATAAGCAGAATCCCCCTCCACATCCATGTGGCTGTGCGGCCCTGTCGAAGAAAGCCCATGGCCAAGTTTTATCTATGTTCCCCGGTCCAGTAATAATGCAGGATCGAGTAGGCAAATCCTTGGGGACATCATTGTATGCAGACAGAGCCTATACTGAGAGTAGCTGCCAATTTACACGCTGGTTTTTGAAAATGCATCGGTTCCTTCCAAGCCAAATAGTCCAGTAGATTATGAGAGGGAGGCACTGTTCTTTATGTTTTGGGTGAGCAGTTGTCTAGCTATGCCAAGCTTGAATAAGTGATGACCCCTGCCAGGAATTTCTGATTCTTAGCTGCTGTGTGATATCTTGCCAAAAATGTGTGACATGTGTGCAGAGCAGGAATAAGTGTTCATTGGATTCGGATGCTTGCTGACATAATACACATCTGCTCGGCCCATATATTGCTCGGTGCATGAGGGCCTCTCCTGTAGGGGTCTTGTTATTAAGAACAGACCACATGAATAGCCTGGATCAAGGGGCAACTTTTAATTTCCATAGGCTCTGCCACCAACTCTGTAGTTGTAAGGGTTTCTGGGTTTCCATCAGATGAAGGTATCCAAGCTTGGGACTATATATCCCATGTACAGCTGGAGTCCAGACGAGGGTGTCAGGTTCCTAATTTAGAATGATGTGTGCCTCCTGAAGAGCCCTTATATACATATACCATGTGTGCTGCCACTGCTCAGGGATGTCGAGATCATGTGCTGATCTCCATTGTTGTCTGAGATAAATACGAGGGTCTTGATCGGCAATGTGGGCTATGGTCAAGACCTCTCTATGGTGTAAGAAGTGGATGAGATCTGGAGGTAGATAATACAAGTTTCCACCTCCAATACATGGGTCGATACCTATTCTTATAGAGTGATCATTGTTGGTGCGCCATGCTAGAGCAGCTCTTATAAATGGCATTGTTTGTAAAATGGATTTCGAAACAATTGAGATGCCTCCTCTAGTCCAGGTTTGTTGGCACGCCCAGTCCAAGATCTGTAGTGGCCAGATGTACTTGTGGAATGAGACAGTTTTCCATAGGTTGCTAGCAATGAGGAGGGTCCAACTCATTTTAGCTACGAGAGCTTTTGCAAACTGTGGGAGCTCTTTTATCCCCCATCCCCACCATTTCTTGGGTAGGGCAATGGATTTCCAAGACACCCAAGAAATTTTTTTACCTTCCTTGTGCCCCTTCCATAGATATCGACTGCAGAGTTATTGCAAACGGCTGAGAATTCCCTGAGGGATCCATGCAAGTGACATCCAGTAGACTAGGGTGGCCTCCAAAACTGATTTGATCAGGACTAGCCTCCCAGCGCCGGAGAGTAGTCTATGATTCTAGCTTTTTAGTCTTTTTTCCAGCTTGACAACTAACCAAATCCAGTCAACAATGCGATAGCAGTTTGGCTTTATTTGGAAGCCCAAATATTTAAGACCCTCTGAGAGATGGTGGGGAGTGAAAGGAAATAAAAGGGTTGCAGATCTGGATTCTATTGGATTAAGACCAGATAGAGTGATGGTGGACTTGGAATGGTTGACTGACATACCAGTGGCTATTTCAAATAGATTAAGGATCTCGCAGAAGGTGTTCATGTCCCTTGTACTTCCATTTAAGAAAATCAGTATGTCATCCAAAAAATGCAGATGGGTGAGATGGAGGAGGTCAGTCAATTTGAGGCCTTGTAATCTTCCTTCCCTCTTTGCTGAGGCAGTGAGTCTACTGAGGCCCTCCATCACTAATAGAAATAGCAAAGGAGATAGAGGACACCCCTATCCCAAGCCACGATCAACATGAAATAAAGGTGAAGCTGAACCATTGACCAGGATGCTGTAGGTGACAGAGTTGATATAGAAATGATCTAATTAATGAACTCAATGGGAAAGCCTAGATGTATGAGAATCATTTTAATGAAGAGCCATGATACACGGTCAAAAGCTTTTGCAAGGTCAATTTTGAGGATGGTACACTTTAGGGCTTTTTGATTGATGGAGTGAATGGCTTCCTGAGCTGTACCAATGGCTTCATGGATCTGCCTGTTATGGAGAAAACAAACTGTTCAGGGGAGATGTGGTGAGATAGGATGGGGTGAAGCCAATTGGCTATGATTTTGGCTATAATTTTGTAAAGAGTGTTGCAGAGGGATATAGGCCGAAAATCATTGAAGGAGTTCGGGGAATCGAATTTTGAGATGAGGGCAATGAAGGTGGTGTTGATTGCTTCATACATTCTGCCTGTCAATCTGCATTCCTCAACGACACTGAGGAGGTCATTCCCAAGGATATCAAAAAAGGCCAAATAAAATTCAATAGGCCACCCATCTGGCCCAGGGCTCTTGTCCTTTTGGAACCACTTTAGGGTTTGTTCCAATTCTTCAATAGTGACTGGGGCAATGAGCTCATCTGCAGCTTCGTGTTCAACAAATCGAGGGAAATGCCCTGCTACTCGAATGATCTCTGCCAAGTTACTTCCAGGGGGAGCTTTGAAGAGTTGTTTAAAATGTGCAATGCCCAATTGTGAGAGCTGATGGAAAGTGTGAGCAGTGCCACCTTCCGGAGTGGGCAATTGCCAGATAGTGTTGGCATATTTCCTTCCTTTGGCAAAATTTTGGAAGTACTTGGTGTTATCATCTCCTTTCTTTGAGCTAGATGGCCCGACTCTTCAGCCTCCAAGTTTCCTCCCTATCCTTTAATATGCTTGCACGTTTGTTCTCCAATTCAATCAGATGGGCTTTATCTTCAGGACTGATAAATCCTCTGTTATTTTCATCATTGAGACCAGCAAGGTCAGCTTCCACCGCACAAAGGGTCTGATTGTCCTTCAGATTTTTGTCTTTGGCCCATTTAATGGTGAGCTTCTTTAGGAGGAGTAGTTTGTGGCAGAAATCAACTGCCTTAGATAGATGCTGGGAGGGAGGATTGTGTGCCCAATGTGCCTTTACCATCTCAGTGAAACTCAGATCTTGTAACCAGACTGAATTGAACTTGAATGGTGCCCGAGGTTTGGTGGGCAGTCCGGTGATTTCCAAGTAGATGGGAGAGTGGTCAGAAATGCCACCTGAACCCACCCATTGCCTGTAATGAGAAAGGGTCTGAAGGAGCTGATTCTTAATGACCATCCTGTCCAGCCTCCTAGCTAGAGTTACCTCCCCTACTCCTCCATCTAGATAAGGGCTTTATCATAGGCACATCAATGAGCTATGCCTGTTCAAGAATATATTCCATGACTTCTGAGAGAGGATCAACCTGGGCAGCAGATCCCCATGACTCACTGTATCCAATGGAGAAGTTGAGGTCCCCTCCTAAAATTAGATTGTCTACAGAGGTCAGAGATAAGTTTAGGAGGTGTTTCCAAAAGGCCTCTTTTCCCTGACAAGGCCCATACACATTCATAACCCTGAGCTCCATACCCAATTCAACAGAGTAGAGGTCCATTCCCATATATCCCCTGCCTCCCCAAGTTGCAAGGGCTTTGATAGTGCGAGGGTTATAACCAATAGCCAAACCCCCCGAACTACCTGAGGCATCAAGAGCAGTGAAAGTCCATCCAGGGCAGATGGACTGTAGAGTCTTAGAGACGAGCATGCCTTCCCCTAGGGTTTCTTACAGAAGGATAATTTCAATAGGTTTTACAGAGAAAAGTCTGCGAAGGGATAGCTTTTTTGGGGAGATAGCCATTCCCCTATAGTTGAAAGAGAGTCATTTCATGGGGAAACAATGGCAGGGGTTGGCTTTGATCTAAGAACCTGATCAATAGATGATTGTCTCCCAGAGAGGACCTCGGCCCCTGCTCAAAGGATAGCATGTGATAAATATGATTTACGGCCACGTGATGTTCTAGTCAAGGAAAGAAAAACCCTGATGGTGTTCTTGACCTGAGATTATAGGGGCATGGGGGATCCAGAGGAGATGAGGAGGGAGGACTGTGACTCATCGGGAGAATGGAGGGGGGGTGGTGGTGGAGTCAACCAAATGATGGGGGGGCAGAACTACAGGAAATGGATGCAAAATGAGGGATGCAATAAGAATGAGATGCAGACAGATGCATAACATTAGATTTATCAATATAAGATAGAACAGGAGATGAGGGAAGAGGAGTACCCGTTGATCGAGCCGCTTTTACCGTTGCTCGTGCTCGAATCAGTGGAGGAGATGGGGGACCAAAGGATGTACTTGTAGCAAGGTCACAAGCTTAGATGGAGTGGCCTTGTGAGGTGGATCAGGGCCTGGTTTGGTGTTCTTCCTGTGATGAGCTGTAGTACCATGAGCATATGTCGATCCGTGCACCGTTGTTGTCTCCTGTGATTTGGTGACCAAGGGGAAATCCTTGAAAATGTGGCCAACCTTATGGAATCTGTTGCATCGAAATGGCACACCTGTTGGAAATAATACTGAGACGGGGGGTGAATCAGTATTATCAAATCAATATAACTTTTTCATTTCCATATTCAGATTCATATACGCTACTTTAGTTAAGGAAAACCACATGTATATGCAACTGTGTTTAATGCAACAAGCGTATATCGAGTAAAATTATGATTCAGTTAGTTGATCCTTAATGAGTGCATCAGAACATTATTAACCATATGAATAGTAAACAGGAACAGTGAAACAAAACAACAGTCACACATAAGAACACAAGATATAAGGTGGAAACCCGATGTGGGTGAAAACCACCTGCTTCAATTCGTCTCTATCTTCTTTTAATTAGAAACTTCTTTTTACAATGTTTCTGTACTGCTGTAGTCCTATACCGGTATGCAGGCTGCTACCTACAGAAGGCTACAACCTTCTCTCGTTCTCCAGCTTCTCCTGGAAGGGAGTTATAACCACCTTAGCTCTTGTACTAGCTGAGGTACTAGTATGTAGGTGCTGATCTACAAAAGGCTACAACCTTCTCTTGTCTTCCAGGGACCACGTTTCATAAATTTTCAGACTGGATCCATGAATAACATCAATCAAACATCAAGTATATCTGCATCAACCAATCTCCTTTATACAAACCAATACTGAATCAACCAATTACTTCTCAGAAAGCTGCAACCAAAATACAGTGACAGTAACCAAAACCAATCATGAACCCAGAACAATGCAACAATAAACAGAAGTAGCTAAAACATATTTCATGAGACGTATGCTACTTCAATATGCATAACCTGCGTGCATACGCTGATGTATTAAGGCCAACCTGCGTATACGCTATTTTGAATTAATGAACCAGTGTGTATACGCGCCTCTTCTGTGCTGAACCTGCGTACAAATCTATAAAAGATAATTTACCCTTTTCACTTATTCAGACATTAGTTATACCCAGATTATCAGATTTATAGATCAAGTCATGCGCCAAATACAACAGATCAAAATCACACAAAGATACTACCATTCAAGCCTTAAGATCTTGACCCATCAATAGAACTTATCCTTCTTCTAGCGCTCAGGTTCCTCCTTGATTCAGATCCAGCTATGCACCATTACCCAATGACCAGTATTCTAGATCTTGCTCTTCATCAAATATTCAATACTTGAGTGAATTCCTTTGCCTAATGATCTCCTTCCCCTTTTATAGCCTTAGGCCTTACTCAATACCAAGGTCCAAAACCATAGAGAATCAATACCATGGACCCAATACCTGGGTTCAACACTTCGGACGAGATACCATGGTTCAAAACCATAGGTCCAAATACCAAGGACTAAATACCATGGACCAAAAATAAGTTTTCCCACATGTACGCGCTTTTCCTTGCATGAAAGTGTGTGCATATGTATATGTGCCTTTTGATTGTCTAACCCGCATGTATACGCGACTTGGTTAAGAGGAAACTACGTATATCTCTTTTTCTTTCATTCTGAGAGCCTGAATAGTGATCTGTCATTTGAGTGAGTTGCCATCAAGGACAACACCTGTGTCATAGCGCCAAACCTGTGTCATAATGCCAACAATCTCCCCCTTTGGACTTGATGGCAACCCCAAGTCACTCAAAATCATTCTCCCCCTTTGTCATCAAGTGCAAAGGGTTATGCTCCCCCTGAGTTTATGCTGAAATCTCTGCTCTGCTGAGCTGTCCATGCTCCCCCTGACTGTAGGCAAGGTCTGCAAGAAGATGTTCTACAAGAAGATACATGACTTTATACATCATAAATGACCTTCCTAACACCAAAGCCTCATACATACATCCATCTCCCAACCAAGTGGGGATATACCTATATTGACTCATCCACCCAACCAAGTGGGGATACACCAAAAGTTTACACAAGATAAAACAAGAACATTACATCATCCATCCAAGGCATATTGGGGAAACCAAAGTAGGCCATTACATGACCTTGAAAAGAAAATAAATACATGACATTAAGACAAAATACCTACAACAAGACTATGATAGTCATCAACAAGTATCATTAGCAGCATCTGTCAATCATCATTCAGAGCAGCAACCATGTTCTTCCTCATCACCTGTTCCACCTAAAACCAAAAACAACTGTGAAATTGAACCAATATCTTCTAAGATAATGCCAACAATGCATTATTAGAAGTATATGCTCCCCCTGAACCTGTGCCAGATGGTCTCTGTCAGACCCATATCAGACTCTTTTCATCCTAAGTCTGGCCCACTGATTTCCTTCAAACCAACATATACACGACTGTATCCACAGACACTGGCGTATATACGCGGATGTTCCTCATGAAACTAGCGTAAAACCACTTTTCTCTGAAACAAATAAGTTTCAACAGCAAGATGATGCATCAACTACTCCCAGCTTCTGTCTTAGGTATTCAAATGTCTCCCTGGGCAGTGGTTTGGTGAGTATATCAGCAACCTGTTCCTTGGAGGGAACATACTCCAATTTGACCTTTTGTTCAAGCACTTGTTCCTTGAGAAAATGATATTTGAATGCATGACAAGATTCTTTGAAATACTAATTGCACTTGTATTATCACATAAAATGGAGATAGGTGGAGTACAAGTGATTTGAAAATCTTGCAAAGTTTGCATCATCCAAAGGAGTTGTGTGCAACAAGATGTAGCAGCCACATATTCTGCTTCAGTTGTATATAAAGCAATTGAACTTTGTTTCTTGCTGAACCAAGATACTAATCTGGAACCCATAAATAATGCACCACCACTAGTGCTTTTTTTGTCATCCACGCTTCCTGCCCAATCTGCATCTGTATATGCATGAAGTGTGAGATCTGCATCTCTAGGATACCATAAGCCATAGTTTTGTGTTCCTTGAAGATATTTGAAAATCCTCTTAACTGCCTGAAGGTGTGCTTCCTTTGGATTTGCCTGGAATCTTCCAACTATTCCCACTGCATGCATGATGTCTGGTCGGGTACCTGTTAGATAGAGTAGACTACCAATCATGGATCTATAGGTTGGTTGATGTACTGCTACTGATTCATCATTTGCGCTGAGGCTGCATCCTATTACCATAGGGGTACATATTGGTTTCGACTCTTCCATGCCATATTTCTTCAAGATCTGCTTGAGGTACTTGGTTTGTGATAGAAAGATACCGTCTTTATTTTGTTGGACTTGTAAACCAAGAAAATATGTCAGCTCACCAAGTAGGGACATTTCAAATTCTTTCTGCATCACCAAAGAAAAGTTTTGACTCATGGCTTCTTCATTGCTACCAAAGATGATATCATCAACATACACAACAAGTATTAGCAATTTATCATTATCAATTTTTATATATAGATTGCTATCTACTGATCCTTTTGAAAAAACTTGTTGATGGAGGTATTTGTCCAAACGATAATACCAAGCCCTTGGAGCCTGTTTAAGACCATAGAGTGCCTTATTAAGTCTGCATACAAGTTTTTGATCATTTCCAAGGATGAATCCATCTGGTTGCTCAATATACAATTCTTCTTCTAAGTCTCCATTTAAAAAGGCAGATTTCACATCCATTTGAAATACTTTGAACTTCTGAAAGCTAGAAAGAGCAAGGAACATTCTTATGGCTTCAAGTCTGGCAACCGGTGCAAAAGTTTCTTCAAAGTCTATACCTTCTTGTTGAGCATACCCTTTACAAACAAGTCTGGCTTTGTTTCTAATAACATCTCCATTTTCATGCAGCTTGTTTTTGAATATCCATTTTGTTCCTATGACATTCTTATCATTTGGTCTAGGAACCAACTCCCAATTATTATTCTTTTCACTCTGCTCAAGTTATTCATTCATGGCCTTGACCCAACATTCATATTTGCATGCTTCACTTACATTTCGTGGTTCAGTGGAGGAAAACAATGCTAGATAGCTTGAAGCTCCTGAAATAGTTCTTCTTGTTTGTACACCTGCCTCTTTTTGCCCCAAAATTTGAGTTTCTGGATGATTCTTCTGAACATACCTTGATGGAGTCTTTTCTTCTATCCTTATCTGTTCTTCTGGTGCCTCATGGGTTTCTTCTTCATCATAAGTCTGATTTGATGTTGAAGGATAGTCCTCATCATCTTCGAAATCTTTGGATTTTACCTGCCTAGGAATGTTTCCTTCTTCATCAACCACTACATCAATACTTTCAACAATTTTTCTATGTCTTTTATTGTAACACTTATATCCTTTGTTGTGGGGAGAGTAACCAAGGAGAATGCCTTCATCTGCTCTAGGTTCAAACTTGCCAAGGTTTTCATCAGTCCTTTTGATGTAACATTTGCTTCCAAAAATTTTGAATTATTTTACCGTGGGAGTCTTACCATACCAAAGTTCATGAGGAGTTTGAGTGCTGTTCCCCCGGACGTTTTTCTTGTTGAGAATAGTAACTGCAGCAAATGCAGCTTCACCCTAGAATGTTGTGGGAGTCCTAGACTCATCAAGCATAGCATGAGCCATTTGTTGAACTGTTCTGTTCATCCTTTCCACTACTCCATTTTGCTGAGGAGTCCTTGCAGTAGAGAATTCCCTTCTTATTCCATGTTCTTCACAAAAATCAAAAAATTCATCTGAGGTAAATTCCCCTCCTTGATCAGACCTGAGGCATTTGATTCTGCGATCTAATTCGTTTTCAACCAAGGCTTTGAATGCTTTGAACTTTTCAAAAGCTTCATCTTTATGCTTCAAAAGTCCTATCCAACACATCCTGGAAAAGTCGTCAATGAAAAATATGAAGTATTCTTCTCCTCGAGGTGACCTTTTCCTAGATGGACCACATACATCAATATGGACAAGTTCAAGTGGCCTACTAGCTAATCCTTCCCTCTCAGGGAAATTAGTTCTAGTTTTGTTACAAAAGTGACATGATTTGCATATTGTATTGTCTGGAATTCTGATGTCAGGGAGATCACGAACCGCCCGATATTTGCATGCTTTCCTTATCTGAGAGAAGCTTAGGTGCCCCAATCTTCTGTGCCATAGCCAGTGTTCATCATTCTTGCTTAGATAGCATTGTTGTTGTCCTCCCTTGAGTATGTATAAATTATTTGGAGTTCTTATGCCTTTGATCACTATTTCTCCTGTATCAAGCTCACAAACAATACATCCATTTGATCGAAATATTACCTCATTTCCTTGATCACACATTTGACCGACACTCAATATATTATGCTTTAAGCCATAAACATACATAACATTTCCAGCTTTGACCTTTTATTTCAAAAGAACAGAACCTTTACCTTTTATGAGTGCAGGGGTGTCATTTCCAAATGAGACCTTCTTTTCCTTTTCTAAGGCACTATATGACTGAAGTTTTTCTTTATCATTTGTCATATGTTTCGTGCATCCAATATCGATGTACCACTGATTTTCCTGCCCTTCCTCATATAAGGCTATACCACATCTTTCTGGTTGCGGTTCTTTCTTTCTCCATGTTTTGGGACTCAATGAAGCTTGCTCCTTTTGAGTTGTTTGCTGAAACCTACTCCTGCATTCAAAATCTTCATGACCGAAGTTGTTACAAATAGAACATTCTGTTTCATTTTCAAGAGTAGAAAAGTTATTATAGGTCCTTTTCATGATCCCAGTCATACTCCTTTGTTTTTGAGCTTCTCTAGTCATGATGGTCTTGTAGGCAACACATTGAGTAGCTTTGTGTCCAAAGTTATGACAAGAGAAACATTGGCCATTGAAGAAATTCCTGTGATTATCAAACCTACCGACCAAATGATTGTAGTTTCCATTGACATCCATTCTTGAGGCAAATTGAGAATGATTTACCTGCGGTTGGTTGTAGCTTCTGTTCATCCTTGAAGTAGATTGCCCTTGATTTACTTGGTGATCTTTGTTCATTCTTGAAGTAAATTGTCCCTGATTTACCTGGTGATCTGCATTATGCCTTTGTTGTCGATTGTCAACCTATTCACTTCTCCTTGCTGCATCAAGATAACTTTTGGAGGTGGATGGCTTCTGTGCTTGAGATGCTTCTTCAGTATATCCAAGACCTGTCTTGATTAGAGGAGAACGCTGCACTTTGATAATCTCATCTAAAGTTTCAGATCCTTTAGCAAATCTAAGATTAAGAGCTTTTGTTTTCTCAATATCTTTTCTAATTCCCACAATTTCACATTCTAACTTTTCGTTGTGTTTTTCCCTTTCAACAAGTTGGAATGTCATAGTATCTATAATCATATTCTTTTCTTCTAAACAAATTTTAAGTTTACAAATTTCTTCATAAGGCCCTTCTTCATCTATAGCATCCAAGAAATCATCATTTTCAAAAGCCATCAAAAGTCTATAATCATTACATTGTTCATCTTCATCACTATTTGAAAATCCATCACTGTCTTCATGTGTATAATAGCTCTTCTTACTTACATTCTGTTTTCTGTTCCATCTAATTGGTTCCTTACCTTTGTCAGGCTTATCTTTATGAGGACACTTGGTTGCATAGTGACCGACTCTTCCACGAGCAAAGCATTTAAAAGGTAGCTTACCTATGAATCTTCCAGAACCGCATTGAAGGTTCTTGACAAAGTTTGATTCTTCCTCTCCTTCTGACATATGTCCTGACTCATTGTATTCTCCTTTTCCTGAGGCTTTGAATGCAGATTCTCTCATGTTTGATGGTCCCCCTTTTCTCATTTCGAAAGCAGTTAGGATTCCGTGCAGCTGTGACTTGGTAATGCTCTGTAGATTCTGATTTTCTTCTATGGCAGAAACTTTTGATCCAAACTTAGAAGACAAAGATCTTAGAACCTTTTCAACCAAAGTAACTTCTTTTATTTCTTCACCCAAGTTTTTCATACGATTAACAATCTCATCTATACGTAAGAAATAATTAGCCACACTTTCATCATTGTGCATTCTAAGATTTTCATATTGAATTTTGAGAGTTTGTAGTTTTGCATGTTTTACCTAATCGTCTCCTTCATAGCTCAGAACGATCTTGTCCCATATTTCTTTTGTGGTTTTGAGCTGCATAACCTTGACAAATTCTGATTGAGATAAACCCCCTAATAGAGTATTAACAGCCTTCACATTTGTTTCATACTGCTTCTTACCATTCGTATTTGTAGGAGTTGCTGATGGAAATGTGTATCCTGTTTCCACGATATCCCAAACTTCTGTACCAAGAGATTGAAGATAGGTTGTGATTCTTACCTTCCAATAGATGAAGTTGCTTCCATCAAATATTGGTGGCCTGATAGATGCCTCCTTTTCGTAGTTGCTCATGATGATAGATCTTCCTTCAAGTGATCAAGCTTCTTCTGACGGACCTGCTCTGATACCAATTGTTGGAAATAATACTGAGAGGGGGGGCGAATCAGTATTATCAAATCAATATAACTTTTTCATTTCCATATTCAAATTCATATACGCTACTTTAGTTAAGGAAAACTGCGTGTATACGCAACTGTGTTTAATGCAACAAGCGTATATCCAGTAAACTTATGATTCAGTTAGTTGATCCTTAATGAGTGCATCAGAACATTATTAACCATATGAACAGTAAACAGGAACAGTGAAACAGAACAGGTAGTCACACATAAGAACACAAGATATAGGGTGGAAACCCAATGTGGGTGAAAACCACCTGCTGCAATTCGTCTCTATCTTCTTTTAATTAGAAACTTCTTTTTACAATGTTTCTGTACTCATGCAGTCCTATACTAGTACGCAAACTGCTACCTGCAGAAGGCTACAACCTTCTCTCGTTCTCCAGCTTCTCCTGGAAGGTAGCTACAACCCCCTTAGCTCTTGTACTAGCTAAGGTACTAGTACATAGGTGCTGACCTGCAGAAGGCTACAACCTTCTCTTTTCTTCTAGGGACCACGTTTCATAAATTTTCAGACTGGATCCATGAATAACATCAATCAAAATTTAAGTATATATGCATCAACCAATCTCCTTTGTACAAACCAATACTGAATCAACCAATCACTTCTCAGAAAGCTGCAACCAGAATACAATGATAGTAACCAGAACAAATCCTGAACCTAGAACACTGCAACAATAAATAGAAGTAGCTAAAACATATTTCATGACACATACACTACTTCAATATGCATAACCTGCATGCATATGCTGATGTATTAAGGCCAACTTGTGTATATGCTATTTTGAATTAATGAACTAGCATGTATACGCGCCTCTTCAGTGCTAAACGTGCGTACATATCTATAAAAGATAATTTACCCTTTTCACTTATTCAGACATCAGTTATACCCATTTATCAGATTTATAGATCAAATCATGTGCCAAATACAACAAATCAAAATCACACAAAGATACTACCATTCAAGCCTTAAGATCTTGACCCATCAATAGAACTTATCCTTCTTCTAGCACTCAAGTTCCTCTTTGATTCAGATCCAGCTATGCACCATTACCCAATGACTAGTATTCTAGATCTTGCCCTTCATTAGATAATCAATACTTGAGTGAATGCCTTTTGCTAATGATCTACTTCCCCTTTTATAGCCTTAAGCCTTACTTAATACCAAGGTCCAAAACCATAGAGAATCAATACCATTGACCCAATACTTGGGTTCAACACTTCAGACGAGATACCATGGTTCAAAACCATAGGTCCAAATACCAAGGACTAAATAGCATGGAACAAAAATAAGTTTTCCCACATGTACATGCTTTTCCTTGCATGAAAGTGCGTGCATACGTATACGCGCCTTTTGATCGTCTAACCTGCGTGTATATGCGACTTGTTTAAGAGGAAACTGTGTATATCTCTTTTTCTTTTATTCTGAGAGCCTGAACAATGATCTATCATTTGAGTGAGTTGCCATCAAGGACAACACCTGTGTCATAGCGCGAAACCTGTGTCATAATGCCAACAACACCCTCATAATCCAGTATCTGAACCCTAGTGAGATTCCTGCACTGGAGCGTAATTTTTTCTTCCAAGTCCTCCCTAGTGTCCAAATGTACCAATATGCATGCTAAGGAGCGATTTTTGGACTGCACAATGGTTTTTTCGTAGTCCAAGTAGGTACCAAGAGTGTTACCAATTTTGATGAAGACTTCTTCAAACCAGTACTGTAAGGGAAGCCCCAGTAGCCTCACCCATAGTGGTCCTGCTCCAATCTGCTCTCGCTCTGGGTCAAAGAGAGGACTCCAACGCTTGAGAATCATCGGTGCCATTTTGATATGCCAGAAATGAGCTAGAGCTAGATTGGTGTAATCCTCATTCACGAACCAGAGAACAAACCATCCTCGTGCTAGGGTTTGAACCTTGGGCAGTTGCTGGAAGGTCTGCCCCCAAATCTCCTTAACCCAGAGCCCTAATCGTTCTGCTGTGTAAGTCTGTCCATGAACCCTACCTACTAGAACCTTGTTGGCATTGTCTGCGATATCCCCCATTGCAAGACCATCTCCGAACTTGATGGTGTAGTCTTTCCCAGAGGCTCTGATGCACTTTGATTTTTTCTTCCCGGTGCGCGACGCAGTAGGGTGCGGTTGCAGATGATCGACCAGACTGTTAGATGTTGTCAGAGTGTCCTCAGCTTGAACCCCAACCACAGGCATGAGAAAACATCCCGAGGGTTTTCCGGATACCAATGGCAAGAACCGAGTTCCGGTATTGTAATCAGCTGGCTGGGAGGGGTTTTTAGCAAGCGGCCCTTGTTGAGGGTTAAGGTTAGGGTTTTGTGGAAAGCAGAGGTCGGCAGGAGGAGTTGGGTCGAATAGCGGGATGGAGTAGGAGGTGAGAAGATTGAGGGTCGTGGGTGAGAGGGGTGGGCAGTCCAGCCCAGGAGAGTCAACAGAGAGGAATCTGAGGTGGGGAGAGCTGTCGGGTGGCCCAGGCAAGGAGACAACTGGCACAAGATGTGCACAGGACGGGGCGAATGAGGCGGCGACTGACTTCTAAGAAGGATTATGGAAAATGACATGATCGGCTAATGGATCCGGTGAGTAATCAAGAACATTGAGGTCCATTCCGTCCATGCTAACCATGGATAATAACAGGTGCAGGCAGGGACCGGAGCTGCGGGGAAAGTCGGGTTGACCGCTACGGTTGGGAGCTCACTATTAACTAGGGTTTGATTTGGATGCAGGGCGATGGCTGCAGAGCTCCTCCACCATTCCTCCCAGGGAATTATTTATGATTTCTTTAGATCTCAGTTCCCACACTCTCTGGTTGCATGTAACTTGGTTTATGTGTCTTTGTTCCAACATATTCGCTCATGGATGCTCTTATTTTAGCACCATGTTGTGCCAATTCCCTCGCCTACATCTGAAATGTGTTTTTAGACTATATTCCTCGACCCCAAGTTGTGTCCTCTATGTATGTCCCTTCCTTTTGTCAGTTCCTAAAGTTTGAATATTCATATTAACTAATATATTTCAATATAAACGTACATATATAGGGAAAATCCACAGATATATATATATATATATAGATATATATATATATATATAGATATATATATCTAGTGATTAAAAGTAAAATAATATAGTTTATTTCCTAATAAGAGAAGATGTGTAATTCATTGAATTTCTAATATAAAATTGAAATGTGAGATTCAAAAATTATTATTAATAAAAAAAATATTCAATGTAAGCCATAAATAAAATATTTCACTATGAAAAATCAAATAATATTCACATGTATTTGAAAATATATTAATAAGCCCATGAGACATATAATATACGATGATGGGGTGTATTGTTAAGTCACTTTTTGATGTGAAGTTCACCAATTCTAAACTCCATGGGGAAAAATCCAATCATGTTAAGGATTGGCATGGCCCAAGCCGGGTGCGATCCTTCGGTGATTTTGATGGCTTAGATGCCCCTGGGTCATGGTTTCTCAAGCCAAAGGTTAATCTTGTAATCATATTTGGAGTACACAATCTTGTGTGTGTGTGTGTGTGTGTGTCTAATTTAAGTTTTCTATTGAAATATTTAAAAAAAGCTATACAAATTTTATATTTTTAACACTCAAAATGAAAAAATATAAGATTTTGATTTTGGATTTAAATTATTGTATCTTTTCTCAATTTGATATAAATATATGTTACTTCATATGGATATTGAAATATTTTATTTATGGTGGAGAGTTGGAGTGAAGTATTTTTACGAAGTCCTTCATATTGGATTGTAATATCAACTAACTAAGCGAGCACAGTGAAATAATTAAAACTAACCAAACATGTATATTCGTTATTATTTCTTATTATAACCAACTTTTCATCTTTACTTAGAAAATATTTTATTTTTATTTTAAAAGAGAGATGTGTTAACTCCATGTTAATCACTGGGCTATAGAATGTGCCTCTCAATACAACACATAAGTATAATGTCATATACTTTTTAAATTATTGTTAATATAAATTCTATGTTATAATCTGGTCTCAAACTTATATCACTATAAAAAAAGAATCATGGATGAGATTTATGGGGAGAAAATAAATGAATAAGAAAATAAAGTTTTTTTGAAAGGTTTATAAATATATTGGATTTGGTCCCTAGGGTGTAGCTCAAGTGGTGATCTCCATGAAAAAGAGCAAGAGATTGAAGGCTCAATTCCCCTAGACATAGCTCAGTCTATGGAGAGGAGGAAAGGTTGTAGGCCCCAAAGCTTATAGTGGTAGTTGTCATCATCGCCCTCGTGTCACGCAAGTATGAGACTTACCCCATTTTCGATTCCTCTATACACACACATATGAATTGATTGTGTTTGAGTTCTTAAATATTAATAATTAGTAGGAAAAATATATGATAATTTAATGTGAGGAATATGATGATGACAATGATGATTAGCATCAATTCAAACCTTAATTGGTCTATCAAAACTTATAAATGGTCATATATTACTTGAATTCCTTTATATATACCTTTTTTGTTATATCAGACAATTTATGTTACCTTTAAAAATATACACAGAGATTGCTATCACTAGCTACTAGTTTACCACTTAAGAAAGAAAAATAATAACATAAGTTCAAAATTTTATGATAACTAATTCTATATGCTATTTGATTATCTGTGAAAATGAAAATAAAACTAGTAGAGAAATTAAACTAGAAATTGATAGACATTTCAATGACATTTCCCTTATTAAAACATTTCTTAAGATAGATAGCTCACTTGTTTATCATTCAAATAGGGAGTCCCACCTACATTGGAAGTTGTGGCACATTGTCATTGTCTAAGGAAGAGAACTCAACGTTTGTAAAATTATTAGCTAGAGTTATTATTTTCTTGCTAAGCTTGTCAACTTTATCCATTGATTCATCCATGTAGATGATCATTTCCTATTGGATGTCAGCTCTCTTAGTGAAAACTTTTCCCATGATAGTTTCGATATGATAGTATAAATTGATGGTTTTCATATATGATAATGTTATAGTTTTGGAAGAGTTCCCCACATTTGGGATCCAATCTTTGGTATCTTGGTCAACCTTCCTGTCATGAATGTATCATCTTGTTTGTCTAACTTTCTCTTGAACATCAAGAATTTCCCTTTGGAATTCTATAGGGGTGGTATCGTTGTATCTATCCATGATTGTTGGAGTTGCTTCCTAGGCTTGGGGTTGATTGGAAAATGTGGGGAAAGGGTTAAAGGCAAGAGAGTGTCTGATGAAAGGATATTTTGGGGGTAAACCAAATTCCCCTTTCCTTTATAATTATCGATCTTGAGGCCTGTGGGTTATGGCCCACAAAGCCTATCAGAATCATTCATAAGGCTTTAGCCCTTTAAAAATTGGACCATATAACATATCATAGGCTTTTTACACTATTGCGAGCCTTAACATTACATTTAGCTTCAAAAACCAAAACCGCGCCACTTTAACGTAATACATAGGATTTACTGGAAATACAAAGGGAAAATCCTCACCGGAACACAAATCTGGATCTCAAATTCTATGCACTCGAACCTATTTATATCGTCGGGTCTGCCTCTTGGTCCATCGCAAGTCCACTGCGCTGATTGCCCGACCTCCAATCGTCAATTATCGCTATCGGTGATATTGCTTCATAGGCCTCGGTCTATCGATGATATTGTCATTGGCATGTTGCAATCACCCATTCCATTGTCCACCTCCGATAGCACTTATAATGGCTGAATGCGACTTAGCGATGCGATATTGCTCCGCCGATCCAACGGTCCCGACTAATCGCAATCCAACGGTTGTGTTTTAATCGCAAGTCACAAATCCTCCAAGTCAGGCTCTGTCCGCTTCAAAGCGCCGATCTGATATCATTACAGACCTGATAAGGTTACGAATTCCTGTCTATAAATTTTCAAGTCTGGATTTCAGACTCGGACTATGTTTTTGTTGTTTCTTAGTGTAACTGGAATTCGGCTCGCCTTCGATGGGTTCCTGTACTTAACACGGTTTTCTGCCAGAGTCTATTTTAAACACGACATTCACATAATCATTGGATCACCATCGATCCAACAGTGACCGATGGTCAATCAACGGATTCAAGCCATCACGCACATATATACAACAGAACTGAAAAGACTTAATACACAGACCTGCGCAAATCCATAGAACTAACACTTTTATATTAAACACAACATGATTACAAGATCTAAGGAATTTCAGCCTTAGAATGACTTCCTTCTCAACTACATCTTCACTACTCTTGGCTTACACACATTCTATCTGCCTCTCTATCTTTCTTATTGAATGTGTAGGTTCACTATGTATAAGAACACATTGGATCAGATCACTGAAGGGATCCGATCAATCATTTCCTTGAATCACTCAACTGAAGCCCTAAAGCTCGCTATAGAATACATATGTGACAATATTACGTTTAATAAGTATCCTCGAGACTTTTATCCATTCCATCATTTATGATGTTTTGAACAGAATTGTCCCCTGTTTTGCTCGATGGTCCATGTCTCCTCTTTGTTCCGCTTTAGATTCCTCCATTAATTAAGGGGGCGTTAGATGCTCCTGCATCAGACTCCTAAGGCACAAAAATTTATGACCTCCTAGTCATATGCTCCTCCTTGTCCTTAGCAATTCTACCCACATCTCTGTGGAATTGCCTTTATGATCTTCTGTGAGCTACAACCAACCTCTGTAGTAATAGTCTTCCTCTACTACACGATACCTCACCAAGCCCTCCTCACTCGGTCTTTTGGCATCCTTCTGGTTCTCTTCTCTGGAACCGATTGAGCACAACTTGCTCTAGGTTGCTGCAAATCTTCTCACCTTCCACTGCCTTCTTTCTGCACGATAGTAAGATCATAACTCTCCAACTTTAACATAACTGTACCTCCTTCTCCTCTGCTTGCACTCCTTCTTCCTTCTCACAGGAAATCCTTTAACATTCCTTTGCACGCAGAATCTTCTTCTGCTCTGATACCACTTGATGAAAGGATTTTTTGGGGGTAAACCAAATTCCCCTTTCCTTTATAATTATCGATCCTGAGGCCTGTGGGTTATGGCCCACAAAGCCTATCAGAAGCATTCATAAGGCTTTAGCCCTTTAAAATTGGACCATATAACATATCGGAGGCTTTTTACACTATTAAGAGCCTTAACATTGCATTTAGCTTTAAAAACCGGAACCGCGCCACTTTAACGTAATACATAGGATTTACCAGAAATACAAAGGGAAAATCCTCATCGGAACACAAATCCAGATCTCAAATTCTATGCACTTGAACCTATATATATCGTCGGGTCCACCTCTTTGTCCATCGCAAGTCCGTTGCACCGATCGTCGATTATCGCTATCGGTGATATCGCTTCATCGGCCTCAGTCCATCGGCATGCCGCAATTGCCCATTCCATTTTCCACCTCTGATAGCACTTATAACGACCGAATATGACTTAGCGATGCAATATTGCTCCTCCGATCCAATGGTCCCGACTAATTGCAATCCAATGGTTGTGTTTTAATTGCAAGTCACAAATCCTCCAAGTTAGGTTCTATCCACTTCAAAGTGTTGACCCGATATAATTACGGGCTCGATAAGGTTACAAATTCCCATCTATAAATTTTCAAGTCCATATTTTAGACTTGAACTATGTTTTTGCTGTTTCTTAGTGTAACTAGAATTCGGCTCGCCTTCGATGGGTTCTTGTACTTAACATAGTTTTCCACCACAGTCTATTCTGAACATGACATTCACATAATTGTTGGATCGCCATCGATCCAATAGTGATCGATGGTCGATCAACGGTCTACCAACACTGGATTCAAGCCATCACACACATATATACAATAGATCTGAAAAGACTTAATACATAGACCTACGCGAATCCACAGAACTCACACTTTTACATTATACACAACATGATTACAAGATCTAAGGCATTTCAACATTAGAGCAAATTCCTTCTAAACTACATCTTGACTACTCTTGGCTTACACACATTCTATTTGTCTCTTTATCTTTCTAATTGAACGCGCAGGTTCACTATTTATAAGAATACATTTGATCAGATCATTGAAGGGATCCGATCAATCCTTTCCTTGAATCACTCAACTGAAGCCCTAAAGCTCGCTACAGAATACATATGTGGCAGTATTACATTTAATAAGTCTCCTCGAGACTTTTATCCATTCCATCGTTTACGCTGTTTTGAACAGAATTGTCCCCTGTTTTGCTCGATGGTCCACGTCTCCTCTTTGTTCTACTTTGGATTCCTCCATTAATTAAGGGGGGGTTAGATGCTCCTGCATCAATGTCAACGACATTCCCTCCTTCCAAATAAAAGGGATGAAAAGAGTGTTGGGTTGTGTTATTTTCTTTCCACGACTAGCCAACCTAGTCAACCAGGGGGTTAGAAGGGGGGTGGAGCCCCCCCTTCATTGCACCGATTTCGCAGAGGTGGGGTCACAGGTGGGGCGGCAGCCCCCCATGTCTAGGGGGTTTGAGCGGGGTGGGTAGCCCCCCTCTATGGGGTCCGGGGCAGTGCCCCAGGGAATTTTTTTTTTTGGACCCTATATTAGGTGGGGCGAACCTACCTATGGTTTTGTGCATGTTTTTCACACATGGTTTTGGGCGCGATGGTTTTCAGTCCATGGTATTGGATGCTTCGGCATGTATATATGTGTATTGTAATATTGAAAGAAATATAATGAAAAATCAATCTGGTAGTCTTGGTTTTGGGATCCAAGGGAAAATCTCTATATATATTTGTTTTATGTGTTATGCTCTTGCTATTGTTTATTTTCTGTTTTTAAAATTCGTATGCAAGTAATTTCTGTACGGGGTTAAAACCTACAAAGAGATGATGTATAGCCATTAAACTAGAATAAAAAATAGGTAGAGAACAAAGGATGGTAGTCTAAAGAGAGGGGGAGAGGGTGAAAACTACCTAAGGGTAGAGTAGATGGGAGAATGAGAAAATATAAGAGTTATTAGAGAAATTGTGGTTAAGAAAGAAGGTAAACACAAGGAGTGCAGTCAAAGAATTCTCGGGCTTAAAAGAGATAGGCAAAGGAAGAGAGTGTAGTGAAAGGAAGGAGAGACATGTAGAATAGTCACCGGGGAGGGGAGTAAAAATAGCCCTCCTAGAATTAATAACGTAAGGGAGGGGATGTAAAACTAGAAAAACACCAACCCAATTCTTTAATATATAGTTGCAAGTTGGAAATTAAGAATCAAAACACATTTCTAGAAATAGAGGATGATAAAAACAAACTTGAGATGTCTGAGTCTGTTTTGTAGCATGTGGGTGTTGGCACTCCTTATGTGGTTAATTTCTAGTTGATGATCATTTTTCTCCCCGCATGCATTAGAGCCTCCATTTCTACTCAGTCATCGTGTCTCCTCCCATTTTACTAGTTGCTTTCTAGGAATAGAAACCTCTAAAAATCTCCTGAGAAACCCATAGATAGTGGTTGTTCTTTGCACTTAAGGTAGCAGAGAGGGAATCTAAATATATCACCACCCATCTTATGTCATGATAAATAGTAAATCTCCCATTAATTCTCATGATAACCTCCAAAATTCCCTTGCAAGGTGAATGCAAGATGGATCATCTTTTTCCTAACTCCCATGCAATTGAATTCATTCGCACTGTAGCCTCCCATGAGCTGGAAAATGTTCTTCCCCAATTTCCTTGTATTTTCTTACATGCAGGCTACCATTTTGTTGGTGGTCTACCACCCTTATTTATGTGAATAACACTCATATCAAGCTTAGGATGATGGTAACCCATGCAAACACCTTCCTTGGGGATTGAATTCCTTTATATTTTTATTTCTATGCTAAAACAAAATTAAGAGAAGCATGCCAAAATTATCATAGTTTTGATGACTTGGGAGGTTAGGAAGGTTAGTATAGTATTGTAATAGATATTTTGAAATTGATTTATAATTTGGGTGTATGTAGGGTATTCTAAGAGAAAACTACTTTAATATTAAACCCTCTTATCATTATGAAGATCAAAGATTCCTACATCCCATTGTGTGTTGGGTGTTGTGCAATGATCAGTTTAACAATGAAGTTTGTAGGAGTTACTTCATATTTTAACAATGTTGATTTTCATATTTATGCTAGTCAAAGCTAACATATATTTTTGATTTTCTAGATTACTGTTAACTAGCTCCTTATAGTACCTTAACTTCCTTTTATTTTCTAACTCTTTATCGCACCACAAAGTCCCCTTAAATTAAATGTAATAATACTTTTAATATTATAGGTATCTTGTAACATGGAAGCTTCCTGTATTCCCCAATTATTTAGAGAAGACTTAACATTATGACGCCATCCTTTCTTGAACCACTAGTGGTTATGTTGGGATTTAGAAGCAATTTTGGGGAGCCACTTGTCATCCATTTTTCTTATCTTGTTCGTTTACATTAATTACCTAATCATGGTGACGCCATGAATGGTAGGGAGGCTTGCTTTTATAAAGAGGATAGTTTAGGATGTATTGATATTAATATTAAGATTCTAAGTTATAAAATTCTTTTGGATTTGTTTTAACTTTCTCCAAGATTCTATAGAGATACTACATCCATAGACTTCACATCCATATAAGATAACAAGAGCATTAAAAAGGAAGTTTTTCTTATCCCACAGGTGAAGATCTATGAATGTACACTTGTTTTCAAGCCCAAATAAACCTTCCATCCTCCATTTATCTTTTTTCCAACATTATGGTCCCATTTGAGCTTATGATGAATATTAATTCCAAGGCATTTATATGACAACACCTCCTCCGGACTATGATTGTCATATATGAAAGTGTCATAAGTGATGTTATGGGACTTGATTATCATAACCTTTGTTTAGTTTTGTGTTCACAATCATGCCCATACTAGAGAAAAAGTCATTGAGGTTTCTCAAATGATTATTGAGGTCATAGGGATTATGTGCCATAAGAACAATATCATCAACATAAAGAAGAAGGATAGTGACTATACTAGCGAGTGTCCATATAATACAACCAACGTATTCTAACCAAAATTCTAACATATCATTTTAAATGACAAAGAAAGTAGGGGACATGGGATACATTAATTTCTTTCAACGAACCTTAGTATTCCTAAACTTGTCAATGACACATTCCTTAGCCTTGCAACATAAACTCCCAAAGCATAAGGCACTTTTAGTTCTTCTAACCTATTCCAAAGGTTAGTCTTAAGCACAATGTCAAAAGCGTTTCTAAAATCAATGAACCAATCAAGTAGATTGGTTTTATTATTATGGTGCTCTTTTGTGATGATCCTTAACACGACAAAATGGTCCACATTCAAGTGATACTCGCTAAACCCGGTTTGTCCTTTAACTCTTTTGTCATGGCTTTCAAGCCAAATAGTTATTTTTTTCTCCAAAATACATGACAATAAAAATTCACTAAAATGGGGCTAATCATAATGGTCCTACCATTAGATAGAATGGTTTGATCACCACTTTTAAAGATAAGAGCAATGGGTTTTTGCGTCCAGTGTTTATGGAATCCCTAATTTACTATTAAATTGAAGAGCTTGTGTGTATAAGGTATGAGGATAAATCTCTAATTTTCAAGATTTTAGATTTGTGTCCTTCAATATTGTTAGTTTCCTTATTTGTAAATCACTTAACCCCAAATTTTATGTCTTCTATAGAAAAAACTTCATCATCTATATAAACATTTGGAATGTTTTCCAAAAATTTAAAAAATTCGTAAACATCGATTCCAAGCACTTGATCTGGCACTGTGCACTATGCCTGCCCATTGGTGGAGTACACATAAGGATAGCTTCGCTGATTGGAAAGAATACAGGCAAATGATGAAACCGAGATTTGGCCACGCTAATACCCACATGAGTGAAAGTATAAATTCCATTCCAATAAGGAAATTGTATTTTAAAATCTTACTTCCAAAATTTATAACTCAACCCATTTATAACTCACATTTTAGAAGTGTTCTCACCATCTCTTTTTAATACAAATCACTAGTTAATGCAAAACATACAAAACTCGTATAAGGTTTGAATAATATAGATGATATACTTGACTATATATAAATATTTAAATCATTACTTTAAGGCTTGATATTAATGAGGAGTCCCCGGGTATCAGAACTTCCACTCTTACAATAATGTAATGGCCCGTGGGCTTGTAATTTATAACAGAGTTTTTGATTTTTTCATAAAGAGTACTATGAAATTAATACTAGTACCATGTTATCATTAATCATTTGGCGAGCTTAAATTCGTTATACACTAATTAAAATAAATGTTTCCTATGGTTTTGTTTAAAGAATTTGTGATGAAAGCACTTTTTTTTCAATTTAAATAAATTTTAGATAATTTCTCGAGAGATATTTTTTGTTAATTTGAATTTTTTAATGTTCAATCACATGTTAAAATTGTGAAAGAATTTGCGATGAAAGCGCTTTTTTTTTCAATTTAAATAAATTTATAGATAATTTTTTTGAGATATCCTTTTTGTTAATTTGAAATTAAGCAGATTTGTATTTACGTATTTTCCATATAGTTTAATATATATTTAAAATTTAAAATGTTTTTTTGTGTTTTAAAATTCATTTATATTAGATTAAATTTTTTACAATAACTTAATTTTATATATGGAAATTAAAAAAAAAATGAATTTATTTAAAATTAAAATATTTAAGGTAAAATATTTTTACCCCATAAAAATGGGGTGAATTCTTTTATAAAAAATGAAAATCAGTTTTTTTTATTTTTTTAATGTAGTATAAAAAAATAATTCATTTATAAAATTTAGCCTTTAAAATTTTGTTTGTACTACACATCAATGTTCTGTTATGATATTGTCAACCTCAAACAACTCTATTTATTTATTAATATGTTATTTTATGGTTTACGTATGTAGATTGTGGACAAATAAATTACTTCTTGAACAAGTCTAATTGTTGAGAGTTGAAAGGTTTATAATTAATTGGGACATATAAATATGTATAAAAAATTATTAATTACCCATGTTTATATGTATTAGAGAATTTATGCATACTTGTTAAAATGTGCAATTGCGATCAAATTCCATTTTGGGCAGCTCATTGGCCTAAGATGATTATTGGACAAAATTCTTTTTTTCAAGAGGACCAAAATTGACCTTGGAAGCACTGAATTCGGATAAGGAGAAATATGTGTTTGATGTCAAGATCACAAGTGCACATTTGGTCAAGGTCGGATTGGAGTCAATTAGACAAATTGAACTCCCTCCAACATGTTATCACAATCTTAGTTAATAGTTTTAAGGCACTAACAGTTTCAACGCCAATGACAATTTGTAAAGAAGTAGTATAAAAGCGCTAACAACTAGATTATCAACCCCAATTTGAAAGTGTGATCAAGCGAGAACTCACCCAATAAATGACTCATGTTTTGGTGGATTCGGCTCCAGCTTAAAGGAAAAGTTGCTATTTCAAACATAATGAACCAAACTCAACAGTCAAAAGGAAAAAGTGGCAAAGCATGTTTTGTTTTCACTTGACAAAACTTTGTTTTTTAGACGTTTTTTCTTGTAAACAATAGTAACTTTGGGCACGGTTTTTGAAAAAATGGAAATGAATCTTTTAAAACCGAAAGAATATTTTGTCAGGAACAGACCCATTAACAAAAACCTCTCTCATATTTTGCACATCTATCATAGTTTTGGAGATTTGAATGGATATTTAAAGCCTATTTTTGAGGATTTCGCTAGAAAAAGTTCATGGACAACTATTGATGAGCCACCTCATCAATTCAACTTGGGCATCTAATCAACAGGTGAAAAAACACTTTTCAACAAAAGATAAACAGTGAAGGATGAGGTGGAAGTTAGTTACATGTGGTAGAGCTTTTCAAGGCCAAAGAATCAATCAATAGTTGAACTAATTGCAGATTCGAGACTTCAACAACTCTAGATATTTTTGTAATCATTATGACCAATGCTACTTTTAGATATATAAGCACAAGATCAACAAACTCAGGAGTTCGATAATCATTAAAGTACAAGTGACAAAAGGATTTCCATATTTGAAGGCAGTTTTCCAACTTTGGACCAACATCAAAGAAACTCAAGCATTCGACCATTTTGCAAGTTATTTTCTAGTTTTTGTTAAGTGTTAATTTATTATCGAGTTTGTTTTTCTATGAATATCAACTCCATATAGATGGCACTCAATAATACAACACTTTGTAGCAAATAATGGAGCTGAGCATAGAGGCAAGACAATGAATTTCCAAGGCATCCAAATTAGATCATTAAAGAGAGGTTTCGATTCAGTTTTTAAGGAAAAAAATGGGTAGCTACAGGATTTTAGGGATTTTAGGTGGATAAAAAGCCTTACGCAGTTGGATCCATGTTTCCAAGAATCTTGTTGTTACTTCCAGGCAACAGTTGGCAAAGCATCTCACAATTTTTAGGCATCCAAATGGTAGTTAAAGGGGGCACCTTTCAACAAGATATTAGACCTCAAATCAAGAGTTACGTATTCATTTCCAGATTCGAGTATGTGGCTCCATAAATCCTATTATTTTATGGCGATCATATCCAACATTTCAAGGAATAATAGAAATCAACATTTGAACTAAATTTAGATTCAAAGACTCCAACATCTTTAATAGCTCGATACACTTGCAACAATTTCTCATTTATTTTTATTTTGAAATCATTTGAGATTTTCTATTTCCAAAACAATAGTAGTGATTTGTTTTTACAAAGCCTATAAAGACTATGATTTTGTAAGAAGTTGGGGTTCAATTTTTGGTTGAAGTAACTAGTGTGCTCTGTATATTTTGGGATATTTTTAATAAAGAGAACCAAAAACTACAACAAAGATTCATGTGTTAAGTATTATGAATATGTTTTCTCTAACTTAATGTGCTTCCTCTTGCTATGATGTGTTACCCTATAATGATTAAAAGAGAGATAATAAACAGAATTCATTCATTATGATGCTCAGTTCATAGATTTAATTGTTTTCACTCTTCCTTCTAAAAGTTTGTGTTGGAATTAATCTATTTGATGCTCCTTCTCAGTGGATTGTTTTTCTTATATTTTGCCTCTCTTCACAACAAATCAATGGTTTATATTTTCATAGCTACCTTGCCTTTGTTGAATGTTTAGTGTGATCTTACATTAATCCAAATTAGACTCCATCGCCAAATGGTGTGGATTTTTTCTCCAGATTCCAACCAACATCAACAATTTATACATTAATTTGGCCATAGTTTAATAGACCTGCTACCGTTGTGACCTAGGGTAGTTGAGTTTGAGGAGAGATCCCCCTCCGGATTGAAGGGCCAACTTCAATCCCAAAGAGGTTAGAGGTTACCTTAGAGTTTTTCCCACATATAGGGCTTTATCTTAGTGATAACACAACACATATAAATAAAGTAGACCCTCAACCTCATTTGGCACATCTCACACACATCATTATCTCTCCTCATCTGATTGGTTTGTACATCTGATTCTTCCACACGTGCGAGTTCTTGGAGCCGTTTTGACCTGCATTTCCTTTCTGTTCTAAGGAGATTTTGACCAGTATTGACTTTTGGACTTTGAGGGAATGTTTGACTGTATTTTGACCAAGAGAGGATTTGTCCTAGAAGGATGCATTATTTGGCACAAAAACTGAGGCAGAAGGAGTTGTTTGACTAGGTTTGACCGTAGGATTGCAGCATTGTTTTAACGACAGGTTGACTTCAACATTTGATTGGGTTTGAATACCATTTTGTTGAGTTTTTTTGTTGTTGTTTTACCAGCAAGGAAGGCCGAGTATCCTTGACTTTGATTGAGCTCAAAAGGAGTTGTTTGACTATTACATTGACCATTGACTCATTAGGCCACATTAGTTGTCGTTACCTTTCCAGAATTATAGACCTTCATCAAGTCAATCAGATTTACATTGGTTTGGATACTTTGCAAAATTCAAGTCACTTTGACTATCACTCTCATCATTATACTCTATTGGATACTCTCTCTCTATTGAAACTTTGATAATTTGTAGTAAGAAGGATTAATTAAGGGTTCCCCCTCCGGGGGTTTTCCCTGGCTTTAGCCAAATATTGGTGTTCTCCTGTCTTGACTTGTCTTCTGCAATATATTGTTTATGCTCTATCTAAAGTTAATATCAATGTGAATTAATGGTTTATGTGATTTTTATTGAAATCTAAGTGGAAATGGTCATTGGGCTAAAAAAAGGACATTGACGTAGTTTCTGCAAGCATAGAACATAACATTGTTATCTAAAATTAACATGGTATTGGAGCTAAGGTGAGGACAAGCCCAAGTAAGAGAAAAAGTAATCACCAAGTTATTTGTTGACAAGGACTAGTCTCCATGGCTGCTACTTCATATTTCAAGACTAAGGATAAGGTCAATGATAAGCCATATTATCATGCTTGGAATTTGACTCTTGATTTGACGTTGGAGGAGCATGAATTATTGGATTATGTGTAAGGGAAATTTGTGGAGCCTCGTTCAAATGCATCTGTTGCTGCTAGAACAAAGTATATAAAAGGTGAGGTCAAAAATAAGAAAATTTTAATTGACTCCCTTCAAAATAATTTGGTTACCTATATTTATAATTTGGTAACTTCTAAGGAAATGCATGATAAGTTTGTTAGGATGTTCAAAGTGAACAATGCAAATCAAATCCTCTTTCTCAAGAACAAGTTGAATGATATAAAGATGGATAAAGGGGAGACTATCTAATATTTTTTTATGAGAATAACTCAAATCAAGAATGACCTGTTATTTATTGGAGAAGTTACTACTGATAGGGAACTCACTCAAATTGCACTTGGAGGTCTTTCAAGACCATGGGATACATTTTTCACCATGATTCTATGTAATGTTAGGATAACTAGTTTTGTTGAGTTGTTGGATAGATGCACTCAAGAGGAAACAATAATGATGGAGAGAGATAAGTCTTACAATGGAAATGAACCAATTTCTTTCTATGCACCTGCTAAAAGGAGGAATGATGCTTTTCTGTCTAATTCAAGGAGACAATGTCAAGGGTTCAAGAAGGGATCCAAAGGAAAATGCAAAGGAAGATGCTCCAATTGCAATAAGTCCGACCACTCTGCTAGAGAGTGTCCTCACAAGAAAAATCCTCCAAGGGATGACAACAACAACAAAAATTACAAAATAAATAAAAATCAAAGAAACAACAGGTATAACAATAAAGGAAAACGGAATGCTCCTGCTACCCGAGAAGGAAATAATCAACCTCCCAAGAGGACAAGAAATGTCAGGTATGATCAAAATAATGTTGTAGAAAAACAAGATGAGTTCTATCTAATTTCTACTTTGTCTATTGCCTCCCCTTTGGATACATTGGACCATTGGTTAATTGATAGTGGAGCCTTAAGGAATTTCACTGGATATAAGGAGGCCCTCTCAAATTTAATTGAGAGGAAAAATAATCTGAAAATTATTCTTGGAGATAATGCCACCTACCCTGTAAAAGGGATAGGAACTATTACTCTTTACTTAAACTATGGTTAAACCATACATCTTCAGTCCAAGTTTTGTATATGTATGATTTGAAGAAGAATTTGGTGTCTATTTTTGCGATGGAAGACAAAGGCTTCAAGGTAGATTTCATTGATATAAAGGTACGTGTGTCACATAGAAACTTCAAAGATTCTTTTACTCTTGGATTTAGGATTGATGGTGTTTATCAAGATTGTGGAAGTCCTTTGGGAGAATTAACAAGTGATACCTCTTTTCAATGTAAGCTATGGCACCAAATATTTTCACACTTACATAATAAAGCCTTACATAAGGTAAGGAAGATGGTCACGAGAATTCCCAAGTTCCATATGAACCATGAAGGATTCTATCAAGGTTGTGCAACTAGGAAAAATACAAAGGGAACATTCCCTTCTAGTGAGAGAAATACAACTGATATTCTTCAATTGATCCATTCTGACCTGTCTATTTTATTCCCTGTAACTTCATTAGGAGGATGTGCATACTATGCAACTTTTATAGCTGACTTCTCAGGAAAAACATGGATTTATTTCATGAAGAAGAATGATAAGTATTCAAATGGTTCTGTTCTTTCAAAACTTTGGTCGAGAATCAAACATGAAATAATATCTAGACGTTGAGGACTGACAATGGAATCAAATATGAATCTAATGAATTTAATGAATTTTGTAGAGAGGCAGGAATTAGTAGGAAGATGGACGTTCCATATACTCCAGGGAAAAATGGATTTGCTAAAATAAATAATCAAACTATTATGGAAGCCACTCGTGACATGATCTATGATCATGGTCTACCAAAATTATTATGGGGAGAAGCTGCTAACACTGTTGTATATGTTTAAAATAGAATCCCTCATCAAGATTTGTATTTCAAGACACTAGTAAGAAACCTAATGTTTCTCATTTTAGAATATTTGGTTGTCCTGTGTATTTCCATGTGCATAAAGAGAAAAGGAACAAGTTGGAAACTTCTGGGAAGAAAGGTGTATTCATTGGATACAATGAAAATTCAAACGCATATAGAAATTTATGTTATTGGTCAAAGAGAGGTAGAATTAGGTAGAGAAGTTACTTTTGATGAAGACATTACCCTCAGGAATGCTAGAGATCTCCCTATCTAAAGGAAGGATGATGATGTTGTTGAAAAACAAGAAGAACCTCTAATGGATGAGCCTATCCATGATGTTGATGGCTCGATGGATCCCCTTGATCCACCTCTTTGTGATCCATCTACCTAACATAAAATACCACTTTGGTTTTGGAAGACTCTTCAAGATGCAGAAAAACATTTTTCTCCTAGAGGAACATTTCGAGAATGTAAGAAGCCTAACAAATATCAAGGATATTTGGCTGCCATCAATACTATAATTCAAAATGAACCTTCCACTTTCGAAGAAGGTGTAAAACCCCAGGTATGAAAAGTTTCAATGGATAAGGCGTATGAGTCAATCATGAAGAATGATGTCTCAGAAGTGGTGCCTAGACCCAAGGAAACATCCATGGTCACTTCAAAATGGATTTGCAAGATTAAACATGGAGCTAACAGAATTGGTGAAAAATATAAGGCAAGATTCATGGCTCGTGGTTTCTCTCAAAAGGAAGGAGTTGACAATGATGAAATATTTGTGCCAACTGCTCGATACACCACTATCCGATCCATAATTTATCTAGCTATCAATCAAGGGTGGAGCCTACATCAAATGGATGTCAAGACTTTTTTCTTGCATGGTTCACTTAAGGAGGAAGTCAAATTGGAACAACCTCAGGGGTTTGAAGTATAAGATATAAGGAAACATGTATGCAGGGTGAAGACAACCCTCTAAGGGTTAAAAAAAACCCCTAAGGCTTGGTATGAGAGGATTGGTAGCTATCTTATGAAGTTAGGATTTACAAGGAGCTATGTTGATCCAAACTTATACTTCAAGGTTGAAAAATACATACCACTTATTTTGGTCTTGTATGTCACGATCTATTTTTTATTGGTGCAGACCCTCTCATATATCAATGAAAGAGGGAGTTTACTTTTGAATTTGAGATGAATGACCTAGAACTGATGCGTTACTTCCTAGGCTTGGAGGTTTGACAAAAGCTAGGGGAGATTTTACTTTCTAAAGAGAAATACATTATGAAGCTATTAGAAAGATGTGGTATGCTGGAATGCAAGTGTGTGTCTACTCTGATGGAATTACATTTTAAAAAGCTATGTGAAAGTGTTGCAGGTCCTGTATTGGAAAATCCTTATAAATATAGATAAATTGGGGAGGCCTTGATGTTCTTGGTAAACTCCCAACCAGACATATGCTTCATTGTAAATAATTTGAGTCAAGTTATGATTGAGCCTCATCATGTACATTGGATTTATGCAAAGAATCTTCTAAGATATATTTGTAGTACTATAACCTATAGACTGAGATATATTGTCGGGAATTTTAGGCTACATGGATATTCTGATACTGACTAGGCTGGGAGTGTGATAGATAGAAAAATCACATCTGGATGTTGTCTCTCTTTGGGATCTACTTCGATTTCCTATATGAGTAGGAATCAGAAATCAGTTTCTCTAAGCACCATCAAGGCTGAATATATTTCAGCTAGTATGGCCTATTATGAATCTATTTGGTTGAGGAAGCTCTTCAACGAGGTATTTGAGCATGTTCTAGATACCATTGTCATTTATTAAAATAGCCAAAGTGGGATTCTCCTTTATGTGAGAATCCATCCTAGGGTTCTCTAACTATAAACAAAATTTATTTAATTTAAACTCAATAAGAATGGAAATAACTTATTTATAACTCAACATTTATTTGATGACAATATACAATTAAAATTTATTTACAACATATTAAACAAGTAAAAATTTCATTGCAACCATTTACATAAGTAATCAATAAACAGAAGAATACATGTTCCAATAGCTTGGTTAAGATGCTCCTGACTCTGTTGGGATGCTCCTCTCAACTACTCGACTGAATTTACCTCCCAGACAACTAGGAATGATTTCCTAGCCTAGGGAACCTCCATAGGTTCCCTAGCCCTCCAAGCCCAAGTCCAACCAGATGTAGTGTGTCCAAGTTAAACAAACACTCTCCAGATCCAAGTTTGTATTCCCTCATTTATCTCTCCATTCTCTCCCTTCTCTTTCTCCACATTCCTCCCCCAAAACAAAATCCTCCAAACCAAAACCAAGACCAAGGATCTCCCCCTCTCCTCTCATCATCCTTCCCCTTTTATGTCTCTTCCTCCCATCCACCTCAACCACCTATCATTAATGTCATGAATACCCCCTCATTCTTTCATTTAATATCCTTGAATTTTCTTACCATATCTTGTTCAAAGTAGATTTGAGAAGACATTTTGGGAATAAAATATGGAAATTTAATTTAGAATTAAATTGGAGAAGACCATATCTTCTCCCAAGTAGATTTGAGAAGACACCTTGGGATATGGATATTTAATTTGGAAATTAATTGGAGAAGACCATATCTTCTCAAAACTAGATTTGAAAAGACACCTTGGGATATGGATATCTAATTTGGAATAAATGGGAGGAGACCATATCCTATCCAAAATTAAATTTGAGAAGACAAGTTGGGAATTGAATAATAACAATAATAAAATTTATATCAGTAAAATAAAATTACAGTTTCACAAATGTAGGTATATACCAATATTTCTTGATAATTATAAGTCAATATTTTCAGGTAAATTAAACACTAATAAAAATTTGCATGATAAGATTAAGTAGGGAGTTACATACACCCCTCCTTTAGAAAACTTCGTCCCGAAGTTAGAGTGAAAAAGATACAAGGAGTTCGAAAGAGGTTTGACAATAAGGCATAATAGAATAGAGAGAGAGTTATAGTAGTAAAATTAATTAAGTAAAACAAGGATACCACTTCCCATTAAGAGTCTCCAACTAATCTATATCCTCCTATCCTTCCTAACCTACTTCTGCTCCCACCCTATCCATACTCTTCTACTATATACTATGCCATCAACTATACCAATCTAACCACTGATAAAACTAATATGGTAGAAGCGGTGACTATATTAACCTAACTTCCCCAGCAAGCAACTGGCAATCGTCATCACATTTCTAGGGGAGTGTGTCCATCACTTTCCTCCCACGATTCCAGGTTTGGAGGTTACATGGTGGTAGATACCTCCACCCCTCCTCACAACTATGGTCAACACCCTAATATGGACCACACTACAGTGCTGGTTGGATACTTGTCATCGAATAATCTATTCATGTAGTATTTTCACCTGCCATTTACATTTTACCTATGTCATAAGAGTGCATATCAAGTAGATACAAAATTTAATAGAACAATGTACATCATACCTTTCCTTGTTAGATGTCTCGACCTTCCCCAATGGAAGAGCAGATATTGGTTATTATATAGTTCTTTGCAATCTACAAGTTAGTTCTCATTCATGCATATATATAACAACAAAATATATATAAATAAGTGATCTTAAACATCATGTTATTAAGTCTAGTATCCACATGTCAATTTTGTAGTTCGTACTGGAAATGAGTCATTCATTAGATAAATCATATCCACTTAAGTCATACATGAAAATAAATAACTTTGATAAGTCATGCACTAGATAAATCATAACCAAGTAAGTCGTACATTAGGTCATACATCAAACATTTCCATCATCAATACCTAATCCATCTAATGATTTATATATGTAGTTTCACTTGTCCAACTAAATGCATCAATATTACATAGTGTTCATAAATAAATAACTTGGAACTGCAAATAAAGCCTTAGCATAGGTAGCTATCTAAGTCAAAATGGGCATCACAGATGCTCAAAAAGTGAGGGGTAGTCACGATGTATAGTCTCTCCATCCTCTCAGGTAGCTGCTCCTGGGATATACTTGTCCCACTAGACCTTAACCTAGTCCACCATGCGACGTCTAAGCTGTCAAACCCTACATTCCAATATGTGTAATGGTTCGACCATTATGGTTCCCATGCCCGAGACTTGCAATTCCCTCCAATCCAGTTTCTGAGATTCATCAGAAACATAATGTCGTAAAATAGATACATGAAAAACATCATGAATTTTATGCAAATGGGGTGGCAGTACAAGACAATAAGAAACTGGTCCAATCTTCTCCTTGATCCTAAAAGGTCTTATAAACCGAGGTGACAACTTCGTCCCTTTACCAAACTGAATGGTGCTTTTGTTGGGTCGGATACGAATAAAAACTTGGTCTCCTACTTCATAACTTCGATCAATCCTATGTGAATCAACATAACTCTTCTGTATATCTTGTGCTTCCTTTAACCTTTGTCGAATCTACCTTCCCTGTTCCTCCATTTATTGAACTAATTATGGCCCAACTATTACTCGATCCTCCAACTTTTCCCAACTCTATGGCGTCCTACATGGCCTCCCATATAGAGCTTGATAAGGAGGCATCCCGATTGAACTATGGTAACTGTTAATATAGGCAAACTCTACCAATGGTAAGTACCTTTCTCACTGAGTTTGATTATCAATGACATACATTCTAAGCATGTCTTCCATAACTTGATTTACTCTTTCAGTCTACCCATCTATTTCTGGATGGTATGCAATGCTCAAGTTTAACTGAGTCCCTAGTGTTGACTGCAAACTTGTCGAAAACCTAGATGTAAATCAAGAGTCTCTATCAGAAATGATCTTTGTGGGGAACCCATGTAGTCAAATAACTTCACTTATAAAATCTCCTGCCACATCAATAACATCATAAGTGTCTCTTACTGGGATGAAATGGGCACTTTTTGTCAATTTATCAACTATAACAAATATAGCATTGTGCCTCTGTGATGTGAGTGGAAACCCACAACAAAATGCATAGAAGTTACCTCCCATTTAGACATAGGGATGTCATGTGGTTTTAGAAGTCCTCTTGGATGGCGATGATCAACCTTCACTCATTGACATTCAAGACATCTGGCAACAAACTGGACTATGTCGTGCTTCATGCCTGCCCAAAAGAAGAGTTTCTTCGTGTCTGCATACATCTTCTTCACTTGAGGATGTGCACAATAGTGTGCTCTATGTGACTCTTCAAGGATGGTCCTTCTTATACCCTTTTCCTCAGGTATGTACACTCTCCCTTAAAGTCTCAATAGTCCATCTAGTTCAAGGACATATCCCTCAGACTTTGGTTCTATCTAATTCCCACTCTGGAGTGCTAATATAACCTTTAGATACCAACTATCTTCAAAGAGTTTCTCCAACACACATTCCCTCAAATTGACCCTCAAGGCTACTAGGGAGAAGGTTCGTGGTCTCCTTCTTAGTGCATCGACCACCACATTCTCCTTTCCCTTAATGTATGAGATCTCAAAATCATACACTCATGAATTCGCTCCACCGCCTTTGTTTAGAATTCAAATCCCTTTGAGTGAAGAGGTGCTTTAGGCTTTGATGATCCGTTCTTAACTCAAATCTTCTCCCAACGAGGTAGTGTCTCCACAGTTTCAAAACTAGCATCACTGCTACTAACTCTAAGTCATGGGTAGCATACAAATCTTCATGTTTCTTCAATTTTCTAGATGCGTAAGCTATTACTCTGCCTTCTTGCATCAATACTGCTCCCAATCCTTTCTTTGAATCATCGGTTGAGATAGTGAAGTCATTTTCCATGTATCGTACTTGATGGATCGGTGCACTAGATAGTAACCTCTTTAGTTCAGTGAATGCAGTGTCACATGTTGGCATTATGATGTAGGTGTTGTCCTTGATGGCAACTCCCTCAAATGAAAATTCACAGTGCAACAAGTCAAAGAATTACAGATCAGACTACAAAGAATGAAGAAAGAGAGGTATACACAGGTTCATCTTGTCCAAGCTGCGTATACACACAGGTTTACTGAACAAAATGAGCATATATGTACACACACACTTTCACAGAAGGAAAAGCACGTATATCTTGGAAAAAAAAATTTGGTCCAAGCTATTTCTTGGTCCAAGGTATTTGACCCAAGGTAATTGGTCCAAGGTATTTGGTCCAAGGTATTGGTCATAAGTAGTTTTGGTCCATGGTATTGAGAAAGGCCTAAAACTATATAAGGAGGAGAAGATCATTAGGCTAGATGTGCAAGTATTTTGAATATCTTATGAGGTGTTGGATCATATATGTAGGTTAATGAGTTTCTGATGGTTTGCTTGATCTGATCTAAGGAGGCACCTATATGGCTGATGAAGGTTGATGGACCAGGATCATAAAGGCTTAAAAGTATTATCATTATGTGGTTTGATCTTGAACAGTCTAGATCTGAATACTGACGCGTGTTTTATTATGTAAATATGATGATCTGGGTATGATTGAAGTCTGTAATAGTTGTGAAGTTTTAAGTTAGCATTTACAGATCTGTATGCAGGTTCACTTTAGGTAAAAGTGCTTATACTCATTGGTTCAACATATCAAAGTAGCGTATACATCATAAATTGGAATTTGCAGATCTGTACGCTGGTTCCTTTAGGTAAAAGTGCGTATACACACTGGTTCGACACATGGAAGTAGTGTATACCTTATGAAGCATGATGTTTAAAGTTTCAGTTGTTTCTGTTTGCTGTTGCAGAGTTCTGGGTTCTGCTTTGTGTTCTGGTGACTGTATTCTGGTAACAGTGTTCTGAATGATCAGATTGATTGATTGTGATTTGCTTCAGTGATGATGGGTTGTCAGTGATTGATTGATTCAATTGTGGTTGATTTAGAAAGTGATGTTTGAGTTTCAGTGATTGGTTGATGCAAATGTATTTGATGGTTATATTGCAATTATGATTTTCTGAGTTTCAATGTTGTTGATGGGTCTAGTATGAAAACTGGATGAAACGTGGCCTTCAGATTGTGGTGTTGTGTTCTAGGAGTATCCAATTTGAAAATTCATGAAACGTGGTCCCTGGTGGAAGAGTGTAGTTCTCTGTAGGCTGCCACCTACGTACTAGAAAACATATTGGCTAGTATAAGAGTTAGGGGGTTGTAGCTCCCTTCCATTAATAGCTGGAGAACGAGAGAAGGTTGTAGCCTTCTGCAGGTGGGTGCTTGCGTACTGGTATGAGTTTGCACCCGTACAAGATTCTAAACATATTTTCTTATTATTAAAAGAACACGGAGACGACATCATCAGGTGGTTTTTACCCACATTGGGTTTCCACCTTATATCTTGGTGTTCATGTGTGTTGCTTATGTGTGATGCTTTATTCTACTTTTACTGCACTGTCTAATAAATCTCTGATATACTGGTTTAAGCTCAATACATGATAAATTTTCTAAATCAAAAGTTCTCTACATATACGCTAGTTGCTTTAAGTACAGTCGCATGTACACGCTAGTTCACTTCGCTGAAGTAGCGTATATAAATCTGTTTGGGAAATAAAATTATAGATATGATAATACTGATTCACCCCCCTCTCAGTATTATTTCCAACAATTGGTATCAGAGTAGGTCCTTCAGAAGAAGCTTGATCGCTTGAAGGGAGATCCATCAACATGAATAATCAAGAAAGCATGGGATCCATCAGACTGCCAATCTTCGATGGGAGCAACTTTGTTTATTGGAAAATAAGAACCACAACCTATCTACAATCACTTGGAATGGATGTATGGGAAATTGTGGAAGGAGGATATACATTTCCAACAGCAATTCCTACAAATACGACAGGTAAAAGGGTAAAAGCATGTTAATGTGTATCACTTTTTCCCTTTTTGTGGCAAAGAAGTTTTATAAAAATAAATGGAGTTGGAATGTTTACTCTTAAATTCACAAAATCATCAAAAACTAGGTGGTGGTAAAAGAAGACAAAACATGTCAATTTAAATTCAATTTCATGTCATATTTTTTCTAAAATTTAATATATAATATTTATCTAATTTATTCATTTTCTTTAAAAGGTATCATTAATATTTTACATAAATTTTTAAGTAGTAACAAAACTGCGACCCCCATTTCTCTATTGATTTATGTTTTTTAATTCCAATTTCTTTAAGAGATGTGTTGTAAACATTCTAAAGATTGCTAAACAAATTTAAAAATAAAAAGTAAGCATATTTTTTAATTATTATTAAAATACTAGTAAAAATGATCATATTTTCGTATATATAAAACCGTGATCCAAGAAACTACCCTTTCAACTTTATAAAATCATTTGTTTTTAATAGAAATTTGAAAATAACATATAACAAAATGTTAAATTTTTTTTTTGAAATTTTTTAAAATATATTTTATATTTTTTATAATAAAATTTTTAATTATGATTATAATAACATATTTTATATTATTCAAAATATAATATATAAAATTATTTGTTTAGGAATTCTACTTCTATATATATATATATATATATATATATATATAAAGAGTTTTAGCATTTCATTTAACTTTACATCAAGGTATTTATATTTTGTGAGTGATTAACCATAGCTTTTACCAATATTTACTATCAGTTGACTTATTTGCAAATTTAGTATTTACTTTTTATAAAATTATTTATATTTTCTAAACCCATTAAATAGGTTCACTATAGCTTTTACCAAAATTTATTGTGAGTTAGTTTTGTTACAAATTTAGCATTTATTTTTTATAATTAAAAAGTATGAAACTCAACTCATTTAGTTGATATTTTTATATTTTTTTTTTTATCTTTTTTTATTTGAGTACTTTTTTGCTTTTGCCATATAATGAGACATATTAACATGCTTTTACCCAAAAAGCAATATGAAACCAATGCCAAAGCTGTCAATACTTTATTGGGAAGTCTGTCACAATCAGATTTTGTTAAAGTCATGCAGCTCAAATCAGCCAAAGAAATATGGGACAAAATCGTTCTGAGCTACGAAGGAGACTCTCAGGTAAAACGTGCTAAGCTTCAAACTCTCAGAATTCAGTATGAAACTCTTAAGATGCATAGTGATGAAAGCATAACTAATTACTTCCTATGTATAGATGAGGTTGTCAATTGTATGAATAATCTGGGTCAGGAAATTAAGTAAGTTACCTTAGTTGAGAAGTTTTGAGATCCTTGTTTGCTAAATTTGAATCCAAAGTGTTTGCCAAAGAAGAAAAACATGATATGCAGAATATCACTATGTCACAGCTTCACGGATTCTTAACTACCTTTGAGATGAGAAAAGGAGGACCATCAAATATGAGAGAAGCCACATTCAAAGCTTCAAAAAAAGGAAAGGAAGAACACAATGAATCAGGACATATTTCAGAAGAAGAAGATGAGGTAAACTTTGTCAAAAAGCTTCAACGGGGTTCTGGAGGGTTTAGAGGTAAGTTACCCTTCAAATTCTTTTGTTGTGGCAGAGTCGGTCATTATGTTGCCATATTTTCTCATAAAGATAAAATTTAAAAAGGAAAGGAATATGCAAAAGGGAATAGAAAACAAGTTGTTAATAAAAGGAGTTACTATACTCATGAAGATAGTAATGGTTTATCTAATAGTGATGAAGATAAAACTAGACAAGATTACAGACTTCTCATGGCATATGACGATGATAATTTTTGGGATGCTTTAGAATAGGACGACCTTCATGAAGAAATATCTAAACTCAAATCTATTTAGAAGAAAAGAATATGATTATAGATACCTTAGCATACCAACTTGCTGAAAAAGAAAAACACAATGAAAAACTAGAATGTGAAATTGTGGGTTTAAGAAAGGATCTTGAGAAAACGAAATCTCTCAATCTTAGATTTGCTAAAGGATCAGAAACTTTAAATGAAATTATCAAAGTTCAACTTTCTCCTCACAGAAGTCGTCAACCTCCACCAAAAGCTATCTTGATGCAGCAAAGACCAGTGAACAATATGACAATCATCAGCAAAGGCATAAAGCAGATCACCAAGTAAATCAGACTCAATTTACTCCAAGGATGAATAGAATCCACAACCAACCTCAGGTAAATCATACTCAATTTGCTCCAAATATGAATATCAATAGAAACTACAATCACCAAGTCGATAGATTCGATAGTCGCGGCAACTTATTTAATGGGCAATGCTTTTCACATCATAATTTTGGACAAAAGGCTACTCAATGTGTTGCTTACAAAACCATCATGACTAGAGAAGCACGAAATCAAAGGAATGTAATACGGATTAAGGAAAGTTCCTATAATAACTTTTCTCTTCTTGAAAATGAAATAGAATGCTCAATCTATAACAACTTTGGTCATGAAGAATCTGAATGCAGGAGCAAATTTCGGCAAACATCTCAAAAGGAGAAAACTCCATTAAATCCCAAGATATGGAGAAGGAAAGAATCTCAAACATAAAGATGTGGTATAGCCTTGTATGCAGAAGGACAAGAAAATCAGTGGTACATCGACAGTGGATGCTCAAAACACATGACAGGTGACAAAGAAAAACTTCAATCATATAATTCCTTATAAAAGGAAAAGAATGTCTCATTTGGAAATGACACTCATGCTGTCATAAAAGGTAAGGTTTATATTTTCTTGAAAGAAAAGGTTAAAGCTAGAAATGTTATGTATGTAGACGGTTTAAAGCATAACCTGTTGAGTGTCAGTCAAATTTGTGATCAAGGAAATGAAGTGGTGTTTCGATCAAACAGATGTGTTTTTTGTGAGCTTGATACTGGAGAGACCGTGATCAAAGGTATAAGAACTCCAAACAACTTATACATACTCAAGGGAAGACAAAAGCAGTTCTATCTAAGCAAAAATGATGAAAATTGGCTGTGGCATAGAAGATTGAGACATCTAAGATTTTCTAAAATAAGAAAAGCATGCAGATTCAAGGTTATTCATGATCTTCCAGATATCAACATCCCAGAAAATACAATATGAAAACCATGTCAAATCAGCAAGCAAACCTAAGTTCACTTCATGGAAAAGGAAGGGTCAGCTAGTAAGCCTCTTGAACTTGTCCATACTGATTTATGTGGACCACCAAGGAAGAAATCACCTCATGGAGAAGAATATTTTATTTTTTTCATTGATGATTTTTCTAAAATGTGTTGGATAGGTCTTCTAAAGCATAAAGTTGAAGCATTTGAAAAGTTCGAAGGCTTCAAAGCTTTGGTTGAAAATGAATCAGATCGAAAAATCAAATTCCTCAGATCTGATCGAGGAGGGGAATTTACCTCGGATGAATTCTTTGACTTTTGTGAACAACATGGAATAAAAAGGCAATTCTCCACCACAAGGAATCCTCAGCAAAATGGAGTGGTAGAAAGAATGAACAGAGCTATTCAACAAATGGCTCGAGCTATGCTAGATGAATCTAGAACTCCTGCAACCTTCTGGGGAGAAGCTGCATTCGCTGCTGTAACTATTCTCAAGCAAGAAAATGTTCAGGTAAACAGCGCTCAAACTCCTCATGAACTTTGGTATGGTAAGAATCCTACTGTAAAATACTTTAAAGTTTTTGGAAGCAAATGTTATATCAAAAGGACTGATGAAAAAATTGGTAAGTTTGAACCCAAAGCAGATGAAGGTATTCTTCTTGGTTATTCTTCTAGAAGTAAAGGATATAAATGTTATAATAAAAGACATGGAAAAATTATTGAAAGCATTGATGTTGTAGTTGATGAAGCTTGCAAAAAGCCAAAACAGATAAAATCAACAGAAGATTACGACGATGAAGAAAATGGGGATTATTTTCCCACATCAAATCAAAATCATATTGAAGAAGAAACCAATGAAGCACCAAAAGAAGATATAATGGTAGAAGAAAAGACTCCGTCCAGGTATGTTCAGAAAAATCATCCAAAAACTCAAATATTAGGGGAAAAAGTGGCAGGTGTAAAGACAAGAAGAACTATTACAGGGACCTCAAGCTATCTAGCATTATTATCCTCCATTGAACCTCAAAATGTAAAATAAGCATGCAAAGATGAATGTTAGGTCAAGGCCATGGATGAAGAACTTGAGCAAATTGAAAAAAATGATACTTGGGAATTAGTTCCTAGACCTCATGATAAGAATATTATAAGAACTAAATGGATATTCAAAAACAAGCTAAATGAAAATGGAGAAGTCATTAGAAACAAGGCCCAACTTGTTTGTAAAGGGTATGCTCAACAAGAAGGTATAGATTTTGAAGAAATGTTTGCACCTGTTGCTAGACTTGAAGCCAAAAGGATGTTTCTTGCTCTTTCTAGCTTTCATGAATTCAAAGTATACCAAATGGATGTAAAATCAGCCTTCCTGAATGGAGATTTAGAAGAAGAAGTTTATATTGAACAACCAGAAGGATTCATTCTTGGAAATGATGCAAAACTTGTATGCAGACTCAAAAAGGCTCTCTGTGGTCTGAAACAGGCTCCAAGGGCCTGGTATTACTGCCTTGACAAATATCTACACCAACAAGGTTTTACAAACGGTTCAACAGATAGCAATCTATATACAAAGATTGAAACTGATAAACTGCTAATTATTATTGTGTATGTTGATGATATCATTTTTGGTAGCAATGAAGAATCGACGAGTTAGAATTTTTCTTCAGTAATGCAGAAAGAATTTGAAATGTCCTTGCTTGGTGAACTTACCTATTTTCTTGGTCTACAAGTTCAACAAAATAAAGATGGTATTTTTCTTTCACAAACCAAATATCTCAAACAGATCTTGAAAAGGTACAGAATGGAAGATTCTAAACCTGTATGTACCCCAATGGTAACAGGATGCAGTCTTAGCTCAAATAATGAATCAACAACAATACATCAACCAACTTATAGATTGATGATTGGCAGTCTGCTTTATCTAACGGGTACCCAACCTGACATCATACATGCAGTAGGAATAGTTGGAAGATTCCAAGCAAATCCAAAGGAATCACACCTTCAGGCAGTCAAAATAATTTTCAAATATCTTCAAGGAACTCAGGACTTTGGTTTATGGTATCCTAGAGATGCATATCTTACTCTTCATGCATATACCGATGCAGATTGGGCAGGGAGTGTTGATGAAAGAAAAAGCACTAATGGTGGTGCATTCTATATGGGTTCCATGTTAATGTCTTGGTTTAGCATAAACAAAGTTCAATTGCTTTATCTACAGCTGAAGCAGAATATGTAGTTGCTTCCTCTTACTGCACACAACTACTTTGGATGATGGAAACCTTGCAAGACATTCAGATCAGATATACTCCACCCATCTCCATTCTATGTGATAATACAAGTGCCATCAGTATTTCAAAAAATCCAATCATGCACTCCAAGACTAAGCACATACGCATCAAATATCATTTTCTACGTGAACAATTGCTTGAACAAAAAGTCAAATTGGAGTATGTTCCCTCCAAAGAACAAGTTGTTGATATATTCACTAAAACACTACCCAGAGAAACATTTGAATATATCCGAAAAAAGCTGGGAGTAGTTGCTACATCATCTTGCTATTAAATCTAATTTTTTCAGATAAAGGTTATTATACGCGTGTTTTGTGAAGTTGAGTCGCATACACACGTGGGTTTCGGTGGGACAAGGAGAGTATATGTTTTTTAGACAAGAAAAATAGTGGGGCAGGATCTGATATGGGTGCTTTGTCTGATGTTGATGATCACAGTCTATTGATATGATTTGTTCATTAATTTTTATCTAACTGACAAATATGCCTTGATCATTGACTTGTTAACAATGCACAGGTAGCAGAGGTTCAGGGGGAGAATTAACCTTCACTCGTATTTTGCATTGTTGGCATTATGGTTGCTAAGTCCATCTATGGCTTCAGATATTTATACCTTTTGTTTCTTAAGCCATGTAAAAGTCTAGGATGTGATATGTCTTCTCATACATTTGAATGAGTCCTATTGGACAAATGATGTAATTTGTATCCCCACTTTGCATAAGATGGATGATGTAATATTTATTGTTTCTGTCATGTATAAACAATTGGTATATCCCCACTTGGTTGGGTGGATGAGTCAAGTTTGGTATATCCCCACTTGGTTGGGAGAATGGATGTATGTATGAGTCATTGATGATAGGAAGGTCATACTCACATAGTTGAGTTATAGAATCATGTTATTCTTTTGGAAAATATTTTTGCAGACTCTGCTTGTACTCAGGGGGAGCATGAACAACATAATGTATGTCAAAAGGAGAGAATATATTGGTCTTCCCTTTGCCCTTGATGTCAAAGGGGGAGAGTGTCTTGGTGTTGTCGTTGCCATCAAGTCCAAAGGGGGAGATTGTTGGAATTATGATACAAGTGTTGTCCTTGATGGCAACTCACTCATATGAAAACTCACAGTGCAACCTGTCAAAGAATTATAGATCAAACTACAAAGAATGACGAAAGAGAGGTATATGACGGTTCACCTTGTCCAAGCTGCATATACACGAAGTTTTATTGAACAAAATGAGTGTATATGTACACACACACTTTCATAGAAGGAAAAACACGTATATCTTGGAAAAACAAAGTTTTTGGTCTAAGGTATTAGACCCAAGGTAATTGGTCCGACGTATTTGGTCCAAGGTATTGGTCCTAAGTAGTTTTGGTCCATGGTATTGAGAAAGGCCTAAAACTATATAAGGAGGAGAAGATCATTAGGCCAGATGTGCAAGTATTTTGAATATCTTATGAGGTGTTGGATCATATATGCAGGTTAATGAGCTTCTGATGGTTTTCTTGATCTAATCTAAGGAGGCACCTATATGGATGATGAAGGTTGATGGAACGGGATCATAAAGGCTTAAAAGTATTATCATTATGTGGTTTGATCTTGAACAATCTAAATCTGAATACTAACATGTGTTTTATTAAGAAAATATGATGATCTAGGTATGATTGAAGTCTGGATTAGTTGTGATGTTTTAAGTTACCATTTACAGATCTATACTTAGGTTCTCTTTAGGTAAAAGTGTGTATACACGCTGGCTCAACATATCAAAGTAGCGTATACATCATAGATTGGAATTTTCGGATCTGTACACTAGTTCCCTTTAGGTAAAAGTGCGTATACACATTGGTTCGACACATGGAAGTAGCATATACATTATGAAGCAGATGTTTAAAGTTTCAGTTGTTTATGTTTGTTGTTGCAGAGTTCTGGGTTCTACTTTGTGTTCTAGTGACTGTATTCTAGTATCAGTGTTCTGAATGATCAGATTGATTGATTGTGATTTGCTTCAGTGATTGATTGATTCAATTGTGGTTGATTCAGAAAATGATGATTTAGTTTCAGTGGTTGATTGATGCAGATGTATTTGATGGTTGTATTGCAGTTATGATTTTCTGAGTTTCAATGTTGTTGATGGGTCTAGTATGAAAATTGGATGAAATGTGGCCTTCGGATTGTGGTGTTGTGTTCGAGGAGTATCCAGCCTGAAAATTCATGAAACGTGGTCCTTGGTGGAAGAGTGGAGTTTTCTGCAGGCTGACACCTATATGATAGTAAACATATTGGCTAGTACAAGAGCTAGGGGGTTGTAGCTCCCTTCCAGTAGAAGTTGGAGGATGATAGAAGGTTGTAGCCTTCTGCAGGTGGATGCCTGCATACTGGTATGAGTCTGCACCAGTACAAGATTGTAAACAGATTTTCTTATTATTAAAAGAAGACATAGACAACAACAATAGGTGGTTTTTACCCACATTGGGTTTCCACCTTATATCTTAGTGTTCATTTGTGTTTCTTATGTGTGATGCTTTATTCTGATTTTACTGCACTGTCTAATAAATATTTGATATACTGGTTTAAGCTCAATACATGATAAATTGTCTAAATCAAAAGTTCTCTGCATATACGCTAGTTGCTTTAAGTACAATCGTGTGTACATGCTAGTTCACTTCACTGAAGTAGCGTATATAAATTTGTTTAGGAAACAAAATTATAGATCTGATAATACTGATTCACCCCCCTCTCAGTAGTATTTCCAACAATTGGTATCAGAGCAGGTCCTCCAGAAGAAACTTGATTGCTTGAAGGGATATCCATCAACATGACTAATCAAGAACGCATGGGATCCATTAGACCACCAATCTTCGATGGGAGAAACTTTGTTTATTGGAAAATAAGGACCACATCATATCTACAATCGCTTGGAACAGATGTCTAGGAAATTGTGGAAGGAGGATATACATTTCCAACAACAATTCCTACAGATATGGCAGGTAGAAAGCAATATGAAACCAATGCCAAAGCTGTCAATACTTTATTGGGAAGTCTGTCACAATTAGAGTTTGTCAAAGTCATGCAGCTCAAATCAACCAGAGAAATATGGGACAAAATCGTTCTGAGCTACGAAGAAGACTCTCAGGTAAAACGTGCTAAGCTTCAAACTCTCAAAATTCAATATGAAACTCTTGAGATGCACAGTGATGAAAGCATAGCTAGTCACTTCCTACGTATAGATGATGTTTTCAATTGTATGAAGAATCTGGGTGAAGAAATTAAGGAATTTACCTTAGTTGAGAAAGTTTTGAGATCCTTGTCTACTAAATTTGAATCCAAAGTGTCTGCCATATAAGAAAAACATGATCTGCAGAATATCACTATGACACAGCTTCACAGAATCTTAACTGCCTTTGAGATGAGAAAAGGAGGACCATCAGATATGAGAGAAATTGCATTCAAAGCTTCAACAAAAAGAAAGGAAGAACACAATGAATCGGGACATATTTCATAAGAAGAAGATGAGGTAAAATTTGTCAAAAAGCTTCAACGGGGTTCTAGAAGGTTTAGAGGTAAGTTACCCTTTAAATGCTTTTGTTGTGGAAGAGTCGGTCATTATGCTACCAGATGTCCTCATAAAGATAAAATTGAAAAAGGAAAGGAATATGCAAAATGGAATAGAAAACAAGTTGTGAATAAAAGGAGTTACTATACTCATGGAGATAGTGACGGTTTATCTCATAGTGATGAAGATGAAACTGGAAAAGATTACAGACTTCTCATGGCTTATGATGATGATAATTTTTGCGATGCTTTAGAAGAGGTAGACCTTCATGAAGAAATATCTAAACTCAAAATCTGTTTAGAAGAAAATAATATGATTATAGATACTTTTACATACCAACTTGCTGAAAAAGAAAAACACAATGAAAAACTAGAATGTGAAATTGTGGGTCTAAGAAAGGATCTTGAGAAAACAAAATCTCTCAATCTTAGATTTGCTAAAGGACCAGAAACTTTAAATGAAACTATCAAATTTCAGCGTTCTCCTCTGATAAAGACAGGTCTTGGATGTACTGAAGAAGCATCTCAATCACAGAAGCCATCAACCTCCACCAAAAGCTATCTTGATGCAGCAAAGACCAATGAACAATATGACAATCGTCAGCAAAGGCATAAAGAAGATCACTAGGTAAATCAGACTCAATTTACTCCAAGGATGAATATAAACCACAACCAACCTCAGGTAAATCATACTCAATTTGCTCCAAAGATGAATATCAATAAAAACTACAATCACCAGTTCAATAGATTCGATAGTCGCAAGAAATTCTTTAATGGGCAATGTTTTTCATGTCATAATTTTGGGCACAAAGCTGCTCAATGTGTTGCTTACAGAACCATAATGACTAGAGAAGCATGAAATCAAAGGAATGTGACAGGGATCAAGAAAAGTTCCTATAATAACTTTTCTCTTCTTGAAAATGAAACAGAATGCTCAATCTGTAACAACTTTTGTCATGAAGAATCTGAATGCAAGAGAAAATTTTGGCAAACATCTCAAAATTAGCAAACTCCATTAAATCCCAAGATATGGAGAAGGAAAGAATCTCAAACAAAAAGATGTGGTATAGCCTTGTATGCAGAAGGATAAGAAAATCAGTGGTACATCAACAGTGGATGCTCAAAACACATGACAGGTGACAAAGGAAAACTTCACTCATATAATGCCTTAGAAAAGGAAAAGAATGTCTCATTTGGAAACAAAACTCCTGCTGTCATAAAAGGTAAAGGCTCTGTTTTCTTGAAAAAAAGGTTAAAGCTGGAAATTTTATGTACGTAGATGGTTTAAAGCATAACTTGTTGAGTGTCAGTCAAATGTGTGATCAAGGAAATGGAGTGGTGTTTTGATCAAATAGATGTGTTGTTCGTGAGCTTGATACAGGAGAGACCGTGATCAAAGGTACAAGAACTCCAAACAACATATACATACTCAAGGGAGGACAACAACAATGCTATCTAAGAAAAAATGATGAAAACTAGTTGTGGCATAGAAGATTGGGACATCTAACCTTTTCTCAAATAAGAAAAGCATGCAGATTCAAGGTTGTTCATGATCTTCCAGATATCAACATCTCAGAAAATACAATATGCAAACCATGTCAAATCGGCAAGAAAACCAGAGTTCACTTCATGAGAAAGGAAGGGTCAGCTAGTAACCCTCTTGAACTTGTCCATACTGATTTATGTGCACCATCAAGGGAAAAATCACCTCATGGAGAAGAATACTTTATTTTGTTCATTGATGATTTTTCCAGAATGTGTTGGATAGGTCTTCTAAAGCATAAAGATGAAGCATTTCAGAAGTTCCAAGCCTTCAAAGCTTTGGTTGAAAATGAATCAGATCGAAAAATCAAATGCCTCAGATCTGATTGAGGAGGGGAATTTACCTCGGATGAATTCTTTGACTTTTGTGAACAACATGGAATAAAAAGGAAATTCTCCACTGCAAGGACTCCTCAGCAAAATGTAGTGGTAGAAAGAATGAACAGAACTATTCAACAAATGGCTCAAGCTATGCTAGATGAATCTAGAACTCCTGCAACCTTCTGGGGCAAAAGCTACATTCGCTGCTGTAAATATTCTCAACCAAGCAAATGTTTAGGTAAACAACACTCAAACTCCACATGAAATTTGGTATGGTAAGGCTCCTATTCTAAAATACTTTAAATTTTTTGGAAGCAAATGTTATATCAAAATAACTGATGAAAAACTTGGTAAGTTTGAACCCAGAGCAGATGAAGGTATTCTTCTTGGTTATTATTCCAGAAGTAAAGGATATAAATGTTATAATAAAAGAGTTGGAAAAAATGTTGAAAGCATTGATGTTGTAGTTGATGAAGCTTGCAAAAATCCAAAACAGATAAAATCAATAGAAGATTATGACGATGAAGAAAATGGGGATTATTTTCCCACATTAAATCAAAATGATATTGAAGAGGAAACCAATGAAGCACTAGAAGAAGAGATAATGGTAGAAGAAAAGACTTCATCCAGGTATGTTCAGAAAAATCATCCAAAAACCCACATTTTAGGGGAAAAAGAGGCAGGTCAGGTACCTGTTAGATAAAGCAAACTTATAATCATGGATCTATAAGTTGGTTGATGTAATGCTGTTGATTCATCATTTGAGCTGAGACTCCTCAAATAACTCCCAAGTAACTGTGTCTGGAGTGAGGTGTAGTTGACGCTCTAAGTTAGCCCACCAATTCAGAGCACTATCTCTGAGTTGGAATACCGCTATTTTAGCTTTTTAATTGGAAGTATAATCTCTTAGTGCGAAGCACCTTCTCATTCCTTCTAACCAGGCTTCTACACGTTCGCTGCCATGACCTCGAACAAACTCTGGGAGCTTAATATTTTGGAGCTCCCTAGTAATGTCTTCGATTGGAGGTCCTTTATCAGAGTCTCTTAATCCCTCGATATTTCCCAACCCTGATGGAGGGTGCTCTACTTCCACTTCAATTTTTTGGCACCCTCTTAAAGTCTCATTAATTACTTCTAGGGAACGCAAGATGAGAGCCAACTTTGGGGAAAGTAATGGGTTATTTGTAGGAGGTCCATGTGATGACCCTCCTTGACCTTGATTTCTTCACGTCCTCACCATTTTGAATTGTTCAAATATATGTATGATATGCAAAACTTATTAGGAAAACTTAGGGCCTTGTCAATTCGTACTCGGCTCACACATGTTTTTCATAATGATAGGTGTAAGTTTTCCTTTTGTTATGCTTGTAAATGAGTATTTCTAATATTGAGAAGATAACTATGGATCTACCAAATCCTCTCCCATTGCTATCTAAGCAAGTGCTACGATGCATTGCTAGTCACCCTCAAATATCTTTAGATATCCTTAAACAATAATCCTAAATCCATGTTATATATTTTGAGCATTCACATAAACATTAACTTACCATTTTTAATCACATTATTATAACTAGGTGTCCTCTTCAAATTCTATCAATAATTCTAGATTGCCATTTTTATTATAAATATATATATTATATTATCTTTGTGTTTTCAAAGTAGGTGTCTAATGGCCTCAATCAACTCAACACTGACATTATTGTTAGGTATTTACTATCCCAATGATATGTATAGAATGGCTAGTGCTACATGTTTTAATATTTCAATATTATATATTGTCATAAAGGAGGTTTTAATGTGCTAATCAATTGGTGTTCACCTTTGACACTTTGATCTGAATATGTTGGATTTCCGTTTTGTAAACATATGCATATTAATACTATGACAATATCTAATATAACTCTATTGTGTCTCTAAATTTTTTCAAGAAGTTGCATCAAGAAAAAGTTAAGAATTATGCATGGCATCAAGCATAATGTGAGCAGCTTGCAAAAATTTCACTTAAGTTCATTTATATTATTGAATATTATTAATAAATAAACAACTTGTTTTAATGCAACTTAAAAGGTCAACATTATCACTAAATCTTGTCATTATATGAATTAATATGGTTGTAAGAAAATATATTTTCTGCAAAATAATATTTCCTTGTATTAATGTTAATCTCAATTTTTAAGAAATAATCTCGATTTTATTAAAGGGACTTAACTCTATAGGAAATTACAACCTTCTTGTATACATATATAGGTTATCCTTGTTTACTAAGTCAATAATTCTTCTATCTAAAGGTTCTGCCACAATTTGCATAAATTTTGGTGGGCACTAACCTCGGTAAACTCCTATGTAAATTTATGTAGTGAATTGCGTAATTTATGGTGGGAAGTAACTCTTGGTAAACATAATTAGCTATCTAAGTGTAATTTTGGTGGGCACTAACCTCATTAAACTTCTATGTAAATTTATGTAGTGAATTTCATAATTTATGGTGGGCAGTAACTCTTGGTAAACATATTTGGTTATCTAAGTGTAAAGAATGTCCTAAAGAAAAGTATTTCAACTATACCAGAATGTAAAACCCAGAATTAATAAATTTGACTAAGTTTAATAATTGTAAAGCTATGAGAACCGTCTATGAGTATGAAGAGCCCTAAATTTATAATTTACATCAAACATTTCATATAAGACATAAAAGATGCACATATTTCTAGTTGTGTATGGTCCCTTTTTTGAGCCTCCTCCCTAAATTTATAATTTACATCAAACATTTCATATAAGACATAAAAGATGCACATATTTCTAGTTGTGTATGGTCCCTTTTTTGAGCCTCCTCCCTCTGTTTTATGCATTATCTACAACATATCTTAGAGTGTAATACTTTTATGCCATTGATGCATATAAGTTAATAAGAAGGGTTCCGAGAGGTAGGACTTGGAGAGTCTTTAGATGAAATTGAATTACATAAAAAGTAGCCTTATGACAACAATGATGAAATTGAAAGGTATTCTCAAGAAAACTCTCAATTTCAAGAAGAAACTTAAGAAGATTTGTTTCCAATTGGTGATGATGATGCTACTGCTATTGGTAAATAATGTAGTTGAAAAGTTGAGAAGGACAATTCCACTCATTTAAAGATTGCAAAATTTGGAGGAGGTTTTTTTTTAAGGTAAAACCAGTTAATATGCTGTGAAATTTAACTAGTTTTTATTTTAAAGGTAATTCCTAGTTTCTATGGTGTTTTTTTATTTTTTATTTCCAAAATCCACCAAATCCACTATCCTTTAAGACTGACTTGTATGTTTTTTTTTAACCCTGTGTCCAGATTCCTGGTTTCTATGGTGTTTCTTCTCTTTCCAAAATCCACTATCCTGTAAGACTGACTTTAATCATCTGCTTGGTCAGCCTCCATGTTAATAATTGGAGTTTTTAAAATTAATATTACACGCTTATATTGCAAAATCTCATAATTTCGTTGAATTTGAACCTGATGTTGTCTCGTTCGTGCGAATTGTTCTGTCAAATGAGATCTAGCAACATCTGGAAGTTAATTTTTTTATTATTATTTTGCCATTCACGCAGGTAAAACTAGGCAAAGAAGGTCCATCTGACAATCTATTAAAGAGAAAGAAAACAAGACATTGGCTGAGATAAATGATCTGGTGATTGCCGCCCCAAAATACATTTAAGCATAATTAAGAGTGTAAACACTTTGGACTTTCCTGCAAAAGACAAGCCTATAAAGCCCAGCAGAAGATTATCCGTTTCGTCAAAAAATGCAGTTCCTGTTTCAAAAACTGTAAGTAAAGATATACGCTTTGCAGTGTCAGAGAATCCATGTTGTTGGGGCTGTAGAGGCTTGAGAAGGAGCTTTGAGGATTTCTGTTGCAGCTAAGCTATTTGAGTTCTTCGAGGGCTTATAAGTTCCAAGTTAACTTGTTCAATCTCATCAGCTCTGAAAACTGTCAGAATTTGTCTACATAATTTAAACCGATTTATTTTCATCATAGGTTATTCTGAGTATGCATCCTATTGACGGTGGAAAGGGATGTGTATTTCTCCAAGGCCTAGACAAACTAGGGTGAAAAAAAACCAAATTGTTTAAAAACTATCCCGTATATAAACTTTTAGCTTCATGATGATTGTATTAAGATTATAATTCAAATATATCTCGAATCAACTATTTTTTTGTTTTGGAGTTGTTCTTAGTTGCCTTAGGATTCATATTTTTATCTAGGGCTTTGTTGGGTTGGTGGGATTTAGGCCTCAGATTTTGAAACTTGGCTCTGATACCATATGTGAGAATCCATCCTAGGGTCCTCTAACTACAAACTAAATTTATTTAATTTAAACTCAATAAGAACAGAAATAACTTATTTATAACTCAACATTTATTTGATGACAGTATACAATTAAAATTTATTTACAACATATTAAAAAAGTAAAAATTTCATTTTAACCATTTACATAAGTAATCAATAAACAAAAGAATACATGTTCCAATAGCTTGATTAAGATGCTCCTGACTCTGTTGGGATGCTCCTCTTGACTGCCTAACTAAATTTACCTCTCAACCAACGATGAATGATTTCCTAGCCCAGGGAATCTCCATAGATTCCTTAGCCCTCCGAGCCCATGTCCAACCAAATGTAGTGTGTCCAAGTTAAACAAACACTCTCCAGATCCAAGTTGGTATTCCCTCATTTATCTCCCCATTCTCTCTCTTCTCTTTCTCCACATTCCTTCCCCAAACAAAATCTTCCAAACCGAAACCAAGACCAAGGATCTCCCCCCTCTCCTCTCATCATCCTTCCCCTTTTATGTCTCTTCCTCCCATCCACCTCAACCACCTATCATTAATGTCATGACTACCCCCTCATCCTTTCATTTAGTATCCTTGACTTTTCTTACCATATCTTGTTCAAAGTAGATTTGAGAAGACATTTTGGGAATAAAATATGGAAATTTAATTTAGAATTAAATTGGAGAAGAACATATCTTCTCCCAAGTAGATTTGAGAAGACACCTTGGGATATGGATATTTAATTTGGAAATTAATTGGAGAAGACCATATCTTCTCAAAACTAGATTTGAAAAGACACCTTGGGATATGGATATCTAATTTGGAATAAATGGGAGGAGACCATATCCTATCCAAAATTAAATTTGAGAAGACAAGTTGGGAATTGAATAATAACAATAATAAAATTTATATCAGTAAAATAAAATTACAGTTTCAAAAATGTAGGTATATACCAATATTTCTTGATAATTATAAGTCAACATTTTCAGGTAAATTAAACACTAATAAAAATTTTCATGATAATATTAAGTAGGGCATTACACTTTCAAAAAATCTCGTTTTCCACAACTGCTCCAAGCATATTGATATTAGGTACCACTTTATCAGGAATATGGTACAACAAAAAGCGATAAGGATCCATTACATTAGGATTGATGAACAATTTTATGACATCCTCATGAAGCCCTTGGGGAAGGATAAGTTCTTAGCCTTCCAAGAGAGACTTGGATTTGTGGAAAGACCCTCTCATGAGGGTCCCTCTTGAGTTGGGCATTGAGCTCTGGGACTCCTTGGGGGGCTAAAGTACTTGCTGGAGCTATATGAGCACAGGGTGAGTGGTTCACCTTCCCATGTGGAGTATATACCACAACATAATTGATCACATGGTAAGTGGTTCACCTTTCCCTATGGTTGATGGCATTTTCATAGGATAAATGGTTCATCGTCTGCTATGGCATATGAGTAGGATGAATGGTTCACCTTCTCTTGTAGATGCCACAACAAGCATCCCACCCTTGCAGTCTGGGACTCTTAGGAAGTACCTCTCATTTGGCCAGTGAGTTGGAAAAAGTGGTTAGGTACCATAACACTATATATGGACACATTATGTATTGTTGTACTCCCAATGTCTAGGATGCGTGATGTTCAACAACTTGATCGCTCAAGATCAAGTCTACTTGGGGTTCTACCCCTGATTATGTAGACTTTCTTTCGTCAGTGGGATCAGAGTGGTAATGTCTTGTGACTCACTGTCTATTGATCCTTCGTATTGATCATAATATCAATCTTCAGCAGAGATAATAAGAGATGCAAAGACAATACATGATTATGTTATGAAACCATCTCACAAAAGATAGAAAGATAGATTAACGCCTTAGAATTCAGCCTCTTCGAGGGGGCAACCTCCTTTACATTACATAAATGAACAATTCTTGGATGATTCAAATGAAAAAACCTCCTTTCTATATATAGGAGTCTAAGGAGTCACAATATAACCAATCCGACCTAACAATAATAATATAAAGGCACAAAAATAACAATAGAGGGATTCTATGGGGCATAGTAATAACAATATGTGGACAATAGGGGCACAACAATATTAATAAGGGATACAACTACAATAGTAATGGGGCAATCTCTAGTATTATAGGGACCTAACATGCCCCTCTCCTTCAAAGAAAGTGTTGTCCTCAATGCTTGAGTAGTTTTGGATGCTTCTGTATAAAATTCTCATCCTCCCATGTGGAATCTTTAGTGGATAAGTTCTTCCACTTGATGAGATACTCTGAAATTGATTGATTTCATAGCTTTCGAGTTGTTGCTTCTGTGACTGCTTCCGATTCCAATATAATTTTTCCTTCCTCGTCAAGTTCTGGCAATATTGTTTGAACTGGGAGCTTGCCGCCTATCACCTTCTTTAAACATGAAACATGGAAAACTGGGTGCACTCGAGAAGCTGTAGGAAGCTCCAATTTGTATGCCATAGTACCAATCTTTTGCAACACCTTGTATGAACGATTGCTTGAGGGACATTTGTTTATATGGTTGTAGCCGTAGGAATACCCAATCACCTACATCAAAACTTCTTTTGCTGCGATGTTGATCTGCCTGTTGTTTCATTCTATTCTACGCCAACATCAGGTTATCCTTTAAGAGTTGGAGGACTTGTTGTTGATGCTCGATGTGATGTTCCACTGCTTGAACCTTAGAATTTTCTCTTAAATATGATGTGATAGATGGTGGCTGATATCCATAAAGTGCCATAAATGGGGTCATTTTTGTTGCTGTATGGAAGGAAGTGTTATACCACCATTCAGCCAGAGGCAACCATTTGACCCATTGTGTCTGTTTATCAGATACAAAGCAATGAAGATATCCTTCCAAACATTTGTTTACTATCTCAGTTTGCCCATCAGATTGAGGATGATAAGATGAGCTATGAGCTAACTGAGTACCAAGACAAGAAAATAATTCTGTCCAAAAATTTCCACTGAAAATGGGATCTCTGTCACTTACAATAATCTTTGGGTTTCCATGTAGCTTTTGAATTGTTTCCATAAATGCAGTAGAAACTGTACTAGCTTTAAATGGATGTGATAATGCACAAAAGTGTGCATACTTGGTAAGTCTGTCAACTACCACCATGATGACACTCTTTCCCTTAGACTTGGGTAAACCTGTAATAAAATCCATTGAAACCTCCTCCCAACATTGGCTTGGAATGGATAAAGGTTGTAATAGACCCGGGGTCTTAATTGTTTCAACTTTATTTTGTTGGAAAACCAAACATTCCGCCACAAATTTTTGAATATCCGATTTAAGGCCATCCCAAAAAAATTCCTTCTTAATCCTGAGGTAAGTTTTTAAAAATCATGAGTGCCCTCCTAAGGGAGAAGTGTGCAATTCCATAAGAATCTTTTGTTTGAGTTGGGAATTCTTATAGAGGTATAAGCGATCTTTGTACCATAACGAATCATTTTGCCAGCTAAATGTATCAGATGTAATGGAATCTTGTTGTAACTTTCGAATAAGTGCCCACACTTCTTCATCATTCTTCCATTCCTCCCTTGCTTCATTTATCCAATCTGGTTGAATAATAGAAATGGCGCACAACAATGCTTCCACATCCTCATCCTTTCTTGAGAGTGCATCTACCACCACATTTTGCTTCCCTTTTTTGTAGATGATTTCAAAGTCATAACCCAACATCTTTGTGACCCACTTTTGTTGCTCTTTAGAGGATAATCTTTGTTCTAAAAAGTATTTAAGGTTATCATGATCTATTTTTACCTTGAAGTGTCTTTCCATTAGGTAGGGTCGCCATTTCTTAAGTGCATGTAGTATTGCCAACATTTCCTTCTCATAAATAGCTTTGTGTAAAAACTTTCCCTTGATTGGATGACTTTCAAAAGCAATGGGTCTTTCATCTTGCATTAAAACAGCACCAATTCCATTTCTTGAAGCATCACATTCCACAATAAAGGTTTTTGTGAAGTCCGGTGTAGCTAAGACCGGTGCTTGGCACATTGCCTCTTTAAGATGTTCGAAGGCCTTTGTTGCTTTTGGAGTCCATGAAAATGCATCTTTATTCAATAATGTTGTTAGAGGTGCTGCTATTCTCCCATAATTCTTAACAAATTTGCGATAATACCCTTTCAACCCGAGAAATCCTCACAAATGCTTTATGGATGTGGGGATTTTCCATTCCTTAATGGCTTTAATTTTGCTAGGGTCTACCTTAACTCCTTCATGAGATACAATATGACCCAGATATTCCACCTCTTGTACTCCAAAGAAACATTTGGATCTTTTTGCATATAATTGTTTCTCCTCCAATAGTTGCAGCACCCTGTCAACATGTTCAACATGATCCTTCCAAGACTTGTTGTAGATTAGTATATCATCAAAAAATACTAACACAAATTTTCTAATGAAGGGTTTGAAAATGGAATTCATCTAACCTTGAAATGTAGAAGGTGCACTGGTAAGGCCAAAAGGCATGACCAAAAATTCATAATGACCCTCATGAGTTCTAAATGCTATTTTTGGAATGTCTTCAGTCTTCATTCTGATTTGATGATATCCTGAACGAAGATCCAACTTGGTGAAGTAAATTGATCCATGCAATTCATCCAGTAATTCATCAATGGCAGGAATGGGAAACTTATCTTTAATAGTGAGCTTGTTAAGCTCCCTATAATTTGGACACATTCGCCATGATCCATCCTTCTTGTGCACCAATACTACTAGAGCAGAGAAAGAACTTTGACTAGGTTGAATTATACTAGCCTCTAGCATTTCTGCAACTATACGTTCAATTTCACTCATTTGGGCATAGGGATATCTGTACGACCTAATGTTTGGAGGAACACTTCCTAGAATCAGATGAATAGCATGATCATGATCACGAATAGGTGGGAGACCTATGAGAGTCTCAAATACCTTGGAATGATTGTCCAAGACTTTTTGGAGATCTAGAAAAATAGATGATTTCGATGTGGAAACATCTAGCGAACATAATTGTGCAATTACACCCCTTTGTTCCTTTTTTAGAAGCTTTGTCATACTTTTAGAGCTGATTATCTTTCTTGGTTTCCTTGCAATACCCCTTAATTCAACTTCCTTTCCTTCCACAGAAAATTTCATGAAAATTTCTTGAAAATTAAAAGCTATTGTACCCAAGGATTGTAGCCATTAGACTCCTTGTACAACATCAACACCTCCCATTGGAATGGAAAGCATTGGGCTACTCAATACATATTCTCCCATGGATAGCTTGATATTATGGCACTTTCAAGAGAAATTTATCGTTCCTCCACTTGCAACCATTACTTGACACTCTGGTGCTGGATATAGGAAGAAATTCAATTCTTTTGCTATCTTACAACGAATAAAATTGTGGGTACTTCCTGAATCAATCAACACTATTACCTTTTTCTTCTTGACATGTCCTTCTATCTTGATAGTTTGAGGAGTGGTAATTCTAGCCAATGCATTACAAGATATGTTTGGATTCATTATTTCTTTATCTAGGGTTTGTTCCTGGAGTATATCCTCTTATTTTGACATTTCTTGTTCCTTTTCTTCCTCCTTTTCACAATCTATGTAGAATAATTTCTTCTCAGCACACTTATGACTTTTAGTGTATTTTCTATCACAACTGTAACAAAGCCCTTTTGCTCTTTTTTCTTCCAATTGTTGTGGTGTCAACCTTATAGGTTATTGAAGGCTAGGGGCAACAACACTTCCATCTTTATAGTTGTGAGTGGTAGGCTTCTTGGTTGCCATAATTTTGACTTCCATTTTTCTTGCTAACCTGAATGCCTTCTCCAATGAATCAGGTTCCCAAAAGCGAACCTCATGTTGGATATTATCCTTTAAAGTCCCTATGAACACATCAATCCTATGCTCTTCTAGAATATCTTTTACCCTTATGTTCAATTTTTAAAAGTCCTCAATGTGATCCATCATTGAACCCTTTTGTTTGAGACTTATCAGTTGGCTAAAAAAAGTGTTGTTTTTTGTATCCTCATAATGTGCTGTCAATTCTTCCATAAAATTTTCCCAAGTGACAATTTGTTTATGAGAGAAAAGCCATTGATACCATACAAACTGATTTGGTTCCAAATATAAAGTGGCAATACGTACCTTTTGTGTGTTTTGCACATTATTGAGATCGAAAAATTGCTCCATCTGTAGTATCCATGTTGAGGGATCCTTGCCATCAAACTTCCTCATATCGATTTTTGGAATATGGTGGTTCTTAGATCCAACGTTAGAGTCTATGAAATCATGATTAACATTTATTTTTTTCTCATCACGAGTTTCCTTTACTACCCTTTCACCATTAGTAAGTATTTCTTGTAGAAAATTTGTCAAATCTGTCTTCAAATCTGCCATGTCTGTCTTCAAATCTGTCTTCAAATCTATCTTCAAATCATCCATCTTAGCTTCCACGTCATTCATCTTAGCTTCTACATTTTTCTTTAAACTATCCATCTTAGATTCTGTTACTTTTTGTGCGAGTGACATTTGTTACACTTGGTCTTGTAATTTTGATATATCATGTTGCATTTCTTCCTCTTCTTCATAAGTCATGTTAGAGCTTTCAGGTTGCTTACTAAGTGTTTACATTTTCTTTCCTCGGGGCATCAGTTACCGATAATAATGCTATACTATGCCCTTTGAATTCCTTCAAAATAATTTTTTAAACCAAGCTTAAGGAAAAATTTAAAAAAATCTACACACCTTTTTTCACTTTGTAGGAGCTTGATATTGCCTCTGATGTATCTCTGTAATTTCAGATCTTCCAGTTCCGAAATTGTGACGTGTGGTGACCCTCTATGTCCTCTTTCCATTGCCACCAGTCTGATCGAATTTAGAATCTCCAAGAAAGAGTTATGCACAATCTCCCGAGATGACCTGATTATATACCTTTTCAGAAGAGCGAACTTGTATGAAGTGCCACGTGTCACTGTTTCGACCTTAGGATCTGAAAAATATACACAAGAAACTACAGTCCATCCTCTTTTGTCAACTTCTTACTAAATTTCAATTTGATGCTCAAAACAAAAGTTATGACTATTTTCCCCAGGTCACCTGTTTGGAATGTAATTCAGGAGTCTGTAAAAAGACCGACTTCCTCAGATCATATCTTCGCAAATATTGCTTGAAAAGCTCTAAAATTTGGACTCGAGGTTCAGTGCGATTTCTTATCAAATGGGTTTTTTCTTAGCATCTAAAATGTCACAGAAAAAAAGTTATAGCGCAAATGCCACGATGACCTGTTTGGAGCAGCGAAACCCTAGAATTCAAAGCTCTGATACCAAATGTTATGAAACCAACTCACAAAAAGATAGAAAAGATAGATTAATGCCTTAGAATTCAGCCTCTTCGAGGGGGTAACCTCCTTTACATTACATAAATGAACAATTCTTGGATGATTCAAATGACAAAACCTCCTTTCTATATATAGGAGTCTAAGGAGTCACAATATAATCAAGCCGACCTAACAATAATAATATAAAGGCACAAAAATAACAATTGAGGGATTCTATGGGGCATAGTAATAACAATATGGGGACAATATGGTCACAAAAATATTAATAAGGGATACAACTACAATAGTAATGGGGTAATCACTAGTATTATAGGGACCTAACATATTATCAGGATGGCATGATGTGTTGAATTTCCATAATATTGGGTCTAGGTTAGAATCTTAAAATCTACACTACCAAACCAAGAATCTGAACAAGAACTACTTTACAGAATGGAAAATATAAAGCAATAGATCACGTGTACACAAGTGTACATAATTTTTTAAAAAATATTGTACAATAATGAACAACCCAATCTCCAATATATTAAATCAATTCTGAATAATAAAACAGTCTATGGTATGAAAGATACAATTATAAAATTCGTTGCATGTTCTTTGTCGTATCTTGTCTTATCGGTCCTTCGCACCCGTATTCCTCACTAGCTTCCCCTTATTCCTTCAAAGGACAACACATCGAGATTCTAGGAGGGCTTCCACCTAACACTGCTGCAAGTCACTTCTATTGCATGTACACAGGCTGATCCAATCTTCTCTCTAGGCTAGCCAATTCCCGAGCTCCAAGCTGCCAGGCTAGCAGTCACCTTTGTCCTTCAAGGTACTGAACTTCGGCACCAATCTTCACCCAACCTTCAGCTCCTATTCATCACTTCAATATAACTTGTCAAGGGCTACTTTGGGCTATCAACATGCTACCCTCGACCAGACCAATGATGCCCAATAATTCACTACATGTTCTTTTCCTAGGATAGACTTTTAACCGCCACGAAAAGTCCTCTAAATAGGACCCATAGGATACAAGGTAAACTTGTTGGGATAAATAATGAGAGGGGGGGATGAATCCGTGTTTTAAATTTTCACAATAATAATTTTCCTTTTCAAACTGTATACTCGATTTTACAGAAACCAAACAACGTATGTCCACGACTATAATGAATGAAACCATCGTATATATAATAAACTTGTAAAACAACTAATTCATTATTTGTTGAACTTAAATCAGAGTGTAATGCATTTACTAAGTAATCAGATGTAGTAAGAATAGAATAAATCAACACATATAAGTAGCACAGATGAACACCAGGATTTTTCAGGTGGAAACCAAATATGGGAAAAAAAACCATCGCTACCGTTGTCTTGGTCTTCAATCTTATTATTAATTAAAGTGTTGAAAAGTTTTGTACTAGTGCAGACTTTTTCCATTACACAGGAATCTACCTATTGAAGGCTACAAGCTTCACACGTTTTCCAGCTTCTACTGGAAGGGAGCTCCAACCCCCTAGCTCTTGTACTGGCTGATATGTTTACTAGTATGTATGCACCGACCTATAGAAGGCTACCCCCTTCACTCTTTCTCTAGGGACCACGTTTCATAAATTTTTAGACTGGATACTCCTGGTATACAATAACAGAATATGTAGGCCATGTTTCATCAAAATTTCAGACTGGACCCATCAGTAACATTGAAGCTATAAATCACTCACCACTGTAATACAACCATAAAAAACAATTACATCTACCAATCACTGAAACCCATCAAATCTAAAGTAAAACACAATCAATCAATCTGAACAGTCATATCACTGTCACGAGAGCACAGATATGAACCCGAAATACTACATAAACAACCAAAACCAAGTGTAACCTCAAAAATCATATGTTAAAATGTATACGGCACTTCAATGAGGACAAACTGCATGTATACGCTACTTTTTGTAACCCAACCTGTGTATACGTCTAAATATCCTGAATCATAAAACTTCTAAACCAAAAACTGTACTAACCAAATACATTTTGAAGATCTACTATCATATTACAGAGTTTTAAACAAATAGCAACAAAGATCACCCTTCTTACTCAATCAATCAGCCAGCCAAGCTCAATGTCCTTATAAAATAAGTTTAACTTCAAATCTAATGAAGACATCATTAACAAACAATAGTAAAACAACATCACTGATTAGATAGATCAGTCATTTATGAACAACAAGCCCTTTCTCACGATACACTAATGGGAAGTGTCGAATCCACATGTATATGTGCTTTCACTGAGGCGAACCTGCGTATAGATATGCAAATAATGACTTATAACTTCGAAGCTTTTCAAGGCTTCAGATATACCTAGATCATAACATTTAAAGGATAAAACAAGCATTAGCACTCTAATCTAGCCTATCCATTATCAGATCATACAATGATAAGTCATTTCAGGTCTCATGATCCTGATCCAACATTGTATCCAAGGGTCCACAAGATGTTTCAAATCTATATCATAACCATAACCCTTATAACACAAAATATACTTCAAATAGAAGTATTCATGAAAAACGCTTTCACTTGCACACTTAGCCCTTTGATCTAATCCTCCTTCTACACTAGAGCCTTTATCAATACCATGCACCAAAACAACACTTAGAACCTATGTATTATTAGACAAGATCAAGTAACCATTATTCCATTCAATAATGTGGGTTAATACCATGGTATGGACCCTTGGTATTCTTTAACCTTAATTTTCCATCCCATATGTGCTTTTCCTTATGTGAAATTGTGTTCGTACATATAAGCGCCTTTTATTCTATGTACCTATGTGTATACGCGACTTGGACTAGGTTAACCAATGTATACAACTTAAAACATTATCTTTCCTCAATTTGTTGATTCTAATCTATAATCCTTTGTCCTATCATCCTATTCTTCTGTGCCATTACTTTGTTACCTCTGAATAGACTTGTTTCAATGTGAGTTTCCATCATACATCACTTTATCATTTCTGAATTGACATGTGTGCGGGTTTCCATCAAGGACAACACATGTACCATAATGCCAATAATCCCCCTTTGGACTTGATGGAAACCATATTGATGTTGATATCTTCAAGGTATAGAACCTGTTAGATATTTAGATATATCAAGAAACACCAAGATACCCCCCCTTTTATATCAAGGGGAAAGGGCAGACCAAGATATTCTCCCCCTGAGCACATGCAGAGTCTGCAGAAATATTTTTCAAAATAATAACATGACTCTATAACTCAACTATGTGAGTATGACCTTCCTATCACCAATGAATCATACATACATCAATCACCCAACCAATACATGACTAAAATTATAATTATTACATCATCCTTCCCATGCATAGTGGGGGTACAAATTACATCGTATGTCCAAAGGGACTCATTCATAATAGACTATGATAGAAAGAGACATATTATTACACCATAGGTATTTACATGACCTTTTCATAAAATGACATTAATAACAGAGACCATAGTTGAATTCAGCAACCATGATGCCAAAAATGCATAATATTTTGAAGGCTAATGCTCCCCCTGAACCTGTGCAACATGTGCATTGTCAACAATTCATTCATCAAGGCATATTCATTAATAAAATAAACATCAATGAGAAAAGGATATCAGTAGACTGTATCCATGAACATCAGACTAAAAAACCATGTCAGAAACGGATTTTCAGTCTGACCCACTTCTTTTCTGTCAGAAAAACATATAGGCTACTTCTGGCACAGAAACTTGCGTATATACGTGACTTTGCTTCATGAAATCCACGTATAGAAAACAATCCTTTGAATCTCAACAAACTGGTTTTAACAACAAGATGAGGCAGAAATAACTCCTAGCTTTTGTCTGAGATATTCAAATGCTTCTCTGGGAAGAGGTTTGGTAAATCTATTAATAACCTAATCTTTAGAGGGAACATACTCTAATTTAACCTTTTGTTCAAGCATTTGTTCTCGTAGAAAGTGGTACTTAATGGGTATGTTCTTGGTCTTGGAGTGCATAACAAGATTTTTTGAGATACTAATTGCACTTGTATTGTCACATCGGATGGAGATGGGTGGAGAACATGTAATTTGAATATCTTGTAATGTTTGCATCATCCAGAGAAGTTGGTGCAGTAAGATGTTGCACCCACATATTTTGCTTCCATTGTAGATAAAGAAATCAAACTTTGTTTCTCGACGAACCAAGATACAAATCGTGATCCCATATAAAATGCACCTCCACTAGTGATTTTTCGATCATCAACATTTCCAGCCCAATCCACATCTGTATATGCATGAAGGATGAGATTTGTATCTTTAGGATACCATAGACCAAAGTCTTGAGTTCCTTGGAGATATTTGAATATTCTCTTTACTTCTTGAAGATGTGATTCCTTCGGATTGGCTTGGAATCTTCCAACAATTCCTACCACATGCATGATATCTAGTCTGGTACCTGTTAGATAAAGTAGACTTCCAATCATAGATCTGTACTCTAGTTGATTCATTGTAGGAGATTCATCATTAGAACTAAGAGTACATCCCATTACCATTGGAGTACATACTGGTTTGGAAACTTCCATTTCATTCTTCTTCAGAATCTGCTTGAGATATTTAGTTTGTGAGAGAAAGATGCCATCTTTTATTTGTTTCACTTGTAGACCAAGAAAATAGGTTAGTTCTCCAAGAAAAGACATTTTAAATTCTTGTTGCATAACAAAAGAAAAGTTTTGACTCATAGATTCTTCATTACTGCCAAAGATGATATCATCAACATAAACAAAAATAATTAGTAGTTTATCATTCTCATTTTTTGTACATAAGTTGTTGTCTACTGATGCTTTTGTGAAGCCTTATTGTTGAAGATATTTGTCAAGATGATAATACCATGCCCTTAGAGCTTGTTTCAATCCATATAAAACCTTTTTGAGTTTGCATACAAGCTTGGCATCATTTCCCAGAATGAATCCTTTTGGTTGTTCAACGTATACTTCTTCTTCTAGATCTCCATTAAGAAATGTAGATTTTACATCCATTTGATAAACTTTGAAATTTCAAAAATTTGAAAGAGCAAGAAAAATTCTTATGGCTTCAAGTCTAGTTACAGGTGCAAAAGTTTCTTCAAAGTATATACCTTCTTGTTGTGCATACCATTTAAAAACAAGCCTTGCTTTATTCCTAATTACCTCTCCATTTTCATTCAACTTATTCTTGAATGTACATTTTGTCCCTATAACATTTTTATCATGGGGTCTAAGAACTATTCCCAAGTATCATTCTTTTTGATTTGGTCAATTTATTCATCCATGGCCTTAACCCAACATTCATCTTTGCTAGCTTAATTTACATTTTGTGGTTCTATGGAGGATAATAAGGCTAGATTACTAGAAGATCCTACAAGAGCTCTTCTTGTTCGTAATCTAGACCCTTTTTCTCCTAGAATTTGAGATTTTGGATGATTCTTTTGTACCTAGATGGAGCATTTTCCCTGTTAGATGTATCTTCTTCTGATGCTTCCTTGGTTTCTTCCTCTATATCATTTAGATTTGATACAGGAAAACATTCACTGCCTTCATTATTATCATCTTCTTTTGTTGATGTCACCTATTTCAGATTTCTGCAAGCGTCATCGATTACAACATCAATGCATTCAACAATTTTTCGAAGTCCCTTATTATAAAATTTATATCCTTTACTTATAGACGAATAACCAAGAAATATTCCTTCATCTTCTTTGGGTTCAAACTTACCAAGTTTTTCATCAGTCTTTTTGATGAAACATTTGCTTCCAAAAACTTTGAAATGTTTTACAGTGGGAAGCTTACCATACCAAAGTTCATATGGAGTTTTATCATTATTTACACGTACATGAGCTTTGTTGAGAATATTTAGTGCAATATGTGCAGCTTCACCCCACAAGGTGTCAGAAGTTCCAGACTCATCAAGCATAGCTCGAGCCATTTGTTGAACTGTTCTATTCATTCTTTCCATCACGCCATTTTGTTGAGGAGTTCTAGTAACATAGAATTGTCGCTTTATTCTATGTTCCTCAAAAAATTCAAAGAATTCATTTGATATGAATTCTCCACCCCGATCAGATAAGAGACATTTGAGTTGTAGATATAATTCATTTTCAACTAAAGATTTGAAGACCTTAAACTTTTCAAATGCTTCATCTTTATGTTTTAGTAACCCAATCCAACACATTCTAGAAAAATCATCAATGAATAAAATGTAGTATTCTTCTCCATGAGGTGATTTTTTCCTTTTTGGTCCACACAAATCAGTGTGAATGAGTTCAAGAGGCATACTTGCTGATCCTTCTTTAGCATTGAATTGAACTTTGGTTTTCTTACCGAATTGACATGGTTTGTAGATGGTACTTTATGGGATGATGATATCTGGAAGATCACGAACAACCTTGAGCCTGCATGATTTTCTTATTTAAGAAAATCTTAGATGCCCCATTCTTCTATGCCATAACCAATTATCTTCTGTTTTTCTTAGATAACATTGTTCTTGACCTCTTTCCAATATATATAGATTTCTTGGCAATCTTATACCTTTGGTTATGGTCTATCCTATGTCAAGCTCACGAACCACACATTCTTTTGATCGAAACACAACTTCATTTCCTTGATCACACATTTGACTAACACTCAATAAGTTATGCTTTAATCCATCAACATACATAACATTTCCAGCTTTAAACTCTTCTTTTAGATAAACAAAACCTTTACCCTTAATGTCAGCTAGTGTGTCATTTCCAAAAGAGACATACTTTTCCTTTTCTAAAGCATTGTATGGAATGAGTTTATCTTTATCACATGTCATGTGTTTTGAGCATCTGTTATCAACGTACCAATGATTTTCTTTTCCTTCTGCAAATAGAGCTATCTTTATGATTGTAGTTCCTTCTTTTTCCATACCTTGGAGTTTGATGATTTTTGCTCCTTTTGATATGGTGGCCGAAATTTTCTCCTACATTCAAATTCTTCATGACCAAAGTTATTGAAAAATAAACATTCAATTTCATCTTCAAGAGGTGAAAAGTTATTATAATATCTCTTCTTGATTCCTGTCATGCTCCTTTGTTTTCTCGCTTCTCTAGTCATGATAGTTTTATAAGCAACACATTGAGCAACCCTATGACCAAAGTTATGGCATGAAAAGAAAATTCCATTAAAGAAGAAGTTTCTGTGATCATAAAATCTTTTGGTATTGTTCACCTTTTCGTTAGTGCTTTTATTGATGTTCACCCTTGGAGTAAAATGAGCATGATTTCCCTGGGGAGTACTTTTAGGCTTTTACTGAAGATTGACGCATTGTTGAGTGGGTTTTGCTACATTAAGATAGCTTCTGGTGATGGCTAAATAATTTTCTGGTTTGGATGTTTCTCCAGTGTATCCAAGACCAGTCTTTATAAGAGGATAACATTGAAACTAGATGATTTCATCTAAGGTTTTTGATCCTTTAACAAATCTAAGATTCAAATATTTTGTCTTTTCAAGTTCCTTTCTTAGACTCACTACTTCACACTCGAATTTTTCATTGTGTTTTTCCCTTTCCGTGAGTTGATGTGTCAAAGTGTCTATGACTATATTCTTTTCTTCCAAGCAGATTTTGAGTTGAGTGATTTCTTCAAGAAAATATTCTTATTCTAAGGCATCCATAAACTTATCATTTTTATAAGCCTTGAGTAGTTTAATATCTTAATCAAAATCACCTTCATCACTATTAGACAGGCCGTCACTATCTTCATGAGTATAATAACTTCTATTAACAAAATCTTTCCTATTACCTTTTGCAGAATCCTTTCCTTTGTCATGGTTATCTTTATGAGGACATTTAGCATCATAGTGACCAACTCTACCACAAGAAAAACATTTGAAGGGAAGCTTACCTTTGAATCTTCTGATACCCAGTTGAAGTTTCTTCACAAAGTTTATCTCGTCTTCTTCTGATATATATCTTGATTCCTTAAGATCTTCCTTTTGTAGAGACTTTGAAAGAGGCTTCTTTGATTTTTGATGGACCTCCTTTCCTCATTTCAAAGTCAGTTAAAATTCCATGAAGTTGAACAATAGTAACAGATTTTATATCCTGCTTCTCTTCAATGGAAGATACTTTTGACTCAAATTTATAAGATAGAGATCTTAAAAATTTCTCTACTATAGTAGCCTCCTTTATTTCTTCACCCAAATTCTTTATACGATTTAGAATCTCTTCTACTTGTAAAAATTAACTAGCAATACTTTCGTCATTATGCATCTTGAGAGTTTCATACGGTATTCTAAAAGTTTGGAGCTTATCATGTTTTATCTGGGAGTCTCCTTCGTAGCTCTACATGATTTTGTCCCATATTTCTTTGGCTGTGTTGCGCTGCAAGACTTTGAAAAATTATGATTATGATAAACTTCCCAATAATTCATTGACAACTTTGGCATTAGTTTCATATGGTTTCTCTTTTGTTGGATCTATGGGGACTGTTGTTGGATATTGGTATCCTCCTTCCACAATCGCCCAAACATGAGCTCCAAGTGACTAAATATAGGCTCTGGTTGTTATCTTCCAATATGATAAGTTATTTCCGTTGAAAATTGGTGGTCTAATAGATCCCATTCCTTTGTGATTACTCTTCTTGAGAGATATTCCTTCAAGAGATCAATCTTCTTCTAAATGACCTTCTCTGATACCAATTGTTGGGAAAATTACTAAGTGGGGGGGGGGGGGATGAATCAGTATTTTAAAATTTCACAATAATAATTTTCCTTTTAAAACTGTATATGGGATTTTATAGAAGCCAAATAGCATATGTCTGCAACTATAATGAATGAAACCAGTGTATAGATAATAAACTGGTAAAAAAGCTAATTCATTGTCTGTTTAACTTAAATCAGAGTGTAATGCATTTACTAAGAAGTAAACAGATGCAGTGAGAACAAAATTAATCAACACATATAATCAGCACACATGAACACCAGGATTTTTCACATGGAAACCCAATGTGGGAAAAAAAAACCACTGTTGTTGTTGTCTCAGTCTTTAATCTTCTTATTAATAAAAGTGTTTACAAGTTTTGTACTGGTGCAGATTTTTCCCAGTACGCATGCATCTACCTACTGAAGGCTACAACCTTCACTTGTTTTCCAGTTTCTACAAAAAGGGAGCTCCAACCCCCTAGCTCTTGTACTGGATGATATGTTTACTAGTAGTAGACATCGTCCTACAAAATGCTACCACCTTCACTCTTTCTCCAGGGACCATGTTTCATAAATTTTCAGACTGGACCCATTAGTAACATTGAAGCTCTAAATCACTTACCACTATAATACAACCATCAAATACAACTTCATCTACTAACTAAAACCCATCAACTATGAAGAAAAACACAATTAATCAATTTGAGCCATCAGATCGCTATCACCAAAACACAGAGCTAAACCCATAATACTGCATCAACAACCAGAACCAACTGCAACCTCAAAAATCATATGTTAGAATGTATATGCCACTTCAGTGAGGACAACCCGCATGTATGCACTGCTTTCTATAACCCAACCTACGTATACCTCTACAGATCCTTAATCATAAAAGTTATGAACTAAAAATTGTACTAACCAAAGACATTTTAAAGATCTATTGTCATATTACAGAGTTCTAAATAGATAGCAGCAAAGATCACCCTTCTTACTTAATCAATCAGTCAGACAGACTCAATATCCTTATAAAATCAGTTTAACTTTAGATATAATGAAGACATCATTGACAAATAGTAGTAAAATAGCAGAACTCATCAGATAGCTCTATCATTTCTGAACAAGAAGCCCTTTCTCTGCACACGCTAATTGGAAGTGTCGAATCTGCATGTATATGCGCCTTCACCAAGGCGAACCTGTGTATAGATCTAAAAATAATGTTTCGGATATTTTCAAGACTTCAAATATACCCAAATCATAACATTCAAAGGATAAAAGAGGCGTTAGCACTCAGATCTAGCCTATCCATTATCAAATCACACAATAATAAGTCATTTCAAGTCTCATGATCTTAATCTAACATTGTATCCAAGGGTTCACAAGATGTTTTAGATATATATCATAACCATAGCCCTTATAACATAAAATATACTTCAGATAGAAGTATTCATGAAAAACCCTTTCACTTGCACACTTAGACCTTTAATCTTCTCCTCCTGATATACTATAACGTTTGTCAATACCATGCAACAAAACAACACTTAGAACCTATGGTATTCTTAGACCGGATCAAGTAACCGCTATTCCACTCAATATTGTGGGCTAATACCATGGTATGGACCCTTGGTATTCTTTAACATTAATTTTCCATCACATACACACTTTTCCTTCTATGAAACTGCATGTGTACTTATACGTGCCTTTTATTATGTGTACCTGCGTGTATACAAGACTTGGACTAGGTTAACCAACATATACAACTTAAACCATTCTATTTCCTGAATTTCTTGATTTTGATATGTAATCCTTTGTCAAATCATCCTGTTCTTCTGTGCCATTACTCTGTTACCTCTGAATAGACCTGTTTCAATGTCAGTTTCCATCATACATCACTCTATAATTTATGAGATGACCTGTGTGTGGGTTTCCATCAAGGACAACACATGTACCATAATGGAAACAAAAATGATCCAAATATGACCCAAAAACAAGGATCCAACACACATCAAAATTGTTGTCTCAAGTCTGCAATATTGTTGTTGTGACTATGACTGGTTAGGGCATCTTGGACTTCTGCAACAACCCCTAAAATGTCACCCAAACAACTCTCCTTGGTTGTAGCCTACCCTTGGAGAGGTGTTGACTCCGTTGGATATTATTCTAGGCATAGAATGCCCTCAATACACCCTACACTTCCCTCAAATAATAAGGTAGGGCCTTCTACCTACCCACAAGAACCTATGCTTCCCTCCCAAGGCTTCTCCACCCAGGAAACATCTCAAACAACCCTTCAACAACCTTCCTCTACCTTGATGCTCTAGGGTGGTGCCTTGGACCCTCTTCCAGCAAATCGAACCTCTAAACAAACCCTGAAACGAACTTCTTTGGTCCATGTTGTTCAGTCCTCCTTTGATGCGGCTAAGGCAAAGTTATTCCTCCTCTCCAACAAGTTTATCTTCAAGTGTGTATTGCACTTTTGGATTATTATTGGTCCTCCATATCACCTTGTATATATACACATAAACAAGGGCTCAAAAATGTTATCTTATCGGTTGTCTAGCTGTCACAAGCCTAAAATAACCTTAGGCCGACCTTGACACACATGTGCAAACCTATCAAATAACTTAAAAAATTCATATCTCACGAAGGAGAACTCGAAATTCGATGATTATCGAAGTGTTGGATTCTTCTTTCTTCCCTTTATCATCGCATGGCGTCACATGCCCAAAGTTCTCCATAGAAATGACCCAAAACATGATTGGTGCAAAACCCAAAGCTTGGGTTCCATGCCTACAAGTGACTCTTGTGTCACTTTTCCCTCTAATCCCCGAACCTTAGGGCTTGGAGTACCTCTAAAGCTACTAAAACCTAAACACTCCCTCTTAGTGAGGGAGGCACTTCCAATACTAGGAAGTAACTCATCATCATCATCACTACTCGCAACACTTGCCTAACTGTTGGTGCTCAGAATCGCAACAATCCCTATTCTGTGAACTATGTCTCTCTCAGAAGTGTCATTGTCACTAATGGAAGCACCCTACCTCTTCTTCTTTTGTTGTAACATCTTCCACTATCTCCATGATTCCTTCTTGGTAGCTATATGAGCACCGTTTCTCCCCACTGACCATGCACTCTTCTTGGACTGCAAAGTCTCCCTTTGAATCCGCAAGCTCCCTCTCAAACTCGAATCTTTTCGAATCTTTGTAATCTAGACCTTATTCTCAAGAAATTGTACCTACTCCTCTCAAGCTTGCACTTGTACCTGCTTTTCTAGGACCTACACTTGCTCCACCTGCTTCTCATTATCAATAAGCTTTTCCGTCAGCCTCCATAGACCATGATCTCTAACTCCAAGTACGATACCAGCAGAGCTAGAGCCTCTAGTTCTAAGTCTTTCCTTCCCATCCTGGAACAAGACCTCAAACCCCTTCTTCTCGATCATCGAGACAAAAATCACACTATATCTACGTCCTGGTACGAACAATACATCTTGGACCCGCATCACTCATCATGTCTCCATCTTGAATGGCACAACTCCCAATCCTCGGATCTCCTTCTGACTCGTGTCACCCAACACCATGTGAAACTTTGAGTCCCATTCAGCTAGAGTCTCAAAAACCTCCTGTGACCTTGTCATATGTTTCGTTGCACCACTGTCCACGTATCGTCCACCCTCATCAATAGAACCTCAAGAGAAATGAGAGATCATGGAAAATTCCTCCTCCTCTAATATCCTAGTGAGATCATCTATCTCAGTAGAAGTGGAAACACCGATGACCTGCTTTCCTTTATTCTTATCATCATCTCCCTTCTTCTTCATCGGACATCTCAACAGAAAATGACCCATCCTGCCATTGTTGAAATACTTGACCTTACTCAAGTACTTCTTCTGCTTAACCTTCATTCACGTTGTAAGTGCCATGTCATCATCAAAAGTCTTCTTCTTTGTGTGAAGATCCTCATCTCTCAACTCTTCCTGAATGAATTCATCCCATAGCTTATTCAAGTCTGACAACTTCTCTCTGGAAATGATTCCTTTGATGAAGTACTTCCATTCCTCGGTGAACCCTTTCAAGGCAATCCTCACCATGTCTCCATCTGAAATAGTCACATCAATGGTAACCAACTCATGTTTGACCTGAGATAATTTTATCAGATACGAAGTCATGCATTCACCCTTTATCATCTTGGTGGACTTGAGCTCATCCTCCAATACAAATACCCAGTTCTCGTTCTTATTCTAGAACAAATTGTGAAGAGCCATCCACATCTCATGTGCAGTGTTCTTCCCGGACAAATGAGGTATTAGGGCATCCTTCACACCATCTAGGATGATCAATCTCACCCTCGTATCTAAATCCTCGTACACTTTCAGTGTCTTTGGGTCAGTTGGCTTATTGATGGATTTCTCGGTGAACTCCCAGATCCTATTGACTCGCAAGACCAACTTGATCCTTTCCTTCCATGGACTACAGTTGGACAACCCCTCTAACCTGTCCTCATACTGGATACCAGCCTACAACTTCAACATTGTCACTTACAATGTAACAAAATCCCTCTTAAGTTGTTTAAGTGTGCACAATTCTGATTCATTGACTTCCAAAGTAGCTTAGACAAGCTCTGATATCATGTATAATTTCCATGATCTTGGGTCTAGGTTAGAATCTTAAAATCTCTGATGCTACCAAACCAAGAATCTCAATAGGAACTACTTTGCACAATGTAAAATATAAAGCAGTAAATCACATCTACACAGGTATACACATTTTTTTAAGAAATATTGTACAATAATGTACAACCAAATCTTTGTTATATTAAACCAATTATTAATAAAACAAAAATCTATGATATACAAGATACAATGACAAACTTCATTGCAGCTTCTTTGTCGTATCTTATCCAGTTGGTCGTTCGCACCCATATTGCTCACTAGATGCCCTTTAGTCCTTCAAAGGACAACACATCGAGACTCCAGGAGGGATGCCACCTAACATTGTTGCGAGTCACTTCTGCTACATGTACATGGGCTGATCCAATTTGCTCTCTAGGCTGGCTAATTCTCGAGTTCCAAACTCCCAGGGTAGTAGTCACCTTTGTCCAGCAAGGTATTGCACTTTGGCACCAATATTCACCCAACCTTTAGCTCCTCTTCTTCACTTTAAGATAGATCATCAAGGGATACTTTGGGTTATCAACACATTGCCCTTCACCAGATAAATGATGCCCAATACTTCACTACAAGCTCTGCTCCTAGGATGGACTTTTTACCACCATGAAAAGTCCTCCAAATGGCACCCACAGGCTACAAGGTAAACTGATCCAAATCTAACCCAAAAATAAGGATCCAACACACATCAAAACTATTTTCTCAAGTCTACAATACTACTCTTGTGACTATGATTGGTTAGGGCATCTTGGATTGTTGCAACAACCCCTCAACAGTCACCCAAACAACCCTCCTTAGAGGCGGCCTACCCTTGGATAGGTGCTGACTCCCTTGGTTGTTGTTTTGGGCATAGATAACCCTTAATACACCCTACATTTCCCTCAAATAGTGAGGTATGGCCTGTGACATACCCACAACAACCTACGTTGCCCTCCCAAGGCTTCTCCACCCAGGAAACACCTCAAACAACCTTGAAACAACCTTCCTCTTCCTCAGCCCTCAAGGGAGGTGCCTTGGCCTCCCTTCCAGCAACATGGCCCTCTAAACAAACCCTGAAAAAGGCTTCTTTGGCACACGTTGTTCAGTCCTCCTTTTTTGCGGCTAAGGCAAAGCTATTCCTCCTCTCCAATGAGTTTATCTTCAAGTCTGTGTTGCACTTTTGGATGATTATTAGTCCTCCATATCACCTTGTATATATACACATAAACAAGGGCTCTAAAACGTCATCCTAGGGGCTTCCCAGCTATCACAAGCCTAAAATAACCTTAGGCCGACCTTGCCGCATGTGCAAATCCAGCAAATAACTACAAAAATTCATATCTCACTAAGGACAACTTAGAATTCGACAATTCTCGAAGCGTTGGATTTGCCTTTCCACCCTTTATCATCTCATGCCATCACATGCCCAAAGTTATCCATGGAAATGCACCAAAACATGATTGGTGCAAAACCCCAAGCTTGGGTTCCAAGCCCACAAGTGAATGTTGTGGCACTTTGCTCTCCAATCCCCGAACACTAGGGCTTGGAGTACCTCCCAAGATACTCAAAAATGAACATGATGATGGATGGATATTGGCACATGGAATTCTCCCTAGTTGAGAGGGAGTGTTAAAATGTGCAAGTAGGGCCAAATTTCACTTTGGGAAGCTCATTGACCTAAGATGATTATTGGACAAAATTCCACTTTTTTAGAGTACAAAAATTGAACCTAGAAGCACTGAATTTAGACAAGGAGAAATATGTTTTTGTTGTCAAGACCACAAGAGCACATTTGGTTAAGGTCGGCTTCAGGGAAATTAGATAAATTGAACCCCCTCTAGCACAAATAAATAAAGAAGACCCTCAACCACATTTTACACATCTCACACACACATCATTCTCTCTCCTCACTTGAGTGGTTTGTACATTTGAGGTAGCTATTCTTCCACACGTGCGTGTTCTTTGAGCTATTTCAACCTACGTTCAATTTATGTTCTAAGGAAGCTTTGACCAGCATTGAATTTTAGACTTTGAGGGACTATTTGACTGCATATTGACCAGGTGAGGATCTATCCTAGCAGACCACATTACTTGGCACAAAAACCAAGGCAGGGGGAGTTGTTTTACTAGGTTTGACTTAAGGATTGCACGCTTATTTTGATTGCAGGTTGAATTCATCATTTTATTATGTTTAACCGTCATTTTGATGACAGATTTTGTTGTTGTTTGACCACCAGGGAAGGTCGAGTGTCCTTGACTTTGATCAAGCTCAAAAGGAGCTTTTTTACTATTGTGTTCAATGTTGACTGCTGACTAGTTAGGACACATTAATTGCTACCGACTTTTCAGAATTGCAGACCTTCATCAAGCTAATTAGATTTACATTGGTTTGGATACTTAGCAAAAGTCAAGTCATTATGACTTTGACTCTCATTATTCTACTCTATTGGATACTCTCTCTCTTTGCTGAAGATTTGATATTTAATGATAAGAAAGATTGATTAAGGGTTTCCCCCTTGTGGGGGTTTTTCCCTGGCTTTAGCCAAATATTGGTGTTCTTTTGTCTTTACTTGTCTTGTGCATTATATTATTTATGTTTTATATACACTTATTACCATTGTAAATTAATATTTTATGTGATTGCTATTAAAATCTAAATAAAAATTGTCATTGGACTAACAAAAAAACATTGAAATAATTATTGCAAGCATAAAACATACCAATACTATCTAAAATTAATAATACTCAAAAATAATTTTAAAAATATTTTAAATTAATATATACATCAATACCACAAATTAAACACATTATTTATAGCTAGAAATCAATATCTTTATATAGAAAATAGTAAAAACAAAAAACATATTTTAAATACTAAGTTTAGTATTTAAATAATTAAAATTAAATAAATAAAAATATAAAACTATTTTATATTTCTTCCACGCGGTATTAAGGCCAACCAAAACGAAGAGAGGAAAGGTTAAAAACCTACAAAAACCACTCTCTCTAAATCATTCTCTACTTGTAATTGCAATTTCTTTTACAATATGATAATATTAACCATCATAACAAATGGTATATATGATTTATTTTTTTATATTTTTACAGTTTTTTGAAAATTTATGTAATAATTGTTCATGCAATTTCTTTTACAATATGATACTATTAACCCTCATACATTATATTTTATTTTCTTTAAACGGTTTTTGAAAATTTATGTAATAATGGTTTATATGAATTAATAATGAATGAGTGCATTATTAAGTTATTGTTTATAATACGCCATTAATCCAAATCTTCCATAAATAGTGTCATTTACTTAACTTAAAAATAAAAGATTATATAACGATTTTAAAAATAAAATAAATTTATTTTTAAATTATAATAATAATCAAATATGTATTTAATGATAATATAGTTATTAAATATACTATATATCAATATAAAAATGATAATATAGTTATTATACTTGCATTCACAAATTTTTATTGATTGCATTCACAAATTTTTATATCTAAAATTTAACTTGTGAAATTAAATTTATTATTTTTGAATAAATGTTCTTTTTATTTATCTCAAATATATTAGTTGAAATGCCTCCCTTCTTATTATGTAATGATGCTAAGAATTGACTTTTGTGTACCCTATTATTAATTACTATGTACTATATCACTAATTACTATGTACAATAAATATAAATAGTTGGAAAAATAACATTATATGTTAATTACTATGCACCATAACACAAATGGTTTGTAATTAAATTCAAAAATTTCATTTCCTTGTTGGTGTAAAGTATAGAATAGACAATTTTTATGGGTTTTATTTTTTAATTTATAAAAAAAAATAATTTAAAAAATATAAATTTGAAAAAAATGTAAAAATAACATGTGTACAATTTATACAACTCTCATTATATCAATCTATACGCTAATCACATGACATGTGTACTATAATATGAACATTATATAAAAAAATTGTCATCATTCAATATTAAATAAATAATTATTAATTTATTATCATTCTTATATATATATATATATATATATATATAACCTTTATCTATTAAAATAGTTTAATTATATTAAAAAATTAATAAAAAAAATTAAACAAATATCTATTTAACTCATTTTACAATTTTATTATTGTTTGGAGTACATACAACACATCATAACAATAAAATATTTTATTAAATTAAGTAACATGAAACATTTATAAGTGATGAATATTTGATTTTTTTTCATATTTTTCAGTTACTTATACAAATGAGATAAAGTTTGAATCATTACTATTAAAAAAGTTATTAATAATATCTTAATAATAACTTTATTACTAATGGATCTATATTCCAGAAATCTTTTCAAATATATTTATATTAATAATAATTATTTTGCTTATAAATGATGTATTAAATAATTCAAAAAAATCCTTGAAATATAAAGGATAGACGAAAGTGCTCAACTTTGATATTCGTGTACATGTTTATTTGATACATTTTGATTCGACCGCATGTGATTCGAGTAAAATTGCAACTGTTTTTCACTTTATTTACCTAGCTTGGAAAAGTAAAATTTCAAATTCATTCTAACATAAGATTATTATGATACAATATATCAAAATTATTATCGATGAGATTGGCTATCCAAATTTTTGCATCAAACCTTTCAGGAAATTTTAACAAAATATTATCGAAGATTATAATGTTTGAAATACAGTCATTAGGGATGCCTTTGTAGAAAAGCATCTACTTAACTATAAGGGAATTGCCCAGATGTGAATGATATATGTTGATTTAACAATTATTACTATATCTTATTATACTAACATGTCTAGATTATGTAGAAATTATTGTAACATATATGATAGGGTTGAAGAATTAATGTTATTGATATTTTTTATAAAAAATATTATATAAAAGTGTATATGTTTTTAATGGGTAATAAAAATGTTTAATATTTTTTAAAAGTGCGTTAGAGTGTTGGATATTTGTGTTATACATTTAAGTTATTATTAATTTTGACAAAGTATTATTAGATGTTGGATTATGAAATTTTCTTAATATTTAAAAAAAGAATTAAGGTTATTCTAGATGAATAGTTTATTAGGAAAAATAGTTGTCAATATTTTGTAAATATACCATCAAAGCAAAGTGGATTTTGGATATGGAAAATATTCTCATCGAAGCATGATTGATGTGGTGTCTTTACCTAACACTATCAAGTGGATTTTAGATATGGAAAATATTCTCATCGAAGCATGGTTGATGTGGTGTCCTTACCTAACACTACCAACTTTTCAGTGAATGAAAATGAGATATTTGAGGGCATTATGGATGAAAATACTCTTTCCCATATCCCCCCTTTCCACTTCTCTTCTATTTCAATTGTCGCCCCTCTCATGCTCTCCATAACCATCGTAGACCATTATATAGAGTTTTCCATGTTAAACCTACAAAACTATTTTTTGAGATGAGTATGTCTATGCCATTTACACAACTCTCTATTCATTAGTTGGGTATTTCCATTGATCACCACATTAAAAACCTATACAATCATACTTACATCATTTTCATATTATGTGGTTATTTATATAATTTTACATTCATTGACCTCTATTATTTTGACCACTCATTTATAATTTATACTCAATTATATTCTAGGGATAGAAAGTAAGATATTAAACTTAATATTAAGGAATTTGTGGATGGATGTCCTTCCCTTATAATTCCTAGTTACTAGGTGCAAGACTCAAAGGTTATGATTGATGTCATGTAGTTCATTTCATTAGTTTTAATTCCTCTTCTTGACCTTGTTTAGCATCATATGATGCAATGATGTTAAGTGGATTTTCCAAAATCATGATCAGTTTGTTAGTTTTAGCTAATTCTCATGGTATATGGTTCATGGATTAATGACTTACTAATAGGTCCCTATAATACTTGTGTAGCCCCCATATTGTTATTGTTGTGCCTCATGTAGCCCCCATATTGTTATTTTTGTGCCTCATGGAGCCCTCATATTGTTATTGTTGTGCCCCATAGAATCCCACTATTATTATTGTTGTAACCTTACATTATTATTGTTATGTAGGCCTTGATTATATTGTCACCCTTTAAAAACCTATATATACCAAGGAGGCCTTGTCATTTGTATCATCCAAAAAATATTCATGTATGTGATGTAAAAGGAGGTAACCCCTCAAAGATGCTTATTTTCAAGTCGTTGATCCACCTTTTCTTTTGCTTTGTAATCTGGTTACATAACATTTGGTATAAGAGCTTTGGATCCTAGGGTTTTTCTGCTTCAAACAAGTCATCTTGGTATTTTCGATATATCATTTTCTATGTGAGGCTGATGAAGATGAAGTTTCTGCCATGTGGATTTGAAATCTTAGTGAACTTCATGTAAAGATTTCAGATTTTGGTTCACTATATTTTTGTAGATATGGTCCAAGGAAGCTAGGATTTCTGCATGCTCCAAAATTCAATCACAAACATGTGACCTAGGGAAATTTGTCATAACCTTCTCTTCGAGCATCATATTTGAATTTTGTAAAAGGGGATTGAAAGTGCACGGATTTCAGTTTCTCGAGGATGAATTTCAAGGCCAAAATTTGAAAAAGTGAAACGTGGAAGTTGGTACAAGTTTTCTATATTGAACCAGTATATAATTAGGGCATCATGAGATATTTGGCATACCTTTTCATTTAAGAATCAAATTTCGATCTAACTTGTGGGGTTGGAAAGAAGACACTTAAAGATACCTTAGAAAAAATCTTCAAATCTTGGGAGACCAAAATTACAAATATATAATAGTTTTAAGATTGAGCTCCTAAAAGCAAGAAAAAGGTGTCTATTTTTTAAAATTTGCACAACTTTTGTTTGAAAAATTAGTTTGAACAGATTAAAAAGGCATATTGAAGAATCTATGTCATTATTTGGTTCTAAAATTCCTCAAAATAAAAAAAGAATGGATACACCTAGTAAGCCAACAAAAATCTCTGTTGTGATTCATGAAGAAGAGGAATAAATGTAGTATGATATATCAAAATTATGAGACCAACTGCAACAAATTTCACTCTTGCAAAGAGTAACAAAAAATGAATTGGAAGTGATGATGAATTTTAGTATGGATGACTTGAAATGAAACATGGATGGTCTAGAACAAAAAATAAAAAGGGACATGGAAGGTTTGAAGGATGGTTTAAAAGTAGAAATGGATGCATTGTTGGGAATTACCACTCCTGAAACTCTCAAGATAGAAGGATTTATCAAGCAGAAGAAGGTAATAACGTTGATTGATTGAGGTAGTACCCATAATTTTATTCATTTTACAATAGCCAAGGAATTGATTTGCTTTCTGTATCTAGCACTAGACTGTTAGGTGCTGGTTGCAAATGGAGGAACTATAAATTGCTAAGGGAAGTGCCATAATATCAAACTAACCATGGAGGAATATATATTGAATATTCCAATGCTTTCCATTCCAATGGGTAGTGTTGATGTTTTATTAGGAGTCAAATAGTTACAATCTTTGGGGACAATAGCTTTTAATTTTCAATAGTTTTTCTTGAAAACTTTCTAGGAAGGAAAGGAAATTGAATTAAGGAGTATTGTAGGGAAACCGTGGAAGATAATCAACTCTAATTTCATGAAAAATATTTTGAATAAAGAACAACGAGGCGTAATTACATAATTATGCTCACTAGATGTTCAAACATTTAAATCATCCATTTCTCCAGATCTCCAAATAGCCTTGTACAATAATTCTAAGGTATTTGAGACCCCTAAAGGTATCCCACCTATTCATAATCATGATCATGATATTCACTTGATTCCAACAATAATTCCTCGAAACATAAGACCTTACAAATCTCTCTATGCCCAAAAGAGTGAAGTGTTGGCATTATGACACAGGTTTGTCTCAATGACATAAGTGTTGTCCTTGATGGCAACTCACTCAAATGGTAGATCACAGGTCAGGCTCTCAGAATGGAAGAAAATGAGGTACCCACAGGTTCCTTTTCACAAAGTCGCAGACATACGCATGTGTACCGATCAAAAGGTGCGTACATATACGCAGGTGGACTAATCAAAAGGTGCGTACGTACAGTACACGCACTTTCATGCAGAGAAAAGCGCACACATGTGGGAAATCTTATGGTTGGTCCATGGTATTTAGCCCAACTTTTTTAACCTATGGTTTTGGTCTGTGGCTTTGCATCTAAAGTATTGAACCCAGGTATTGGGTCCCTAGTATTGGATCTCTATGGTTTTGGACCATGGTTTGAGTAAGGCCTAGACTATAAAAAGGAAAGGAGATCATTTGGCTGGGGTAGAGTGTTGTGTTGAATATCTTGAGAAGAGCAAGATCTGAAATACTGGTGATCGGTTCGTGAGTTATAGTTGGACCTGGATCAAGGAGGAACCTGAGCATTACAAGATGGTTAAGATCTACTGATAGGTCGAGATCTCTTTGGTGCATGATTAGATCTATAAATCTGATAATCTGGGTATAATTGAAGTCTGATTAAGAAAAGGGATAAATGATAATTTATAGATCTATACACGTAGGTCCAACATAGTGGAGGCGCGTATACCCATAGGTTCGACACAACGAAGGCGTGGATATACGCGGGTTTGACACAGCGCAAGCACATATTCCGCATGATCGACACAGCAGAGGCGCAGATACCCGCAGGTTTGACATAGTGGAGGCGCGGATAACTATAGGTTAAGGAAGTGAATACTACGTATACACGTAGGTTCGCTTTGACATATATGCGTATGTACACAAATTTCTATTGGTGAAGTAGTGGACTTTTCTTGAAATATGTTTTAGCTGCTTTTGTTTATTACTACAGTGTTCCGGGTTCTGAATTGGTGTCTGGTTACTGGTACTGTGTTCTGAGAAGTTATTGATTCAGTATTTGTACAAGGAAGTTGATTGATTGCAGATCTATTTGATGTTTGATTGATATTCATGGATCCAGTCTGAAAATTTATGAAACGTGGTCCCTGGAAGAAAAGAGAAGTCTTCTGTAGGTCAGCACCTAGGTACTAGTACCTCAACTAGTACAAGAGCTAAGGGGGTTGTAGCTCCCTTCTAGGAGAGTCTGGAGAATGAGAGAAGGTTGTAGCCTTCTGCAGGTTAAAGCCTGCGTGATGGTATAAGACTGCACCAATACAGAATCATTGTAAAAAGAAGTTTCTAATTGAAAGAAGATAGAGACATATTGCAGCAGGTGGTTTTCACCCACATTGGGTTTCCACCTTATATCTTGTGTTCTTTTGTGTGACTGTCTGCTCTACTTTCTGTTATATGGTTTTGACACACAGATTAATGATCAACATCTGAAGAATAAATTAAATTATAAGTCTAGAAGGTATATGCAAGTTTCATTAGTGAGATCTACAAATATTTGTATAAATTGAAAAAGAATTTGATAATATTGATTCACCCCCCCCCTCCCTCTTAGTATTATTTTCAACATGAAGGTGAACATATGGTTGCAAAAATGCTAAAGGCATGTTTAATTCAATCTAGCCAAAGTTATTTCTCTTCTCCAGTAGTATTGGTTCACATGAAGGATAGATCATGGTGTATGTGTCTAGATTACAGAGTTCTTAATAAGATCCCTATTAAGGATAAATTTCCCATTCCTATCATTTATGAATTTCTAGATGAATTACATGGAGAAATTTACTTCACCAAGCTAGATCTTCATTTTGGATATCATCAAATTAGAATGAAGACAAAAGACATTCAAAAAGTAACATTCATAAGTCATGAAGTTCATTATGAATTTTTGGTCATGCCTTTTGGCCTTACTAATGCACCTTCCACATTTCAAGGGTTGATGAATTTCACTTTCAAACCCTTTCTTATAAAAGTTTTGCTGGTAGTTTTTGATGATATACTAATCTACAACAATTCTTGGAAAGATCATGTTCCACATGTTGACAGGGTGTTTAAACTATTGGAGGAGAAATAATTGTATGCAAAACCCTCCAAATGTTTCTTTGGGATACAAGAGGTCGAACATTTGGTTCATATTGTATCTCATGAGGGTGTCAAGGTAGACCCTAATAAAATTAAAGCCATCAAGGAATGGAAAATCCCCACAAACCTAAAGCATCTTCGAGGATTTCTCGGGTTGACATGGTATTATTGCAAGTTTGTTAAAATTTATGGGAAAATAGTAGCACCTATAACAACATTATTGAAGAAAGATGCATTTTTTTGGACTCTAGAAGAAACTAAGGCCTTTGAACATCTTAAGGAAGCAAGGTGCCAAGATATGGTCTTATCCACACCAAACTTCACAAAAAACTTTATTGTAGAATGCAATGCCTCCTAGAATGGAATTGGTGTTGTTTTAATGCAAGAAGGAAGACCTATTTCTTTGAAAGTAATCAAATCAAGGGAAAGTATTTACACAAAACTATTTATGAGAAGGAAAAGTTGGCAATACTACATGCCCTAAAGCTATGGTTCCCTTACTTAATGGGAATCACATGGAAATATACTTCAAGGTAAAAACAAATCATGGTAGTCTTAAATACTTTTGGAACAAAGATTATGTTTATAAGAGTAGCAAAAATGGGTCACAAAGATGTTGGCTTGTGACTTTGAAATCATATACAAAAAAGGAAAGAAAAATGTTGTTGCAGATGCACTCTCAAGAAGGGATGAAGATGTGGAAGCATTTATTTGTGTCAGTTCTATTATCCAGCCTGATTGGATGGTTGAAGCAAGGAATGAATGGAATAATGAGGAAGAGGTGTGGACACTCATTCAAAAGTTACAACAAGATCCGAGTATATCTGATATATTTGTCTAGAAAAATGATTCATTATGGTACAAAGATTTCTTATATATATCTAAGAACTCCCAACTCAAACAAAAGATTATTTTGGAATTGCACACCTATACTTTAGGAGGGCACCCAAAGGGTCAAGAAGGAATTTTTTGAGATGACCTTAAATCTAATATTAAGAAGTTTTTGGTAGAATGTTTGGTTTGCCAACAAAATAAAGTTGAGACAGTTAAGACCCCAGGTCTATTACAAAATTTATCCATTCCAAGTTAGTGTTGGGAGGTATCAATGAATTTTATCACAAGTTTACCCAAGTCTGAAGGAAAAAGCATAAACATAGTGGTAGTTGATATATGTACCAACTATGCACACTTTGTTCACTATCACATCCTTTCAAAGCCAATACAGATGGTATTGCATTTATGGAAATGGTTCAAAAGAAACATGGAAACCCAAAGATTATTGTAAGTGACAAGGATCCAATTTTTGCTAGAAATTTTTAGATATAATTTTTTTCTTGACTTGGTACTCAATTAGCTCATAACTCATCTTATCATCCTCAATCTGATGGGAAAATTGAGATAGTGAAAAATGTTTGGAATGATATATTTGTTGCTTTGTATCTGATAAACAAACACAATGGGTCAAGTGGTTACCTCTAATAGAATGGTGGTATAACACTTCCTTCCATACTGCAACAAAAATGACCCCATTTTATGGAACTTTATGGATCTCATCCACATCCATCACATCGTCTTTAAGACAAAATTCTAAGGCTAAAGCAATGGAAGATCACATCAAGCATCCACACCAAGTTCTCCAACTCTTAATGGACAACCTGACTCTAACACATAATCAAATGAAACAACATGCATATCATCATTGCAGTGAAAGAAGTTTTGAAGTAGGAGATTGGGTATTTTTACTGCTACAAAAATACAAACAAATGTCACTCATGCAAGCTAAGAAGGATAATAAATTATCACCCAAGTACTATGGTCCTTACAAGGTGTTGCAAAATATTGGTACAACGGCATACAAATTGTAGTTGTCTATATCTTCTCAAGTACACCCATTTTTCCATGTTTTATGATTAAAGGAGGTTATAGGTGACAAGACCTCAGTTCAAACAATATTTCCATAATTTGACAATGAAGAAAAATCATATTGGATCCTGAAGAAATCAAAGAAACAAGAACTCGACAGCTAAAAAATCAATCAATTTCAAAGTATTTCATTAAGTCAATGTACTTACCTGCTGAAAATTCCACATGGGAGGATGAGTATTTTATATAGAAGCATCCATAACTACTCAAGAATTGAGGACTACACTTTTTTGAAGGAGAGGTGCATGATAGGTTCCTATAATACTAGTGTAGCCCCCTTATTTTTATTGGTGTGCCCCATGTAGCCCCCATATTATTATTCTTGTGCCCCATAGAAGCCCACTATTGTTATTTTTCTGTCCTTAGATGATTATTGTTATGTAGGCCCTAATTATATTGTGACCCTTTAGACTACTATATATACCAAGGAGGTCTTGTCATTTTTATCATCTAAGAATTATTCATTTTTGTTATGTAAAAGGAGGTTTCCCCCTCGAAGAGACTTATTTTCAAGTTGTTGATCTATATTTTCTTTTGTTTTGTGATCTGGTTACATAACACTTACACTACAAAAAGAATTCCAAAAACGATATCTAATATGACAAACTACAAAATCTCCTCAAAACCTTGTAATTGCTCATAAGTAAATGATAGATGCTCGTTAGATGCATCAATGTCATAATACTACTCCTAAAAGGTAAATAGGTAAAATTTAATGCCATTGGTATTTACTAAACTTATTAGAAATGCATTATACTTTATTTGTGTTAAAAGTGTATATGACTCATAACACTTGTGCATGGTTAGATGTTACTGGCCTTTGTTGACAATTGTTGACAATAGCTAATTATGTTGATATAAATTTTACTATGGTATGAAAAATTGACTATGGTTGCTAATAGAAGCTATGATTGAGTATGATCAATTTTTAACCCATTATACCCATAAACTCTAACCAACAAGCTATTTGATCTAGATGCATATCTAAAAAGTATTATTAATACATGACATAATGAAACAACAAAGAGGTAAACAATAAGATCTTGAAAAGAATACCCCCATCCTATTAAGAGGGAGAGGTTACCTTTTATAAGTAAGGCACCTTCTTATTAACTTGATTAGAAATATTTTTGCATGGAAAAAATAAAAAATTATTTAGATATTTCCTTCCTTATTTTAAGTTGCCCAACTAGTTTGATGAGAAAAAACAAATGCATGTTTTAGATATTTTCTTACTATGAGTTTCCCCAAAAGGGGTATGCTTTTCCTGGTTTCCCAATTCCTCCTTATTTAGAGCTGGAAGTGTCCCTAATTCCACCTCCAAATTAGGAAATTTGTGCTGCAATGTATGTGTAGTACTCCATTTTACCTATGCCAATGTGTGTCCCTTTTGAGCTACAAGGTATGATATGCATGTTTGTTGGAAAGATGTCCTCATCTTGGAATTAATAATTGTATCCTTTAGCAAGGGAGGCTAAAATTTATGAATATTATCTATGGGATGTTGAAATATGATCGATTCCTCAATGATAAGCTATTTAAAGAGCTTCAAATTGTTAACATTAAGCATGTCGTGGATGCCTAGCTAGGAAGGAAAGTCTAAGCAATATGCATTCTCCATTGAATTCTAGAATAATATAGGGACAATATCTTAGAGGATGCAACTTATGGTGTTAGACCTTGAAGCATTGCTTGTCCAATAAGATCCATACATGATCTCCTGGTTGAAATGACAAGAGTGTGTGATTTTTGACATGCCTTTGTTTAGCATGATCTCGGGAAGCTTGCAAAGCAATATTTACTTGAGTATGAAATGAAGATATGGAGTTTATAAAACACTGAGATTATTTTTTTCTTATTGATGATGTGAAGAACCAAAAGGGGTGATAGTCAATGGCATCTTATAGGGCGCACTTGGTTGAAACCCCAAAAAATCTTTGAAAGGGGAGAACCTAGTAGAGGAGTACATGGTTCTATTCTAACTATGTTGAATAATGTTGAAATAGGAATCCCATTGTTTGTTCTTGGAAAAACATATGTGAAGGGAGTGAACCATAGTATGGTTAATAACCTTGGTTTGGCCATCTCTTTGCGGGTGAAATTTGATGGAGAAACGAAATTGACAACCGAGCATAGACCAGAGAATATGCCAAAATATAATGAGAAAATAAGAATCTCAATCACAAATAATGCTACTCAACAATCCAAAGTGTGGCCTAATATGACCGAAGAAGAGATTTGCAGGTAGCAGAGATAATATTAAGACAAGAAAGATAGACATCTTATAAAAAAAACAAACCTCTAGCAAAGTAACATTATGTTTGTGGAAAATAGTAGGAACAACACTAAAAAATTCCTTTTAAATGGATTTCCAAGGGTGAGAGGGCACATGTAAAGTTTGGTACAGACCATGCTTACAATTTGATGTTTGGCTTTGTGAATAGAGTGAACATGCTCAAATGAATTTTTCTACTTACTTGGGTAAGGCAGGCCAATAGAAGTGGTGCTAGAGATTGAGAATGGTCTTGCCTGTGCCAAAATTGCCCCACATGAAAATGCATGTGCCTCACGGATGAGTAGATAATCATCATATTGCGGCACACATAGCTGGTTAAGTTTATATAACCAACCATCATGAACTATATAATCAAGAAAGGGACTTTGATTCATAATTATAGGATGTTACAAAGCTTCCGATAACTCACCAAATACTCGATACGTTGCATACATGTCTTTCTAAGCATCAAAAGTAGTGCAAAAAATATATAAAATGTGTTGGACTTGAGTAGGAAATTGACTTAACAAATTAGTCATTTGATTAGTTGTACCCTTCTTATATTTAATCACAAGATGGAACTACTGAATGTAAGTAACCCACTTCATATGGCGTTTCTCTTGAATCTTGCTCTACGAGTTGATGAAGATCAGTGGATGATGATTGGTATGGAGTATGGTTTATTTTCCAAGAATATAATGGCACCATTGCTTCAATGATTGCACTAAGCTGTAGAATTCATTCTCATAGGTGTTGTACATAAGCTTGGCCTCTGCAAGAGTCTTGGAATGGTATGCTACAAGGTGACCTCCTTGTTTAAGAACAATCCCAATGGAAAACTGAGAGGCATCAATTTCTATTTCAAATGGTTGATGAATATTTGGCAAATGGAAAACACGAGTAAAGCATAAGGAATTATTGAACTTATAAAAATGGTGCTTAACCTCTACATCCCAAAGAGATTTTTCTTGATTGGACAACTGTTGTAAAGGGTAGGCCAACTGGGAAAAATGAGAGATTTTTTTTTTATATAGAAATTAATACCTCCCATGAAACTCTTGAGGTCATGAGCATTGGAATGTACTGGACATTGTGCCAAATATTGTACCTGAGATGGATCTAGTTGAGTTTTTTTGAATCAAATATGAATCCAAAATATGTCCAAAATAGGATTTCTTTTCGTTTACTTGAATTTTAGGTGCTCGTAGTAGCTCAAGTGTTTCATGAATATGTTGTAGATATTCTTCCAAAAATTTATTAAATACCAAAATATCATCAAGATAAATGACCACAAAATTACCTAGGTTTGGCCTAAACACATCATTGATTAATCTCATAAATGTGGTCAACGCATTTTTCAACCCAAATGGCATGACCAACCATTCAAATAGCTAAAACTTTGTCTTGAAAGTGGTCTTCCATGTATCTTCTACATTCATGTGAACTTGTTGGTAGTTGGATATAAATTCCATCTTTGTGAAGAAGTAAGCCCCTTATCAGTGGTCCAATAAATCCTCAACCTTGGGTAGGGGATAATAGTTTTTAAAAACATATTCATCAAGGGCATGATGATGTGTCACTAGATGTCATTTGAAATCATCATTTTTGGGAATATGGAATAATGTCAGTAGTTTTCTATATCTCAACTAGCTCTCGAGGAGTGAGGTGACAAGATGGGGCATTGGACAAAGAAACACTAGGAATAAGATTGATTGTGTGTTCAGTTGAGTGTGATGGGGTTGGCCCCTTGGGTTGTGTGAATACATCTACAAAATATTGAAACAACAAAACCATCTCAAGGGGTACCAGATTAGTGAGGTTATATGGTTTGATAGGATGAACCAAACAAAAAGAAACACATTAGTTCAAATTGACTTTCTTAGTGGGAGCTTTTCTAGTGGGAAGTTGTGTTGGTTTAAGAGAAGAGTATGTGAGCACATAGGTGCGACTCTTGTGGTACACGTGGTATTTATGATCTTTTTCATGATAAAGAACGTGCTTAGACTCTTGATGTGGAGTTCTAAGTAATATATTGGCACAATTGAGAGGAGAAACATCACACACCATAGTATGTAAGAAATGGCCAATAAAAAATGTCACTACAGAATTTTGGGAGATGGTAAGATGAAGGTTTTCCTTTTTTACCCAACCGTGATAATATGGGATTGTGTGTGTAATGGTAGGAAGTTTAAGTTGTTAAACCAAGTGTCGGGCCACAATATTCTTTTGAATCCTTTTTTCGAGGATAGGAGTAGTCAATTCATGCTTGATTTAACAATTATGGGTAAAAAGAGGTACAATAGAGGTTCCAACATCATTAGAAATCAAAAATATGAGGGAGGGGTTTTCTTTGTTAGGATTATAGAGATAAACCATTGTAGGAGCAAGAAGGGAATTTGGTTGGTGTGCATATTTTTAAGTGATCGACAATCAAAAGAAGTATGCAATGGAAGGTACACCAGGGAGTATTATGAGGTGTGGAGGATGAGGTAGGGGTCACATTAGAAGGACCAATAGGTGAAGGACCATATTTGGGTTGAGGAGATTGGATAAGAGGAGCCACTTTACATTCCATGGCCAAGGATCGAAGAAAGGCCTTATCTAAGGAAGGACTATTGAACAATTCAATTTATCGACAAAAAGCCATTAAATAAACTAAATAAAATTCAACAATGAGTGCCTATTTTAGACCAAAGATATGTAGCTAAATGTGTAACTCTTAGAAGACCTTAGTGTAGGCTTGTACTAACTGATTCAGTAGTTGGAAGAACTACAACAATCTAGAAAGGAAATTTTGGAGATATCCTAAGGGGTAGAAGCATTCTCTTAATTCATGGCAGAAATCATCCCAAGATGTGAGGTGAGCAGGGATGGTATCTTATATCTCTCTGAGCTTAATGACCAAGGATCTATTCTCTAACTCGGTATCCCACCATTATTTTTCTTTGCCTTCCAAATATACGATGGTGATTTGAAGCTTCATGATCTGGATCTTGGGGGTAGGCCCCCAAGATATAAAAAATTGAAAAGCATCTTGGGGGGGGGGGGAAGCCCCCAAGATCCGAAAAATTGAAATGCCAGGAGAAAACAAGAGAACACACAATAAAAAAACCACAAAGTATATCTTTTTATTAAAACAAATAATAATTGTAAATGCTACATTGTGGTGGACAATCTGTGCTTTAACAAAATGTGACTTGTTACTTATAGCCTTTTTTGGTTACAATACCACAGGTAAATTCCATTGGTGTGTAAATACCATGGGTGAAGGAATACTATGGGTTGATGTCACATATAATACCACATGAAAATACCACGGGTGAATGATTACCATGGGTGGATGCCACTTACAATACCATGGGTAAATTCCATGGGTGGATGAAAACCATGGGTAAATTCCATGGGTGGATGAATACCATGGGTAAATGCCATTTTCCATCTAGATCATTCCTCCTTCCTTAAGAAGCAATGGTCCCCATTGTGTGAATTTCAATCCTGAGAAGCATGTGTTGAATATGAAAAGCTGCTAAAGAGAAGGGTTTTGTGTGGTTAACCCATAACCGTGATGAATGAAGATCTGAGGATAGAAATAACCTATAATGATTGTGACCAACTGTGATACTGATAGTGTGTGGCCTAGCAAATGGATTTCGATGAAGTGTGGGTTTGTGGATGGCCCATAGCCATGACAAACGAAGATTCGAGGATAGAGATACCTTGTAATGCTTGTGACCAACTGTGATACTGATAGTGTGCAGCCTAGCAAATGGAATTCGATGAAGTGTGGATTTGTGGATGACCCATAACCATTACAAACTAAAATTCAAGGATAGAGATACCATGTAATGCTTGTGACCTACTGTGATACTAATAGTGTGCGACCTAGCAAATGGACTTCAATGACAAGGATTTTGTGTGGTTGATCCATAACCGTGATGTTGATTGTTGATGAAGTAGGAGGTGCCTACATAGCTTGGGGTGGGGGGCACGTCTCCAGAGAACCCAAGCCAGATGCTGCTATGTTGAAACTGATGAATGTGAAGCAGGTGCCTACTAAAGCGGGGTGGGAGGGCACATCTCCAAAGGGAACCTGCTCTGAATGTTGCTCCCTATTTAAAATGGACATAACTCAATCAATATAACTCAGAATCTTTATTATAACTTGTTTTTGAAAACGTAATGACCATTATGCATCTTCCCATGTGTTGTAAATCCTTATCTGGACACTCTGGAATCTCAGATTCGTGCTGCAATTGTTCCACTATCACAAAAGTTCTGAAAAAATAATAGCTGATTTTAACTCAATAATATCTCCCTCATCCAAAATCTGATTCAACTCATCTTTTTTTTGAATTTGGGTATTTTCGCAAGGAATCTAGATCTGTTTTTTTTTTTTTTTTGTAAAGTTTGCACCAAAAGTTTTAGATCTGATTTGCAAACTCGCTGCCCAAAAAAATCTTGCAAAAGGATAGAAAAAATTCTTCCTGTTGTGGAGGTCGTAGCACATGAATGAATTTTGTTGAAGATTGCTACAAAACTTTGAAACTAAAATATGCGTCAAACCCTCATTCCCATGGAAACGTATCCTGACTTTGATCCCACTGATCTGGATCTTGGGGGAGGCCCCCAAGATCTAAAGGATTGAAATGGATATTGTGGGGGAGGCCCCAAAGATCTGAAAAATTGAAATGCTAGAAGAAAAGTAGAGAACACCGAGTAAGCAAAACCACCATTTTTTCTTTATTAAAGTAGATAATAACTGTAAAGGCTACATTGTGGTGGACAATCTGTCGTTTTACAAAATGGGACTTGTTACCTATAGCCTTTTTTTATTACAATACCACAGGTAAATTCCATGGGTGGGTAAATATCATGGGCGAATGAATACCATGGGTTGATGTCACATACAATACCATGGGCAAATATCATGGGTGAATGAATACCATGGGTGGATGAAAACCATGGGTAAATTCCATGGGTGGATGAATACCATGGGTAAATGCCATTTTCCATTTGGATCGCTTCATGTCCTCTACGATCTTGATACATGTTTTGAAATAGGTGGAGATATTGTGGATCAAATGAATAGATAACCTCTCCATTCTTTTGGTCTGAAAATTAAGCCAATTGAAAATTTGGGCAATTAGAGGTCATGTTCGTTGTTGTAGATTGATTAACTCATGGAGAGCCATGGCTAAATCCTAGATTAGTGAGTCCTTAACAGGGAAAATTTTAAGGATGGAGATTTATCCTAAAATTTAGAACCTTTGGCGAATCTCATTAGTCCTTCATATGCAAATTGTAAAATATTCGGTAATTTTTTTATAAAAAATATTCAAATTTCTAATGATTTTATAATACCCATAAAATTTTGGTGATTTTTATGGTTAAAGAATTTATACCATAAGATTTGGGCAAATCATTTTTAAAAAATGGGGAAATTAGCGAATCATTTTTTTGGAAAAAAACATAGAAAATTAGCCCACCTAATGAGGTTTCTTTACAAAGCAACCTAATTTTCATTCACCCAAATGGATGAAAATGTAGATATCAGTGATGTGATGGCTCTAGTAGCCTTGAAGACGGGGAAGTTAAATAGCTAAGGGCATGGAACTTCTCAGCCACGATTCTATGAAAGAAAATCTTTGCATAGATGGGTGGCTTCCTGTCTACTCCTTGATGTTGAGAAACAACTTGTTGATATTGTTCGCTTTAATACCAATTAATCTACATGTAGATATGAAAATTTTCAATTATACATGATACAATAGAACAACAAAGAGTTAAACAACAATATCTAAAAAATGATACCACCATTCTATTATGAGGAATAGGTCACCTTTTATAACCAAAGCATCTTTTTATTAGATTGATTACAAATATTTTGCATAGAAACAACAAAACATTATTTAGATATTTCCTTCCTTACTTTAAGTTGCCAAACTAGTTTTCATGAGAAAAATCAAATACATATTTTAGATATTTCCTTCCTCATTATGTGTTGCCCCAGAACGGGTATGCCTTTCTTGGTTTCCCATTACTAGCCCATAATCCTTAGCCCATGAACCATTAACTCCTAACTCTTCACCCATAATTGTTAATGGTTAATAATTATTGACCAATGCTGATAATTATTAACCATAGTTGATTATGTTTGATTAAAGTATCCATGGTCAAATACGCTTGATTTTGATTAACTAATAACCCTTTAAACCTATAAACCTTAATCCAATAACCAACTAACCCTTAAGCCTTAACTCCTAATTCTTCATCCACTATCTCCAAATTCCTAACTCATTAACACCTTAAGCATTAACCCATAATATATAAAACCTCCTAATTCTTAATCTATTAGCCAATTACCCTTAATCCACAAACCCCAAACCTCTAACTTGATACTCTAAATGATTCATTAAACTTAAACTACTAACCCACTAATTAGTAATCATCTAACTCCTAAACCAACTAACCTATTAACTCAACAACTAATTGTGATGTAACTATGAACCCATAAACACTTTATTTTGAAAAATGTTATTGACATTTTTTGAGTTTTTATATCTTCACATCAACATCCACAATTATGTCCTAAAAAGTTAGAAATAAAAGAAAATTACCATCACCAAATATTTATTAACCATGTATAAATTTGAGATTCCAAACTTAGATCTACCAATATTGTTGGTCACCTACTCTTTAAATCAAACAATAATATGTCATTGGCAAGAATCATTTGCAAAAGGAACACGACAATACCATTAATTTCTAAACTTTGAGTTGGGTACAAAATGTTACCATTAATTTTGAAACCCTAAGTTGGGTACAAAATGTTTGTAATTGAAGTCATGGTACAATGTCTCCCTAGAGGCCACATACCAAGATGGCTTCATTACGCTAGAGACATGTGGGCTTCGTGGGAAGATGCTATCCATTTTCATTATATTGTACAAACATGTAAATGATGACATTGTTATTTCAGATTATCTATAATTTTGCCAAATTAGCTTAGACTTTAAAGATTTATATTAAACGGCCCATTCAAATGCAATGTAAGGTACCCCAAAAAACGGAAGGATAATATGGCATAAACCTATATATATGATTTAGCAGATCTAGGAAGTAATAACATGTTCAATTTAATAACCAATCAATTTGAACATAAATATATTAAAATAATTTTAAAAAATAATAAATTTTAATTTTCAATATTCAATTATAAAAATACTGCATTAATTTTTTTATGAAGCTAAGCTAAATTAATATGGTTGACAAAAACCCAATGCAATGCAATATCTAGTACTTAGGACACAAATAATAATAATCTTAACTCCACCATCCAACTCAAATCATAAATCATAGTTTTATTTATGATTAAATTATTCATAAAATTTAAAAGGATAATAAACCATTCTCTATAAAATGCTTAGGAGTCCCTAGGATTAAAGAACCCGTTGTCGAGGAGGAGCATGTTTGTTCCATTATAGTTGTCTTACATGTAGTGAATAATTGTGGTTTTCGAAGTTTCCAAGTTATTTCATCGCTATTGTCATTTAAATATTATAAAACCTGGGATTCCTTGATCTGAGATGTGTAGGTCTCTCTGTTCAACGTGAAATGGTAGTAAGCATTTGTCTTGATATGTTTGTTGTAGCCTGTTGGACTTTTAGGGGGATTCTCATTAGTGGAGTCCTTTCAAGAGGGAATATATATATATATATATATATATATAATTTCTTACGTGTTTTTAAGCTTTAGTTGTATTGAGATTCACCTTTGCCATAATTTTGTTGGAATCATATTCACGTTCTTTGCGTTTGAAAAGACCCTTCAGTTCATGAAGCGTTGATCACTATAAGACAATCCTTGCGTGTATGACAATAATAAAGTCGAGATAATGCTTTTGTATAATAAAATAAATATTATACCTTGACTGCTAATTAATATATATATATATATATATTTTGTTTTTAAAATTTAGATATAAGTTTTCCGAATTTAATTATTTTTGGAATTTATTATTTTTCATATTATTTTGTAATTTTTTGTTTTTCAATCTTATATTATAGTTATTATTTAGTTTAGGTTTTTGTGATTTATATTTAGATTGTAAGAAAAAAAATTAGTACTAACGACATCAATAAATATTTGTCGACACGTTTCAAACCAATCAGTGTGGTTCATTATCAAGACCAAATGAAGAATTGGATCATGGCAACGGATTATATATAGATACATAGATCATTCCAACGATTATAAAGAAACATACAACTACTTTTGACTGGATTGAAAAATAGGTGAAAATTTTCTTTTTTCTTCCATAATTTAAATTAAATCAAACATATATAACTAAATATTAATATTATCTTTCTTCTTCAACTAAATTTTAAAAAACTATTGAGTAATTATTAGTTATATATATATATATATATATATATGTATATATTCTAAAATAACTTTTCACTAAACTAAGAATATATATATAATTGAATAAATTGTTGAAATATTATAACCCCTTCTATAAAATGAGATCAAGGAAGCATTATTAAAATAATGGGAAATATTATTTTTATTACAAAGTTTAATAAATAAGAGATTAAAAATTACCAAAGTCAAAATATAAAATATTTTTCTTATAATCTAGATATTATGGTTGTTGGTTTGAGACTTGACTTATTATTTGCAAGTTATTTAGGAGATTAGTGTTTGTATATATACTCTTGTTTGGCTGGATTTCTCTAGTAAGTTCACTCAAATTTTGACTTATATGTTGGATTAGAGTTTCTTCATAGTGATCATGTGTTATAAGTAAGAACATGTGATTTTACATGGCCTCATAAACTATGGCATCTAGGAACACGATATGGAAACACTATTAAATAGTGAGTCCTTTATCATTTTATAAAAATTGTGGTTTCACACTTGAAGGATAGAGCATGAAAATCTGATTATTAATGGAAAAAAGAATGAGGCCATAAGTGTGAAGCTAGTTTAATATGTAGGGAGGTTCATATTCATTCAAGAGGATTGATAATCTAAATGAAGTTTAGAAGAAGGGAAATTTGTTTGGTAATATTGTTGAAAGTTAGGTTATATAGATTGAGAAAGATTTGATCTCTTTTTATCTTCTCATTTGACAGGATTGAAGACTATTTGACTCATGTGTACGAGTTTTAATTAAAATTTGGTGAATGCCAAATCTTTTTTATGAATAAAGACAATTTCCTTTTAGAATTGATCTTCATTAATTTGAAGACACCTTGTGATTTTTTCTATTTGGCATTCCATGTTAGTTAATGTTCTAGAAAGGAAGATGGTAAGATTATATGTTTGACTTGTTTTGTGGTTTACTAACTAGGGCATATAAAATATTTCTTGATGAAGGTAAAGTTGAAATAAGAGACATACCCATGTCCTTAATGGAAATGGTTACAAAACCTTATTTTTTCAATAGTTTTAAAAAATTGAAGGACATGGGGGTGTGCCTTGATCCATTTATGTGTGCATGGATGATGAGACAATTTAATATAATCTCTCTGGATGAAACCACATGTTAAAACACTACCTCAAGATTCCCTAATGGGATGGGTCCTCATGGGAATTGAACTTTTTCCAACAATGAAAAATGCCTCCCTTTCCACCATTCATTCCAACCCATTTGGGAAAATTATTGATAAACCTATAGAGACATAAGTTGAAGATACAATAGGGAAAAACATCATGGAAGATACCATGAAGAGGATTATGTTGACCAGAGTGACTAAAAGAAGCGCGATCACGAGCCATCCACTAAGAAAAGTAAGAAGTTGAAGGCTTGCTGACAGTATTGAAATAAAAGACATGATGAGGAAGTTTGCTATCGGAATATAAAAGATCTCGAGGATAAGGTTGTGAAGATTGAAGGTGAAGTGCCAACTAGTTGACTAACCAACATATAGAATCAACTTTTAGAAGGTAAGGTATATAACTATACTTTCTTCATTAGCACTTGTTAGGAATTGCATGGTCACATTTCTAAAAGTGAGTTGATCATGAGTTATTGTTGTACCCTTCATTTGTTTAAGAATGCTCCTCCCTTTTGTTCATTAAGTAAATATAGAAAAAATAAAAATTTGTTGTGGAGGATTATGCTATTACCACTATTGGTTGTGTTAGTATTGAATGCTAGAATGGTGTGATCATTGAGGTTTATCATGTCCTAAATTTGAGTCCCATTTTGTTGAATATGCCCAATTAATCCTAACTAGTAAGAAGGTTGAATTCTAGATTGATAGGATTGTTGTGAATGATATTAACAATAAATTTGTTGGTATTGTTGAGATTTTTCTTAACCTTAATGATAAAATTCATACATTTTATGATTTCAGATTGACTACATCCATAACAAGGGCCAACCATATTAGAATAATCTGACATGAGTAACTTGGACTTCTAAATTTTCAATGTATGAAATCCATTATTAATAGGGTATATTGTTAATTGATTACTTGGAATAATTCTTCCCAACAATGTTTGTAGAGCATAAATTCTTCACAAGCATCACTAGGTTACCATTTTAATTAGAATTTTTTTGGAGACAAAAACCTAATTGGAATTTATCGTACTAACATTTCTACAATGAACCGGAAATCATTACCTAAAGAAAGGTATGTTTTGACTTTCACTACTGTATTATCTAGGTATTCTTGGGTGTATTTCAAGAAGAATAAGGATCACATCTACGAAATTTTTAGGAATTTTATGGAATTAGATGAAAAGCAATGTGATTGGCCTATGAAATGTATAAGATATGATAATTGAGGAGAATATGTGAATAAGGGATTTTAGAGATACTTGTTACAAAATTATATCTCTTGACATAGATATGTACATTATACACCTTAGTATCCAAATGTTGTGGAATGTAAGGATTACACTTAGATTGAAATGACATAGTACTTCCTTTGGACTAAAAGTATGCTAACTAGGTTGTTAGACTAAAGATTATGATTTGGGGGGGGAGGGGGGGTGTAAATAAGTGTAATGGAAATTTCAACATCTCAAAATGATTTCATCAATAACCAAACATAGCAGTGCATCAGTAAATAACATACATGAAAACATGGAATAAAACAATGCATCAAGTAAAAACCATCACATTAAGACATGAGAACACCAATTTTTGTGTGAAAACCCTTTCACGAGAAAACCAAAAATTATTTTTTTCTTCTTTATTTTGATTACATAGATTTGCATGACCCAACTTGCTAGAGGCACCCACCAAAAAATAAATTTGCAGGAACCAACTTTCCAGAGGCACCAACTTGCTAGAGGTACCAACCCCAAAAATGTGCAAGGACCGACTTGTGATAGGATACAACTTGATTGAGGCACCAAACTCGACAATGTGCAAGCACTGACTTACAACAGGCTCCAACCTCACCAGAGGCAACCACCTCCAACTTCAACCTGATGTGGACCACTTTTCACAATATTCTAGTTTGGATGCACAAGCATCATAAACAATATAAGTATTCAGAAATTGATCATACCACTACTGTCACAACCCAGTTCATTAAACTCTCATAACCTTTTCATTAAGTTGTATTGTTGTCATACCCTGTTCATCAATCAACCTTTTCATCACAACAACTTGTTCATTAATATAGTACAATAACACCTTTTCTAGATCCCATTTAGGTCATACATGCAACATCTACTCATAGACGCTAAACTATGCTCATAAGCTCCAAAATGAAAAATATGTCTCTACAACATAAAAAAATACATCTTAATGACTCTTCATATGCCCTGGAAAGATCACAACTAAATTTTGGTCATTTCCCCTTTTTTGGAATTGAATTCGGCTTCAAAAATCATATTAAAATGTACTAAAATTAATCATTCGATATAATAGAAAATTCTAGGTACATTATATAGAATGGCCTTTTAAGGGCTCTACAAAATATTTTAACAGTTCTACAAAATAACCATTTCCAATGTGGCAGTAACCCTATTTAAAAATAAATAAGGTGATATGTCCAAGGGATCAAACCCATGACCTCCTACATACAAACTAGTGTTGGCAACCTATCTAGCTAAAAAATCATGTCGTGTCATCCTATGACTCAAAACTACTTTTATTTTCAACCAATATGCATGTACCACAAAAATAAACCTCTCTGCAGACTTAAACCACAAAACTTCAAAAAACCAACACAAACCACAAAGCCATAGAGCCAACAGAGAAAAACAAACCACATAGTCATAAAGCTGGTGATCTAACATAACCATGGAGCTAACGAGACATGTAAAGCACAAAGCCAATAGATCAACTCATACCACAACGCGAATGGACCAACAAAAACTATAGAGTCCCAGATCCTACAAGCCAACACTAATGGTGAGCCAATGACAAACATAAACCATGGAGCCAATGACAAACATAAACCATGGAGCCAATAAACCAACTCAGTCCACATCTCCAACAAAGAAACACAAACCACAAAGTCACAGAGTTGGTGAGCCAACAGTAGAACCACGTAAACCACATAGTCATAGATCAGACTGAAACGTCCATTGCCAATGAACCAAATTGTATTATTTTAATTCAAATCCAAGTTCTATATACACCATTCCATTTGAATTCAAATCCAAGTTCTATATACACCATGCCTTGGCATGGTTATGTATATATACATTCAAACCATCGATTGGGCCTTGGGGTTGACCATACAATTGTTCCATGTGATCATGAATTAATTTTCTTGCAAAGACCCTTTGTCACTTGGGGCCAACCCTTTGTGCCATATGACCTGGCCTTATAGGGTCATTGGCTGATCACGTGGTGATGTCAACATGACATCATCACACCGTGTGGTGCCCAATGTCACTGACAAACACATTTATTGGATACCTAAAACTTATATTTAAGCATACCACATGTCAGTCAATAACACTTCCACATCACCCTATTTATTTCATCATGTCATTGCGTCAAGTTATAACTAGGCCACTACTAATGTCATGACTATGTTGACATGTCATGCCATGTGGGGGTATGCATATCCTTAACAAGTGTGTAAGTTCACGCTCAGACCATCGTGGATCTTTTTGCATTCATTCATCACCTTTGGATATATTAGAAGATGTGCAATATTTAACCTTTTAAACAATGTGCAAATCCATGCACCACCTACTTTATATTTCACCACAAGATGATAAATATGATCCGAGGATGTTTGATATTTAAGAAATTTGGTGTTTTTTCCCTCAATGCAGCTATCAACATCAAAATGACATATCTTCTCATTTAGGAGGAGTTTGACCAAGTGCGATACACTATTGGAAAGGTCTCAAAGAGGAGTAACCAATGATACCATCCATAGACTCCTTTGAACATCATAAATTCGAAAAAATCTTAATGAATTTTAGGCCACTTTGACATCATTTGATGAGATACTATTAAGAGATCAAGCTATTATACTACTTCCTTTTATTCATTAATGACACTGGTACTTCCTTAGAATTCCCCCTTGACATTAATAACACTCGTTGTCATCGATGAAAACATTATTTCCAACACATATTTCAGACAAAGCTTGTTTATTTCTAATTCTACTTCTGAAAATTATGCCAACTAAATATATGAGGGATCTGACCCCTCTTGAGAAATGTAATGGAAGGATACTCTTAGTTGAACATATTATAATATTTTGATGTATAGCTTGGGCTCATATTCTAGATGATAATAGAAATAAGATAAATGCAAAGGTCCATGCTTGTGTTATTAATTGATACCAAATCTTAGCCAAATAATGTTGACTAGTGTATCATGCTCAATCAATATATTGTCTAGTTCATTGTTCATTATGACCTCAATCAACCATAAACTTAGTTGAAACTTGTAGATCCCTAATAGAGCTGAATCTAGAATCCTTTGGAAAGGATCAATCGTCATACATGTCATATACTACTTAATTATTCAACATATTGTTTGGATAAATTTATAAATAGTTAGCATACATCTAGGCAAATTCCATCAATATGGAAACACACATCTCTTCTTAAATCAACAACTAGCAAGAATTAAACTAGTCTTCCACATTCATTATTATAATTGAATTGTAATTAAAATTTAGCAGGCTCGGAACTAAAATGTCACTCAAAAACTATATAAATTCACATGTAAGCTCCATGATAAAAGGGTTTTACCTCTCTCTCTCTCTCTCTCTCTCGTGTGCACACACACATGTGCATGAGCTTGTATGAGTCCTTTATTAGTCTCTCTCTCTCTCTCTCTCTCTCTCTCTCTCTCTCTCTCTCTCTCTCTCTCTCTCTCTCTCTCTCTCTCGTGTGCCCACACATATGTGCATGAGCTTTTATGAGTCCTTCATTGGGATTTCTCTCTCTCTCTCTCTCTCTCTCTCTCTCTCTCTCTCTCTCTCTCTCTCTCTCTCTCTCTCTCTCTCTCTCTCTCTCTCTCTCTCTCTCTCTCTCTCTCTCTCGTGTGCACACACACATGTGCATGAGCTTGTATGTGTCACTCATTAGGCTTTTGTATGGTCAAGGTCATCACTTACAAACCTTAAGTACCAATTTACAAAAGATTCTAATCAATAAAATGAAGTTTGAACCTATTGGGTTTCTCCATTATAATTTCCTAGATTACATCCTTATATCTTTTGTGTTATTTATTTATTTTAGTTGATTCAATTTGGATACTTGGAATTCGGTTTTCATAATAGTACATTTTACATGCTTTGTCCATAACAATGCTTGATTATGTTAGTTAATTGATCCAGCTTGCATCACTATATAATGGTTATGCAACTAGCTCACAAAAAGATAGAAAATATAAATCAATGACTTCAAAATCAGCCTCTGCGAGGGGGAAACATCCTTTACATTACGCAAATGAACAATTCTTGGACGATTCGCATGACAAAACCTACTTTCTACATATAGGAGTATAAGGGGTCACAATATAATCAGAGCCAACATAACAATAATAATGTAAGGGCACAATAATAACAATAGTGGGCTTATATGGGGCACAATAATAAAAATATGGGGACAACATGGTAACAAAAATAAAATAAGGGCTACAATGACAATAATAATGGGGGAATACACTAATATTATAGGGACCTAACATGCCCCTCTCCTTAAAAGTGTTTTCCTCAACGCTTGTGTAGTTTTAGATGCTTCTGTATAAAATTCTCATCCTCCCATGTGGAATCTTCAATGGGTAAGTTCTTCCACTTGATGAGATACTCTGAAATTGATCAATTTCGTAGCTATCGAGTTCTTGTTTCTTTGATTTCTTCAGGTTCCAATATGATTTTTCCTTCCTCGTAAAATTATGGCTATATTGTTTGAACTGGGAGCTTGTCAAGTATAACCTTATTTAAGCATGAAACATGGAAAACAACATGTGCTCAGGAAGATTCAAGAAGCTCCAATTTCTATGCCATAGTACCAATCTTTTGCAACACCTTGTATGAACCATAATACACTGTTCTTCTTAGCTTGCTTGGGGGATATTTTTTTGTATGGTTGTAGTCATGGAAATACCCAGTCACCTACATCAAAACTTCTTTCACTACGATGTTGATTTTCCTGTTGTTTCATTCTATTCTGCGCCAAAGTGAGGTTATCCTTTAAGAGTTGAAGAACTTGTTGTTTATGCTCGATGTGATCTTCCACTGCTTCAACCTTAGAATGTTCTCTTAAATATGATGTGATGGATGGTGGATGATATCCATAAAGTGACATAAATGGGTCATTTTTGTTGTAGTATCGAAGGAAGAGTTATACCACCTTTCAGCTAGAGGAAACCACTTGAACCATTGTGTCTGTTTATTACTCACAAATAAATGAAGATATCCTTCCATTCATTTTTTCATTATGTGAATTTTCCCATTCTATTGAGGATGATAAGATGAGCTATGAGCTAACTGAGTACCCAAACAAGAAAATAATTCTGTCCAAAAATTTCCAGTGAAAATGGGATCTCTATTGCTTACAATAATATTAGGGTTTCCATGTATCTTTTGTATTGTTTCCATAAGTGCAGTAGCAACTGTACTGGATTTAAATGGATGAGATAATGCACAAAAGTGTGCATACTTGGTAAGTCTATCAACTACCACCATGATGACACTCTTTCCTTTAGACTTGGGTAGACCTACAATAAAATCCATTAAAACCTCCTCCCAACGTTGACTTGGAATGGATAAAGGTTGTAATAGACCTAAGGTCTTAATTGTTTCAACTTTATTTTGTTGGAAAACCAAACATTCCGCCACAAAATTTTCAATATCAGATTTAATGCCATCCCAAAAAAATTCCTTCTTAACCCTATGGTAAGTTTTTAAAAATCCTGAGTGCCCTCCTAACTGGAAGGTGTGTAGTTTGATAAGAATATTTTGTTTGATTTGGGAATTCTTTTAGAGGTATAAGTGATCTTTGTACCATAACGAATAATTTTATTAGCTAAATGTGTCATATGTATTGGGATATTGCTGCAACTTTTGAATGAGTGCCCACACTTATTTGTCATTCTTCCATTCATCCATTGCCTCGTTTATCCAATCTAGTTGGATAATAGAAATGGCACAAAACAATGCTTCCATATTCTCATCCTTTCTTGAGAGTGCATCTACAACATTTTTCTTCCCTTTTTTGTAGATGATTTCAAAGTCATAATCCAACATATTTTTGACCCATTTTGTTGCTCTTCTAAAGAAAATATTTGTTCTAAAAAGTATTTAAGACTATCATGATTTGTTTTTACCTTGAAGTTTCTTCCCATTAGGTAAGGTCGCCATTTCTTAAGTGCATGTATTATTGCCAACATTTCCTTCTCATAAATAGCTTTGTGTAAATACTTTCCTTTGATTGGTCGACTTTCAAAATCAATGGGTCTTCCTTCTTGCACTAAAACAACACCAATTCCATTTCTCAAGGCATCACATTCCAAAATAAAGGGTTTTGTGAATTCTAGCATAGCTAATACTGGTGCTTGGCACATTGCCTCTTTAATATGTTCAAAGGCCCTTGTTGCTTTTGGAGTCCAAGAAAATGCATCTTTCTTCAGTAATGTTGTTAGAGGTGCTTCTATTCTCCCATAATTCTTAACCAACTTGAGATAATACCCAGTCAACCCAAGAAATCCTCACAGATTCTTTATGGATGTGGGAATTTTCCATTCCTTAATGGATTTAATTTTTCTAGGGTCTACCTTAACACCTTCATGAGATACAATATGACCTTGATATTCCACCTCTTGTACTCCAAAGGAACATTTGGAGGTTTTTGCATATAATTGTTTCTCCTCCAATAGTTTGAGCACCCTATCAATATGTTGAACATGATCCTTCCAAGACTTGTTGTAGATTAGTATATCATAAAAAAAATACTAACACAATTTTTCTAAGGGTTTGATAATGTAATTCATCAAACCTTGAAATGTAGAAGGTGCATTGGAAAGGCCAAAAGGAATGACCAATAATTCATAATGACCCTCATGATTTCTAAATGTTGTTTTCAGAATGTCTTCAGTGTTCATTCTGATTTGATGTTATCCTAAATGAAGATCCAACTTGGTGAAGTAAATTGATCCATGTAATTCATCCAATAATTCATCAATATCTGGAATGGGAATTTTTTCTTTAATAGTGAGCTTGCTGAGCTCCCTATAATCTAGACGCATGCGCCATGATCCATCCTTCTTGTGCACCAATACTACTGGAGTAGAGAAATAACTTTGATTAGGTTGAATTATACTAGCCTCTAGCATTTCTGCAACCATACGTTCAATTTCACTCTTTTGGGCATAGGGATATCTGTAAGGCCTGATGTTTGGAGGAACACTTCCTAGAATCAAATGAATAGCATGGTCATGATCACGAATAGGTGGGAGGCCTTTGGGAGTATCAAATATCTTGGAATGATTGTCCAGAACTTTTGGGAGATCTGGAGAAATAGATGATTTCGATATGGGAACCTCTAGTGAACATAATTGTGCAATTATGCCCCCTTGTTCTTTCTTTAGAATATTGTTCATGTCATTAGAGCTTATTACCTTTCCTAGTTTCCTTTCGATACCCCTTAATTAAACTTCCTTTCCTTCCCAAAAAAATTTCAAGAAAAGTTCTTGAAAATTAAAATCTATTATACCCAAAGAATGTAGCCATTGGACTCCTAGTACAACATCAACACCACCTATTGAAATGGAAAGCATTGGAATATTCAATACATATTATCCCATGGGTAACTTGATATTATGGCACTTTCCAGAGCATATTATGGTTCCTCTATTTGCAACCATCACTTGAAACTCTGGTGTTGGATATAGGAAGTAATTCAATTCAATGGCTATCTTACAATGAATAAAATTATGGGTACTACCCGAATCAATCAACACTGTTACCATTTTCTTCTTGATATGTACTTCTATTTTGAGAGTTTGAGGAGTGGTAATTCCTGCCAATGCATTACAAGATATGGTCAAATTCGTTTCTTCTTTCTCTAGGGTTGGTTCATGGTGTATGTCCTCTTCTTTTGACATTTCTTATGTTATCACTCAGGTTGTCCTTAAAGCTCCTTAAAGGATACGGCCGAGGTAACCACAAACCAATCTTTGGACTGCAGGTCCTAGCCTACCTTCAATCAGAGAGGGCTCTCTCTATATAATTTAGCTTTGTTTTGGGTTGATTTTAGGATAGTTATGATTTTCTTGGGTTTTGTTTTGATTTTGGTGGGATGGAGGACTCTTTCAAACAGAGTTGGGATGCATAGTGTGAGAAGTTCAAACCATTGGGCATGGAGTCGTGGATTAGGCTTGCTGTTGCGTTTTCTTGGTCACAAGAGGAATACAGAGCAGGATAGCTACACATAAAACAATATCGAGCTGGAATAAAGATGGAACGAAGGTCAATGAATGAAAGGCAACTAAGTAGCTCTCATTATGCTAACAGAGGGAAGGTGAATGAACATTTATATAGGAGCAGTCAAGGATTCCTAAACAACATTCATATATGAAGGAACTAGCATAAATATGAGCAAATCAGTATTCATATTCAGGACTAATTCAGAGGAAAACATAGATAAATCACAGAAATTGAGAACAGAATACAACTAAGTGAGCTCTGAACTATTCTTTCTTTCTGCTATTTAGATAGTGAAACAATGATGGCATAAAACATATAAACTGTAAACAGAGATAAGAAACACTTATTGGGCTATGTAGAAGCGTTAGGATTCCATAGTCACTCTTCAGTCATTAAAACACAATAGTCAGTTCATCTCCCAAACATTCCAGCGATCTTTGATTATAGAGACTCTCAGAAAATACAATGCAAGTCTAGAGGAAGTTATCGACCAACCAACCCTTAAAACAGTGCAGAGGGTGGTTTAAATAGAAAATATTTACAAACATCCCTTGAACAGGTGTCAAGGGAGAAAATATCTCAAAATATCTATCAAAACAGATTCAAAAGAGATATGTGCAATAATTGCTTCTAATGCTAAGTTGTGCTGGAAATAAATGTAATAAAGTATCTAAAACAGTTGCACATGAGGGAGCAGCCTCATCAAAATGGCTCTTTAGGGCTGCACAGGGTCCTGCAGCTTCAAAAATGGACTGAAAGAGTGCCTTGAGCCACGCGCTGTCCTCTATGTGATAACTGCGCAATTAAGGAAGCAACGCTGCTCCAAAAATATGACTGGGAACAATGTCTCTGCAATAACTCTGCCTTGAAAGCCTTCATCTATGCCTTTAGGTGGCTTTAAGGCAACAAATGAAGTGTTGGTGAGCCTTAATGGCTGAATGATGCTTTGTTGACTTTGCTGGGCTTGCTTTTCTTTCATCTCCTTTGAAAAACTGGACTGATACTCTTTGCCGCATCCTGATACATTTTGGCACTGAATCTGGGCCTTTTCTCACCGTTGATACTCTTTAAACTATCCCATCGACTCCTTCTGCCTTTTAATGCAAAAATAACTGCTGCTAATGTCCTCCATGGCCATTGGAATGCTATCGACGCTCTGGCCGATCAAAACTAGCTTTAAACTTTGAAAAATGGTGCAAACAGGAGGAAAAAGTGTTGTCGACTGTGCCGAGGCCGAAACTGGCTATCTGAAGCAAAACTGGGCCTTGGAGCGATCTCAGAAAACTTAGGGATGCATGAATTCCCTTATCGGGAGTCGGGCGCGGGCATATATGTGAAAATATGAACAAATGTCGCCTTTTCTTTTACACAGAAAAAGACCAATTTCTATGTAAAATTCGTGAAAAACATAGGCGGGAGCGGCACTGTAGCGGAGATTAAATCCTGGCCGTTGGATCACGCGAAGGCAGATCCAACGGCTGGCGCTAACTCGCATCGGGGTGGACCATTGGTCCCAACACATAAAACCTCCGAAATGCCACGGACCCGAAATGCTTATATGCCCTTTCTTTATGGAGATCGGGTCCGACCCATCGGAGCTTTCATATCGGCGGATTTGGTAAAAATGGGTAAGCGGACCCGAAATACTATATGCTGCACTTCATAGCTTTTCGGCTCCGGGATATAGGAGCACACAGTGCGGACCCTTTCGGACCCGATATGCCTTTATGCCGCGCTTTATTACTTTTCGGCTCCGCTGGTCGGAGCCATATAGGAGTGATGCGATTAAATATGGGCCGTTGATCTTTGGGCCTGAATGGGCGGCTGAGATTAACTCGGCAATTCACTATCGGCGGGGTCATGGGGTTGCCACATAAAAACGCCGAAACCCATCGGACCCAAAATGCTTATATGCCCTTTCTTTATTTTATTTCGGGTCCGTCCCATCGGCGGGACCCAAATCGGCAGTTTTAATAGTGGAATGGGTCTGCGGACCCGAAAACCCTTAACACTGCATTTGATAACTCATCGGCTCCGCCAAATCGGAGCAGTATATGGGGCGATGCGAAGTTGGGGGTCGCGTGACAAGATCTGGACCGTCAGATCTGGGGCCCAAAAATGGATGGTTGCGATTATATCGGGACTTCGGCAATCGACAGGGCAGAGGGTTGACATATATGTGATCGCCGAACTGCGCGGACCCGATATACTATTACCGGTCCACTTTATATGTTTTTGGGTTCGGCCCATCGGCGCTATGCCCCATGCCTTGAGACTTAGCCATTTTCGCTTATATATGCCACTGCCCCCTCCTGATAGCGATATCGCATCAGAGGGGGATCAAACAAATCTTTATCTCATCGGAGCACGCTTTTTATGAAAAGGCAAGGCAAATGAATCCGGAGGGGTTATATATGATGTTTTAAACATATGATTGCCCTCTCCCGATAGCGATATCGCATTGGAGGGGGTCCAAATGAAACTTTATTATATCGGACCCATGTTTTTGTGAACTGCCAAGCCTTTTGGGAAATCGGAAGGGTTCCTTTATAGTTTGGCATGGATTCTAAGGCATCAGAAGGGGTCCGATAGCCAAAAAAGGGAGGATTTTATCCTTTTTTGAAGGTTTTTCATGGTTTTTGCATGGTTTTTGTATTCTTATGCCTTGGAAGGAGTCCAAAGGCATTTAGGCAGAAAGTGATGTGGTTTTGAGAGGGCTTTAGTGACCAAAGAGGGTTTCATGCCTTATAAAGGCAAACCAAGGCCAAAGAGATGATTTTTATACATATGAAGGGAAACTATGCAAAGGAATGAGTCCTTATGCATTTGGAAGATGGTCAGAGGGGTCAATGAGGGTTCTTGCTGAGTTTCAGATAAACTTAGCAATTCCCAAGGATGTATATGGTTATTTTTCAACCAAGGGGAGGGGATAAGTATATAGGGGAGTTATAGAGATAGTTTTAGTAGGGGAAGGGAAAAGAGATAGGGAGTTACATAATAAAGTTAGTAGTTAATATGATAATGATGAGAAAAAGCGCTAAGAATGAAGTCTTAGGCTATCAATGGGGGGAAAATGACTGATAGAAGAAGTGTGAACATTCCTTTAGTGAAGCAGATCTTCACCAAGGCAGATGATATGGAGAATGATGAATCTAAGAGGTATCAAGCAGATCTTGACCTCTTTAGGGGAAGTTAGTGAGTGATGTGGAAAGAGGGAGAAGGGGAAGTTAGACATGCATTTCTTGAAGTCCTCCAACTGAAAAATCACCTTCAACTTGTGATATGATAGTCATATAACACTTGACAATATGAAATGGATCACAAGACATGATTCTGCAACCACAAAGCTACCTACCCGGCCTATTCACCTAGCATTTTCTCTTCTTTTTGGTTTGGGTGCACTTGAACTAGCATACCCAGCTTTTTGTTCTTTTCTTCTTGTTGTCCTCCTATCTACAACTACACTTATTGCATCCAGGGGCTCAGATTAAGCTGTTGAGCACCCTTGTTTCTCTACCTATCTACAAATCTGCCAAGATTAAGTTGTTTGGACAGATATTTATTCTTTATATTCTACAACAAGAAATTGAAACCTAGGGAGGCCAAGATTAAGCTGTTTGGCCTACCCATAACTGAAAACTGATCAAAATGGATTACTTATCAAAACTGGAACAAAGCAGTAGCATTAAAACTGGCACACCTTCATGGATACCTCTCTGGTCATCTGTAGCAAATATGGAGCATTGCAGCATGCATAGTACGACATATTTGGCATGTAAAAAATGTCGATCATGAAAGATGATTAAGCTGCTGCAGTAGGAGGCTAACATCTTATTCCTTTCCTTCCTCCTCTTCACATTCTATGTAAATAATTTCTTCTCAGCACACTTATGACCTTTAGCGTATTTGCTATCACAACTATAACAAATAAATTTTTCTCTTTTTTCTTCTAATTGTTGTGGCCTCAACTTTGTAGGTTGTGGAATGCTAGGGGCAAAAAAACTTCCATGTTTATAGTTGTGAGTGTTAGGCTTCCTTGTTGCCATAATTTTGCTTTCAATTTTTCTTGCCAACCTGAATGCCTTTTCCAATGAATCAGGTTCCCAAAGGCGAACCTCATGTTGGATGTTAACCTTTAAGGTCCCTATGAACACATCAATCCTATGCTCCTGTAGAATATCATTTACCCTTAAAATTCAATTTTTGGAAGTCCTCAATGTGCTCCACCATTGAACCCTTTTGTTTGAGATTTATCAATTGACTAAAGAAGGTGTTTCTCTTTGTATCCTCATAATGTTCCATCATTTCCTCCACAAAAATTGACCAAGTGACAATTTTATTACAAGATAGAAGCCATAGATACCATACAAACTGATTGGGTTCCAAATATAAAGTTGCAATGCGTACCTTTTGTGTGTTTTGCACATTATGGAGATCAAAATATTGCTCCATTTGTAGTATCTATGTTACGAGATCCTTGCCATCAAACTTCCTCATATCGATCTTTGGAACATGGTGGGTCTTCTATCCAATGCTAGAGTCTATGAAATCATGATTAACATTTATTTTGTTCTCATCATGATTTTCATCTACTACCTTTTCTCCATTAGGAAGAACTTCTTGTAGAAACCTTGTCAAACCATCCTTGAAACCTTCCATGTTTGCTTTTAAACCATTCTTAAAATCTTCCATATTATCTTTCATGTTAACTATATTAGCTTTCATGTCATCCATATTATCTTTCATGCCATTCTTCAATCTTTTCATGTCTGATTTTAAGCTATGCTTCAAAGCATCCATCTTAGCTTCAATTTCATTTTTGGTTACTCTTTGTGAGAGTGAAAATTGTTCCACTTGGTCTCGTAATTTTGATATATCATGTTGCATTTCTTCCTCTTCTTCATGCGCCATAGTAGAACTATCAGGTTGCTTACTAGGTGTTTCCATTTTATTTCTTCGGGTAATAAATTAATGAGTATTATGCTTCATTATGCCCTTTGAATCACTTCAAATTATTTTTTCAAGCAAAACTTATGCAAATTTTAAAAAAATACACACCTTGTTTGTTTTCTTTGTAGGAGCTCAATATTGAATATGTTGTATCTCTATAATGTAAAATCTCTAAGGTCTGCAATTTCATTCTGTGGTAGCCCTCTGATTCCTCTTTCTAACCCCACAAGTCTGATCAATATTGGATTCTCCAAGAAAGCGTTATGCCCAATATCCCACAATGACCTGATTATAGTCTGGTTCAGTAGAGTGAACTTGTACAAAGTGCCACGTGTAACTATTTCGACTTCGGACCAGAAATTGATAACCAACAAACTACAGTCTGTCTGATTTCTGTGACATTTTACGAAATTCAAATTTGATGCTTAGAAAGAAAGTTATGACGATTTTCCCAAGGTCACATGTTTGAGATGGAATTCAGGAGCCTGCAAAAACCCTAACTTCCTTCAATCATATATCCGAAAATAAAGCGAGAATAGGTTTGAAATTTAGACACAACATTTATAAAGATTGTGTCTCAAATGTTTTTTTTTTTCAGCGTCTGAAGCTTCATAGAAAACATGTTATAGTGAAAATTCAATGAGGACCTGTTTTAAGCAGTGAATCCCTAGAATCCAAAGCTCTGATATCAAATGTTATGCAACCAGCTCACAAAAGATAGAAAAGATAGATTAACGACTTCAAAATCAGGCTCTTCAAGGGGGAAACCTCATTTACGTTACACAAATGAATAATTATTAGACGATTCAAATGACAAAAGCTCCTTTCTCTATATAGGAGTCTAAGGGGTCATAGTATAATCAGAGTTGACATAACAATAATAATGTAAGGGCACAATAATAACAGTAGTGGGCTTCTGTGGGGCACAATAATAAAATATGGGGACGACATGGGCACAACAATAAAAATAAGGGCTAAAATGACAATAATAATGGGGTAATACACTAGTATTATAGGGACATAACAATAATTTTCCATCCATATGGATTATTTAGGGTGCAAAAATTTGAGGAATCAACATACAAGAGCAGTTTTATGGACGAGACCTTATTTAGAGAATTAGGGTGTGACACCTTTTGGGGCTACTTTAAGGCCTTTAATGATGTTTTTTTGGGGTAAAAACTTTCCTTCTTAATCCTCAGACCCCATGATGCTATTATACACTAAAAGAACCTTCTATCAATGTAAGCAAGGCATCAATCAAAGCTCAGATGCAAAAGTGACTCCTTCGGGAATTTTACTAATCATGATTAGCAATCATAATTCCAGAGGATGGCATATCATCCCCAACTACTCATGGAAAATAGACTATCCATGTGATGAGTATGAATAATAGTCTAGAAGGTTTAATGTTGTAACTATAGTTGAGAATTGAAGGAGCCAAACTTGAACACTAGTTGGTTATTGGGTTGTGTTATAATTGGGTCACTAGGAAGAAAAAGTGTTCATTTATTTATTTATTGTGTATTTTTACATAATAGAACAAAGAAATAGGGATGCGAGTGAGAGAGTATTATAAATGGGTTTTAGTGTTTGTAGTAACCTATTAGGCAACAAGTCTTAGATATGTCCACAGAGTGTGCCTTCTCCTTTATACTTATATTATTTCCATTCTAGAAGAAAGAGATCACAAAAACCTCACCTTCTAGCTAAGTTTTATCTCATAATGGTTTTCCATAGGATACCTTTTGTGCATCATGGTTATTGTGTGATTGTATTTCATTGTTCTCTATTTTTCTACATTTTAGCTATTACATGCATAAGTAGAAAACAATAATTAATAAATACAAAATCTAAGGAAATTAACCATCATAGAATACATTTTAGATGATTTTTATTAGATATGTTGTGACAAACTATCTAGTGGAATATCCATGGCAATTTACAAATCATAATGGTACCATATAAGATTTCTTTGGGATTTTTTTTTTAAAGCTGCAAGGGATTAAAGAGTCAATTTGAGCAAAAAGTTGTAAACACCTAACCATGGTTGATGAATATATTCTTTTTTTTTATAAGTAAGAGACGAACCTTCCATTAATCTAACCAAATTACATAGTTTACAAGGTGTCCCAGTCAGTAGGGATGACAAAAAACTAGGGACCTAGGCCCACAAAAGCCCTACAGGCATCCCACAAGGGGTCCACAAAGGGACCCACAGTGGATCACACTGCACCCAACAAGTGGACTCGACATCAGCTATATAATAAGTTCACTAAACAATTCGGGTCCGAAACCCTCAAGCAACAAGAACAACCAATCCTTGCTATTGAATACACAACTCCGATCCAATGGCCAACATGGATATCGCGCAGAAGAGAAGCACGGAGGTTAACCACCCGATGAGGGTGGTTTTCTCTGACCTCTCGTTGCAACGTGTCACACCATGAGTGGAATCAGAGGCAACTTACATAAAACCATATACCATTCTTGTCCCGTGTGATATACCATTTGTGGTTTTGCGTTCGAGGTTTCATGGAAAACCTAAACACTCAGTCACCAAGCGAAGACCATCCGACCATTCCCGCAGACAATTCTAAGCCTTCCATCTGGAATCTCCATCCAAAACCCACTAAGCCAAATGCACACAGGCAGCCAGTACTGTGGCGCTACCCGAATCGACACCTTCATCATTCAACCAAATGTGAACATAGTTGTGGAGAGTAGCCAAAACCAAAAATCGGAGACTAATTAGGTGATGCTATCCTCCCGCCTGTCTCCTGTATCCCTTCGATCAGTACTGTTGATCCACAGTTCCAAATCTTTGGTTGCCAGGTAGAAATAGTCCTCTCACAGTTTTCCGGCAGGTAATGACTGCCAGGCATGCTGAGAATCCCTGTCCTTATTGATCACTCCTTCGTTGGCCAACTAATCTGCTAACATGTTTGCCTTCCTTCTAACATGAACAAATCTTATTGTTTTGAGGGTTTGCAAGTGAGAGTGGATGCGGTAAAAAATCTGCAGTAGCTTTCGATGCTTCGACACTTTATCTGGCGAAGTTCCATTGTGAATTTTCTTGGCTGCTCTAATGATCAATTCTGAATCTGCTTCAATGATAGCATTATGTAAATTTTCCTCCACCAGAATCTCCAAGCATTATTCTAATGCCAAGATTCCAGCCATATTATTGGTACCCTTTCCCAAGTGGCCATGGTAGATGTATTTTATTTGCCCCTGATGATCTCTTATGGCAGCCCCAAAGCCAGCTACCCTTGGATTGCCCTTAGAAGCTCCATCAATGTTTACCTTAAAGAATCCCTGTGGAGGGGGCTTCCAAATACTAGCCCCTGTATTTATTGTTCTCATTCCCTTTGTTCTTCCTTGAGGACTGATGGAATGTAGTCCCAAATTTAGTATGATATTCTCCTCGTGAGGTAGAGGAGGATCCTTGGGAATTGACCTCAAAAGGCTTTTAACTATTTCTTTAAGCTGTTTTAGAATTTGATTGATTATGTGATGGGGCTCGCTAGCTTTATTTTTGAAGATCCACCTATTACTCTCTTTCCAAACATTCCAAGTGACAAAGCCTGGTACTAGCATCCAAGCATTGTTGATGATCTTATTCTCTGAGAAGTTCTTCCTCTAGTTTTTCAGTGTGTTGGATATGCTGAGACTATCCCTATCAGTTTGTCTGAAGATTGAGGCCACCCAATTCCACACCTTAGCAGAGAAAGGGCAGAGGTTGAGAAGGTGTTCAATTGTTTCCTCATGTGAGCCATAGAGGTGACATTTGGAAGGGCCAATGAAGCCTTTCTTTAGTAGGTTATCCCAAGTTAAGATATTTCTTTGATGCACAAGCCAAATGAATAACTTTATTTTCATCTAGTGAGGAGTTTGCCAAAGTTCCTTCCATACTTGTTCTGTATTCATAAAGTTAAAACCTATGACTGCCTGCTTTGCTCCTTTGAGGTTGAAGTTACCTTCATTGTTCTTCATCCATCTTAGTTGGTCAGGTGAGGAGGAAACCATAATCTGCCTATGCTCTAAATCCTGGGTAAGAGAATCTGCCTTGGCCTTCAAAGGACTCTCATCACTGTAACCTAGGTCCTTCTATTTTCTCCATTTTACATTATTATTTCCCTGGTCCCAGAAATCTTTTACCAATAATAGACCTTTTCTCTCTGTGTCTCTCTTAAGGGTTGCTAGGTCATTCCTATTCAGGATGGGTTCCTCTTGCCAGCTATCCTCCCAAAATCGAGCATGGTCCCTTGCTCGGATTTCGTAGAAACAGTGTTGCTGAACAATGCCTTTATTCTCCCAAGCAAGTTTCCAAATGTGTGAGCCCTTAATCTGTCCAGACATTCTAATATGATCCTTTTCCTTCCAATCCTTGGCATACTTGTGTTTCCAAAGCTTGGCCTAGGGTGCATTCAGCTCCTTGATCCATCTCCACTAGAGCTTAGCTCCCGAAACTTTGCCAAGAGTTTCCAGGTCATGCAACCCCAAGCCGCCATGGCTTTTGGGCCTACAGAGCTTGTCCCAGGCCACTAAAGCCCACTTCTTCTTCTCCTCCCCTTTGCCCCACAGAAAGTCCCTTTGAATGCTCCTTATCTGTTGCTTAATACCTTGAAGAGAAGGGAGAGCTCCAAACATGAAAATGGGAATGGCCTGTAGGACCGCCTGTGTGAGCACAAGATACCCTGCTAGGTTTAAGGATCTGCATGTGCATTTTCTTATCTTGTCTTGAAGTTTATTTAAAATTGATTCCCATATTTTCTTTCTTAGAGGTTTGTCAGTAAGAGGAATGCCAAGATATTTGGATGGTAGCTGTTCCCTTTGAAAACCAAGAATGTTGGTAATGTTTCTTTGTATAGCAATATTGGTATTAAAGAAAAAAGCTTTTGATTTGTTGAGGCTTACCTCTGTTCCTGCTGCCATAGCAAAGTCATTTAGTATGTTTTTGATTGCTCTTACTTCCCTAACTATGGGTGTGCCCTGCAACATAGTATCATCCACAAATTGTTGATGAGTGTTAGCCTCTCCATCTGTGGTTAGATTGATACCCTGAATTTGGCCTTCAACATTTTCCATTTTGATTGCCCTGCCTAGTCCATCCATCATGAAGATTAATAGGAAAGGTGAGAGCAGATCTCCTTGTCTGAGCCCTCTGGAAGGTGAGAAGGGACTTGAAGAAGCTCCATTAAGCAGAATGGAGAAGCTGGTTGTGGTAACTAGTGCCATAACCCATCTAATCCAGTTGTGGTCAAAGCCATAGGCTTTTAGAATAGGTCTTATATAAGACTAGCTAAGTTTGTCATAGGCTTTCTCAAGGTCCAACTGAATGATCATGCCTGCTTGCTTGTTTCTTTTAAGAAAGTGTACCACCTCATGTGCTTGGATGATATTGTTGAGAATTTGTCTTCCTTCCACATAGCATGTTTGCTCTTCTGAGATGAGGGAAGGTAGCAGGGGCTTGAGTCTATTAGCTATCACTTTGGAAATAATTTTGTACACCACATTGCATAACGTTATGGGTTGAAATCCATCCGGAGTCATAGCATTTTCCTTTTTGGGGATTAAAGCTATGAAGGAGGCGTTCAGTGCTTTCAGAACCTTTTTGGATTTTCTCGAGTCTTCCACAACCTCGAGGATGTCCTACTTGACTGTATCTCAGTAGGCTTTGAAGAAGTCTACATTGAATCCATCCGGGCCTGGTGCTTTTCCACTTTTCATTTCCTTAATCACCTTATTGACCTCCTCTTCCGAGACCAGTCTGTTGAGATTATGGTTGTCCTCTTTAGTGACCAACTTGGGAATGTATGAGTTGAGTTGATCAATGAACCTAGATCTATCCTCCAGTGGCTCCTTTGCAATATTGGAGAATTGTTGAACTAGACTTGATTCCATGTCCATGTGAGATACAAGCTCAATACCTTGAGAATCCTTAATCTTTGTGATTCTGTTGTGTGCCATATGTGCCATAGTGGATTTGTGAAAGAACTTTGTGTTTCTTTCTCCCTCTTTGATCCATTGAATTCTAGATTTCTGTCTCCAGAAAATTTCCTCTTGCAGACAGCGAACCTCCCAATATTCCTAAAGAGAGTTAGTTAGTTTTTGCCTCTCTTCATCGAAGCCCTCTATGATATTGATCTGATTGAGTTCCTATAAATTTTGCTTAGTTTCTATTCTGGCCTTGAGGATATCACCAAATTCCTTTTTGTTCCAAGCTTTGAGTTTGGATTTAATATGTTTGAGTCTCTGTTGGAGCATGAACATTTTAGTACCCTGAATATTTAAATCCTCTTTCCACCATTTTTCAATGTTACTGATGAACTTGGGGTGAGAGAGCCAGGCATTTTCGAATATGAAGGGCCTATTTCGTGGAGTACCCATAAAGGTAGCTTCTAGCTGAACTGGCCAGTGACCCGAACCTCCAAAGGGCATGGTGGCAGTGGTGATGGCTGGTCTAGGAAGGAGGAGATCCTCAAAAATAATAAATCTGTCAAGTTTTGAAGCCACTTGAGAAGCCCCTCCCCTTTTGTTATTCCAAGTGAAGGTTATATTTATAGTCTCAGTGTCCACTAGTCCCATGTTCCTAATGAAATCTTGAAAGGATTTAGAGTCTCTACCTAGCTTCCTGGTGCCTCCTTTTTTTTCCGAAAGAGATTTTATCATATTGAAATCACCTGCAACTATCCAGGACATATTGGGAGGTCTTGCCCTTAGGTCTTCCAGAGAGGTAAGAAGCTTGAGTTTGTTTGCTTGCTTCTGAGGTCCATAAACATTCGTTATCATGTAAGTCTCCTTATCCCCTACAAGACTACACACCAAATAAATATAGTTTCTTGATGCTTCAGCCTCCAGGATTCCAAATTTCTGTGGACCCCACATCGTTAGAATCCCCCCTGCTGGGTTATTTGCTTTAACCTCTACGTACTATACTTGATTAACCATTTATTATGAATTTCTCTTATTTTATCCATTGAACATTTAGTATCCTAAATAAAGACCATATCTAGTTTTTCTTCTTTTATTCTATTACTCATATTTCTTTGTTTCCTTCTACTGCCTAAACCTCTAATGTTCCATGTTGTAAGCTTCATTAAGAAAGGTTAGTAAAGGAATAGCTGGTAAGATCTTTCATCTTACCTGAGTTAATCAGTAGTTTCCCACATTCGTTTGTCAGTTCATTTTGTTTTTCCATTCCTCTCTTCCTTCTTGAGTTCTTTGGAGATTGTGCTTGTGAGTTCTCCACCATTTTGACCCCACTTTGTTGCTGGATTTCGTGGTTTCTCTTGACACCAGTTCCCTTCGATTGTGCCCTCCTTAGAAAGGGTTGTTGAACTCTATCATAGTCTTCTTTTGGTGAGGACTCCACGCCTTTGTTCCTGCCTTGTTCTAGAAATAGTTCAAGATCCAGATTTTCCCTGTCTAAAATCTCTTGCAGTTCATGGTCCTCTGTTCCTGCCTCACTTGGAGTCGTCTCATAGTATTTACTGATCTCCATGAGGTAGATCCTTCTTCTTCTGGTTGTTAACTATGATATCCTCCGTTTTAGCTTCCGTTTCCTGCTCCTTAGATGTGTTCTCCCTGTCCTGGATTGTCTCCATGTTCTCCTCTACCTCCTCTAGGATTTTGAAACTATTGTGTCTTGTATTTCTGTCTTCACTGCTGTTCTTGTGTGGCCATTTATTCCCTTTCCCTTTCGCCCCAACTTTGGTAAAACCCTCGTGATCTCTATCCAAAGAGGTTTTCCCATTTCCTTCCATATTGTTTGTTGGGAAATCTCTAAATAGATGGTCGTGTTCATGACATTTGTGGCACCTGAAAGGTATGTGCTCATAGTCCACCATTTGCACCCAATCTTCATCATATACCTCTAAAATTATTGCTTCCGGAAGGGCTCCAGATAGATCCATTTCCACACATATTCGGGCAAAGGAGGTATATTTACCTTTGAGAGTTGCCTCTGATATCTTCAGAAAATGCCCCAGCTTGTTGCCTATAGTTTTCAAAGATTCTGGTAGCCAGTAATCTAGAGGTAGTGAGTATAGTCTGATCCAAACCGGTACAGAACTAAATGTTTCATGTTCTGAAACAAAGTTCATCATCCATGGCCGCATGTAGAGTCCTCCCGCAGCATAGAAATAAGGCCCCCCTTCAAACACTCTGTCTTTGTCCTCTAGGTTCATGAACACCACCATGAAGAAGCCCTTAGAACCCAGATGTAAATGTATTTCTCCCTTTGGCTTCCAATGGCTCCTAATCCAGATGTGTAATGCTCTCTCTGTTGGCCATAACCCCATGAACTTGCAGATGATCGCATGTTCTTTCATATGGTCCCTGTGCACTTGAATCAATGAATCACTCAATGTGACTTGGGGAATGATGCTCGATTTGGGTTTCCAGACTCTCGTGGTTCTTGTGGAAGTCATTTTTCCACTGTCGCCTCCCTTCTCCTTTTCTTTTCTTATTTCCTGTTGATTCCCTTCCTGATCCTAGGATTCATTTCTTCCAACTATTTCCTTGCCTCTTGCTTCTGAAATCTTATCCAAAGGTTTTTTGAAATGCCTCCCTCCTAGTTCCTTGCCTCCTTCTGTGACTACCTGACTGTAGGAAAGACTGGCGCTCCCGCCTGTGTGCCCCACTGGTGGGCTCCAGTATTGTAGCAATAATGCTACAACTCCTGGAGCTTCCTATCTCTAATTTTATCAACCCGGTAGTTCGTACAAACTTGGAAGCGACGGTGTTGTATGCACAAGTACTAGCTCTTGTCGTAGTTGTCACTTGGTCAGCTGGCACAAGTCCGCTAGGGCTCAAGCCAACTTCTATATGCTCTCAGAAGAAGCTTTATGAGTGATGGATGAAAGCTATCTCGAAGAAAGCTATCCTACTTTGCAAAAAGGAAACTGAAGGCCAACAAAGCATGGAAACCCTAGTAAACCCTAATTTGACTAGCTAGACCCTTACTATGAAAAACTGTGAATGAAACCACTACCAATAATGCCATTACTTGCAGTGAACTGAAATACATGCATCTAAGCTACTTGCATCTGAAAAGACATGTTTTTGTATTTTTTCATTAAGTGGTTGGATTTATTGTGATGATGCTTTTGATTAGGGTTTGGTTGTACAAGAGCGGTTGGAATGGAAGGGAAGCATGGGCAAGGTCAGGATGGCTAGGGGAGGTCCCAGAGGGTCTCTAGCATCAGTCCACAGAAGTCTACCACGTTCGGATGCTCAGCAACCGAGTTTGCAGGCTTCTACAGGAAGTCTGCAGGGGATCCTACAGGAAACTCAGGGATTTCTACAGGAAGTCTGTGCAATTCTACAGGATGTTTGACCGAGGAAGTTTTGGGAGATGGTGAAGTGTTGGAGTGGTGTGGCAGGATAGGTGAGATGGAGATGGAACTAGTGATGGCTCAGGAGCAGAGAAGTCAGATGGAGGAAGAGTGCATACAGTGGGTTGATGGTTGGAAGGATGGGATCAACGAAAGTTTAAGTAGATGGAGCTAAGTGAATAATGGATGAGTTGGAGGGTAAATGAGCTGGACAGAGGCCGAGTGGGTGGCTTGAGGAGAGTTCAAGAAGAAGAAGAAGGAAGTGGAATGATATGGAGCAGCGTAAATGAAACAAATGACTTATGCACCAAAACGAGAATTCATCAACCTATGTTAACTGTGCCATTAAACCTATGATCAGCAATGGAAAACCGTGAAAAGAAACTCGTGCATGGAAGTGGAATGTAGAAGTATGCTTCAATATCAAAAGTGCATGGATGGATCTTCAACGAAAATGACTATGTTGCAGCTTGCATGGAAGTGAGAAGAACTGCGTTTCTTTTTGGTGGTTGGTTATGGACTGCACCCCAATCCCTAAACAGAAATGGCAGTGAGCTCTAACAACCTTTTTCTGGAGCTCCAATGAATTATATCTATCCTCTTCTAACCTAAGCAACTGGAAACAAATTCACCATAAACTAATCCTATTCAATCTCATGAAAAAGACTAAATTAACAGACTGTAAATTCGAATTGCATGTTAAAGTAAAAACTCAAAGTGCTGGAACGAAATGCAAACAACATTACAACACCGAGGAGATCTATTGCTCTCAGGTTGGGCCCTAACCTGAGAGCTATAGCTCCCTTAGAAACTCAGAATGAGATCAAAATCTGCCTTCCTTTATTCATAAACGAAAATCTGATGTCATGCCAAAACTGGCTTACAAAAGGAGCAAAACACCGAGTTGTAGCTCGTACTTCCAAATTACAAGAGCAATACAAAAGTTCAAAAAGCTCCTATCCAAGGCTACAGCCTCAGTATTTATGCAAAATGATCATCCAACAGGTGTCCTTGATTTGTCGAGCTCGGTTGTCCAACTGAAGGTTAAATTGCTGATCCTGTAGAACAATTATAACTGATGTTCCTGTAGAACAGTTGGCTGCCTCTAAGCTCGGTGGGGAGATTGATTGGAGCTCGGAGCTATGGTGGGAATCACAAGGAAGGTCCCCAAGACTGTGGACATCCTCTCCTAGAAACCAGCAGTGCCACCTCATTGTCTCCTTGTCTCCTTTCTCGTGGTCTTTGCGCCCTTTTAATGCCAAAAACCTGAAATCATCATGTATTAGTCACGTAGATAGAATGCCTACCCTTCTTCCTACAAACAACACGAATAAACCAGGAAATGAATGCATAAGCAATAAAAAATGAATGGTTTGAGCAGAGCAAGTAGGCCAAATGAGCCCAAATTGTACCAAAAATTGGGGCTCATCATCACCCCCCAGCTAAACTATTTGCTCATCCTTGAGCAACTTAGTCCAAATCTTCATCCTTCATTGCTTTCACTGCTTCCCTTGCATCCCAAGGCTCTGTGGTAGTGTCTTCTCTGTGGATATGAAACCCTGCTTTCCTGTTCACCTCTTCCCATTGTTGACTGTCATCTTCCTCTGTATTGCCTTCAGTCAACCTTAGCAGTAGTGGTGGGCTGAGTTTAAGGCCAATCCAGCTGGCCTGGAGGCTTTGCATGGATTTCTTGTAAAGTTCAACCCTTGCCAAAGCTTCCCTCATCCGAATGGGGGTATGGTACTCTCGGATTTTCAAGCTGTGTGCCAGGGTATTCCATCTTCGTGCACATGCTTGGGCAGCACTTTCTCCCAACAACCTTTCCATGTCTTCAAAGTGAGCTATGGCTTGGGCCTGTTGGTCCATGAATCTCAAGGAAGCTGTGGGATCCATAGCCAACTGTTGGTGGGCTGAGATGAGTGCCACCGGATCCTCTAGTTCTGGTCGAATGAACAGTGGCTCGCTCACTTCTCGGTTCATGACCGATTTTGCTTCAGCTGCTCTTTGATCCTCATGGTTTAACCATGAGGCGAACGCCATCAATTGCATATCACCCAAGGAAATATTGGGATCCCAGGAGACTTCATTAGGCAAAGCCAAATTGTGGAGGTAAAACTCTGCTAATTTGGCTTTGTCCTCTGACGAACTAGTACTGCACAATTCAGAAAATTGTTGTGGGTTTTGGATATGTGAAATACCTCTTTGTGCCAAGGTGTTTATTTGGAACTGCAGCCATTGATCTTTTAAGAACAATCCATAGGATTTTGAAGGTGGTCTGCACTGAATTGCCTCCATGGCCCAACTGGCCATGCAGGCCAATTGTGCTTCCTTTTGTTGCAGCTGTTCTTTTAGGGCTTGCACTTCAATTTTTGTTTGTTGCTCTGCTTCCTGTAGAAGTGTCATTGGCTCTTCAAGACTGGTGGTCATCTCCTTTTTGCTTTGTTGTTCATTTGTGATGTCCTTGGAGGATGTTCCTGCCCCTACCCTTAGTTCTTGTAGCTGCAATCTCAGCTTCTGATTTTCTTCCTGTAGAAGCACACGTTGGCAATTAGCCACATGTTTAGCCATGGTGAATTCACTCCTGACCTCCTTGAGTTGTTCTTGTAAAGGGCCTATGTCCGCCACACCCTTTGATTTGGCGATCTACATCCATGTGTGGGAACGAACTCTTTCTTCCTCTAATGCAAAAAATAAAGGCACAGTAAATTTCTGCGGTATGATTTTGCCCGCCTCTAAAATGGTATAGTATGAATTCAGATTAGGCGAAGGGCTAGGTTCTGGTATATGTTCCCTTTCTATCTCTTCAGGTGGTTCTACCTCACCCTCCCTTGGTGGTGATGAGAGTCCTTCTCCTTCCCTCTTTTCCGTTTCCTGTAGCCGGGCCAGAGTATCCTGTAGAACATTTTCAGCTTCCTGTACCCGAGTTTTTTCGGTCAACAGGTCTAACCTTTCTTGCCACATATTTTTCTTTGGACTCCCCTCCTCGTAGGTAACTGTGATCCTGGAGGGTGACTTTTCCTTGGGAGAAGCAGGTGTATCTTCGATGACGATCAGGCTACTGGATTGAGGCTGTGGCTTGCCCGTCTTTATCCTAACACTTCTTCGAGCTTTAAAGTATAGAGGGGTCTCCCTCTTCCTCTTTTCTTTTGGCTTAGGTGGCGTGCTGAGGCCAGCTAATACAACTGCTGCCTCTCGTGCCAGAATATCCACCTTCTTCTCTTTGGGTTTCACCTTTTCGGGGCTTCCTGTAGAAGCCTGTCTCTGCAATTTCGGGCTTCCTGTAGAAGCCTTTGTCTTTGTTTTCGGGCTTCCTGTAGAAGCCGATTTCTCAATGATCTTCGGGCTTCCTGTAGAAGCCGATTTCTCAATGATCTTCGGGCTTCCTGTAGAAGCCTTTGTCTTTGTTTTCGGGCTTCCTGCAGAAGCCTGTTTCTGCTTTCCTGTAGACACAGGTGTCTCCACCTCTGCTTGCTTGCCTGCCTGAGCTTTGCTTTTTGTTTTGGTTGCCGGTGCTGTTGAGGTACTTGGGCTGACGTGGGCCACCTCAGCTTTGTCCATTCTGCTCTTCATCCTCTTTTCTCTTGCTGACAAGATAGGTGTGCCACCTTTTTCTTTGTCCCCCTTTTCCTCATGCTTCTTCCTTTGTTCTTTCTTTTGTACTGTGGTCGGGGTCTTCTGGCCTTCTTCTCTCTGTTCCTCGGCCACTGCTTCTTGTTCCTCGCTGCTGGAGGAGCCCGTTTCTTCGATCAACATTTTAATGTCTCCATCTTTTGTTAAATTCCGGAAAGATTCCCATGAGAGGGGAACCTTATATGAATGCAGTGCATCCTCCACAAGAAGCTTGATCAACCCATGGTGGGCTATCTGATCTGGTATGCCCTCTTTCAGCTTTGTGGCACACTCCATTAGAGACTGCAGTAGGTAATAAGGAATGCTCAGTTTTTGTTCTACAGGAAGATCAATTCGGTGCCTCAATTCAGTGAGCAGCCGAAAGTGATATGCATACACGATGCTAAAACGGCCTTCACAAGTGATATATTTCATGATTTGCAAACTGACTTCATTCCATGGTGGCAACAGGCTCGTTCTTCGCACCCCATTTTTGTCCTCCGAGAATTCTTCCTCAGGTGGAAAGAATTCTTTCTTTGCCTGCTGGCTCAGCTTTATTTCTTCCTTATCCCACGACAAACCCATAGGAAGTTCTGTGATCCGACTGATATGTTCTGGGGTGAGCTTGAGGCTTAGACCTCTGAAGTTCACTGTGGCCAGTGTCTGGGATTTAGGCTTCAGAGCCTGCAAAAATTCTTCGGCCACTTCATCATCGTAGCCCTGCAGCTTATCACAAAAAGGCATCCATTGTGCTCTGGTGAAGAGCTCTACCACTGCCGGGTTTTCCCTTAATTTGGTTGAATCAGTGGGTTCCCGTCTTATAAACCCACCCGGCATGATGAACACGGTTGTTTTAATTAAAGGTGGCAAATGCAAAAGAGATTTGGTCTATTAAGACAGAGCATGCACATAATCCACAAAATTCAACACAGTCTACTTATACTGACATCCTGTAGAATGACAGCATAGGCACAGCAAACAACAATTCCACCAATATCTTTATGACCAGACTGTGGACGCTAGTCTTGCCACTCTTACTAACCAGTTGCATGAAGAGTTCAGGGTTACCTCTTTAATTGGCCACCTTTTTTCGTGAGGCACCCGCTTCCCTGTAGAAGACTGCGTTCCTGTAGAGACTGTGTTCCTGTAGAACTGCGTTCCTGTAGAACTGCGTTCCTGTAGAAACTGTGCGCAATTCTCGGGGAGGACTGTAGTTGGCCCGCGCTCGAGGTGTGCTTCACCGGCATTCTGGTAGCCAACAGCTCGGCGTATCAAAGTGCAGAGGAGATCAGAATAGCCACCCGAGTTTGAAGTGGTGGTTGATAAATGCATGCGCATGATCTAGTCGATTAGATTTTGAATCGGCGCAATCCGTGGCGCGGGGGATGAACTGTCCCCGTCGGACCGTTGGGCGACGTCATCCATCATTCGCCTACGTATTCACTTGCTTCCGCATCCATTCCCACAGATTTGCCGCCGCCTTTTCCTGTTAAACTCATGCTTCTGACAGGAGTGTTCTCACGTGCGTGCCGTTCATTCTCTTTGTCATGGCCGCCACCCAAACATCCAATTACACTTTAACTAGCCGACGTGGCCAGTCGACTGGCCATACGGCCGCTCAACCATTCAATTTTACGCTGTGCAAACAATTTCAAAGTAAAATTCATGCGATTTGATGGAAGGAAGGGTTGAGACACTTACCTGCGTGGCTGCACACGATTTTTCCAGTCTTTGGACGATGGTGAGTGGATCTACCTGCTGCATGCGAACTTACACAGACCCGGAGGCTCGTGGTTACAGGCTACCGATGATGGAGTGGATGTTTTGGTTGCATGTGCCCGCGTTTCATTGCAGATGGCGGTGCTGTGAATGGTATCCATTCTAGCAAGTTGAACTGTTACAGGATTCCCGCGAGGTGTCTCGTAACAGTTCTTCCTCCTTGGGTGCATGCTGCACGATGGAGGATCTGGCCTTTCAATCACGTTCCCGGAGCTTCTGATGCCTGTGGTATGAGATCTCAGCACTTGTTTATCTTTGAAAATGGCCTTTCCCGCGAGAACTCATCGATCTGCTTTGTTGGTGCACGGAACTTGGTTGCATGTCGACAAGGATGGTGGAGCAAGGTAACAGCAATGTCCAAGGGTGCCAACAGAGGCTTGCATGCGTCCAAACCAATCCCTAGTCGCTAAATCTCCCTTTAAGATGCATTCTGGGCCGTCCCAAACTTCTACAGGAAGTTTCCTGTAGAACACAGAGCTTCCTGTAGAAAGTTCGGGCTTCCTGTAGAAAGTCTGCACTTTCCTGTAGAAAATCCGCGTCTTCCTGTAGAAAGACTGCATCTTCCTGTAGAAAGACTGCATCTTCCTGTAGAGGACTCAAACCATGATAAAATTGCACATACCTTGAAAAAAAACATGGGTACCCTTGGAGGAGGTGCTGGTGAGGTCTCTTGACAGCATGATAAGAACCCTTGGCTTTGAGTTGAAGGGCTTCCTCTCCTCCATAGAACATCTGCAACCTGCATGCAATTTTACCATATTTTGCTTATTGTTTTTTTTCTTTTTTCTTTTTTTCTTTTTTTTGAAAGATAACAGGGGCACCTCAAAGAGGTTTTCACCCGTGCCATCTGCCCTGAGCGCCTCAGAGAGGTTTTCACTCAAGGATCTTTTTCAAACCTTTTCTCCTTTTTTTTTGAAAGACAATAGGGGCGCCTCAATGAGGTTTTCATCCCTACCAGCTGCCTTGGGCGCCTCAGAGAGGTTTTCACCCAAGGATCTTTATTATTATTATTATTATTATTATTATTATTTTCTCTTTTTTTTTTTTTTTTTCATATCCCTCAGGGTATGCCAAAAGCAGAGGCAGAACCCTTCTCTATGGCCAATACAGATTTCTCCATAGTTTTGATGAACTCTTGTCTTGAGAGAGGTCTCCTGTAGATCTTCAATCGATGCCCATTGACAAGCATGGGAATGGCTTCCTCATCAATGGTTCGAATGAGGACAGATCCATTGTCATGGCATTTCTCCACTGCATATGGTCCTAGCCATCTGGTTCTCAGCTTCCCCTTGAAGTCTTTGTATCTGGAGTCATACAACAAAGCCCAATCTCCTGGCTGAAATTGCTTGTCATGGAGATGTTGGTCATGCCACACCTTTCTCTAAAGTTGAACCACCTTTGAGTGAAGGAGGGCCTGCATTCTATGCTCATCCAGGCCATTCAGCTGCAGTAGCCTTTCTTGTTGTGCATGGCTGAGATCTAGGTCCAGCTGAGCTGCCATCCTCAAAGTGTTGTACTCAAACTCAATGGACAACAAAGCTTTCTTCCCATAGACCAGCTCATATGGTGTGAAGCCGGTGGTGGTCTTCCAAGTGGTGTTGTAAGCCCATGTGGCTTCAACCAGCCGATCTGCCCAGTCCTTTCTGCTGCTGCTCACCACCTTAGTTAAGATCCCTTCTAATGCTCTATTGGTGACTTCCACCTGCCCATTTGCTTGCGGGTGATAAGGGGTGGAAGTCCTATGCTTGATCTTGTGATGAGCTAGTAGATCTTCAACCAGGTTGGAGGTGAACTGGCTCCCTTGATCGGTGACCAGCTCTCTTGGATAGCCAAACTTATAGAAGATGTTTTCTCTTAGGAACTTGGCCACCTTTTCTTCTGTTGCTGCTTTGATTTCTTTGGTCTCGGCCCACTTTGTCAAATAGTCAGTACACACAATGATGTAAGTCCTTTGCCTCGAAGAGGGGTTGATTGGGCCCACAAATTCCATGCCCCACTTCTCAAATGGCTCAAGAGTCACTTGAGGTTGGAGAGGCATCTCATCCCTTTGGGTCGATTTCCCCATTCTTTGGCATTGGTCACACTGACTGACATATCTTTTGACATCTTGATGAAGTGTGGGCCAATAGTAGCCTGCCTGCGGGATTTTGAAGGCAGTTCTCTTTGCTGCAAAATGTCCTCCACAAGGCCCATCATGACAAGTGAGGAGGATATCAAAAACTTCCTCCTCCCTTACACAACGCCTTAAGATATGATCAGGGCCAAGCTTGAACAGATTGCCCCCGATCCAAGTAAATGAGGCACTTTTTCTGATGATTCTGCTCTTCTCTTTGGAAGATAGGTGTGGAGGGAACTGTGCTGAAACAAGATAGTTTGCTATAGCAGCAAACCATGGAGAGAGTACTGAAATAACAAACAGATGTTCATCGGGCATCTGGTCATCCACTGTTCCATCCTCATCTGCAGACAAATCCAATCTAGATAAAAAGTCAGCAACAACATTTTCTCTACCTGGTTTGTCAACAATGGTCAAATCAAACTACTGCAATAAAAGTAACCATCTAATAATACGAGCATTCACATCTGGTTTATTCATTAAATATCTAATAGCAGCATGGTCAATATGTACAAAGGTCTGGTAACCAGTAATATAATGTCGGAACTTGTTCAATGCATGGACCACAGCCAAGAATTCTTTCTCGGTTACAGTGTAATTCAGCTCAACTTTGGACAAGTTTTTGCTAACAAAGTAAATGGCATATGGAAGTTTTTGCTCAACTTGTCCTAAAGCTGCACCTATGGCTTTGTTCAAGGCATCAGTGTGGATGTGGAAAGGTAGGGCCCAGTTTGGACCTCTCAGGATTGGGGCTGACACCAACTTGTCCTTCAATTCATTTAAAGCCCTCTGACAATCGTCAGTCCAATTAAACTCCACATTTTTTGCCAACAGGCCAAACAATGGCGAGGCTAGCTTGCTGAAATCTTTAATGAATCTCTGGTAGTATCCTGCTAATCCCAAGAAACTCCGGACATCCCTTACCTTTGGAGGAGGTGGAACCCTCTTGATGAGAGCAATTTTGTTAGGATCCACCTGCAACCCTTGGCAAGAAATGGTATGGCCTAGCACGGTCCCTTCAGTCATTAGGAATTCACATTTTTCGAGACTAAGGGACAAGTTCATCTCGGTGCATTTAGTTAGGACTTTTCCCAGGTTGGACAATGCTTCCTGGAAATTGGCCCCATAAGGAGTAAAGTCATCCATATAGATTTCTACCGCATCATGGACCAGCTCCGAGAAGATGCTCAAGACAGCTCTCTGGAAGGTAGCAGGAGCATTGCATAGCCCAAAGGGAAGGACTCGGTAGGCAAAGGTACCCCAAGGACAAGTGAAGGTGGTCTTATCTTGGTCTTCCGGGCTGATTTGGATTTGGTTGTACCCGCTAAACCCATCCAGGAAAGAGAAGAACTTCTTTCCTGCCAGTCCATCCAACACTTGATCTATGAAAGGTAGAGGGAAATGGTCCTTCTTGGTAGCTTTGTTCAATTCTCAGTAGTCCACACAGATTCTCCATTTTCCATTCTTCTTGGGAACCAACACTAGAGGGGACACCCATTCACTATCTGAGATGGGGTAGATAAACTCGGCATCCAACAGTTTTTGCAATTCTTCCTTGACAATGTCCTTAAGGGCTGGATTCATTCTCCTCTGAGGTTGCCTAACCGGTTTACAATCCTCTTTGATGTATATATGATGGGTACAGACTGAAGGATGGACTCCTTTCATTTCCTTATAGCTCCAAGCAAAAGCATCTAGGTGGTTGGCCAACAGACTACACAGCTTTTTTTCTTGGGAAGGAGATAGGGAGGAGCTGATCTTCAATGCTTTCTCAGGGCCGAACTCCACATTCTTGACTCTGGGAGTAACAGGGTTGGTTGTACAAAGATCCACTAAGGTGCTAGCTTGGGCATCCTCCACCAATTTCTCTAAGGGTAGTGCACTGGAAGGTGGATTCTGGATCAAGGTCTCGATCAAGTCATCCTCGGTTGGGGGGTCTCTTCTAGTGGTATCTAAGGTACACAGAGGTGCTAAGTACACCTCGTCTTCCTCTCCTTCTTCCAACCAGAGTGGTAAGTCATTCTCTAAGGAGGGTTGGGCAGGAGGGTATAGGACTAGTTGCTTGGACATGGGACCATTTTTGATGGTCATGTTTCCTGCACGACAACTTATGTAAGCATCTGCAGTAGCTAACCAAGGCCTTCCCAAAATGAGAGGATATCCAGTAAGCTTGGCCTTTGGTTGCAGAACCAGGAAGTCTGCAGGGTATTCCCAAGAGTCAATAGAGACCAAGACATCCTCCACAATCCCTTCGAGAGTCACGGTGGAGCGATCTGCTAATTGCAGTACTATCGAGGTCTTCCTCAAGGAACCCTGAAGATTAAGCTTAAGCATGGTATCCCTGGTCATCACATTAATGGCAGCCCCCAGATCAATCAAGGTGTGAGGTATAATGGTGCCATTGATGTGAACATCTACTACAGGACTTCCAGGATCTAGGTACTTTGGGCAGATGACTTGTCCTAACATAAGGTCAGACAGTTGTCCTATGACATTGATAGTTGAGGCATCTTTCTTCCGTCTGCCTGGGTGTTTGAAACACTTCTCCTTAACCAGTTTGTTGTATATTGGCACATCCTTGATGGCTTGGAGAAGTGGTATTTTTACACACAACTGCTTGAGCTCACCCAAAAGCTCATCCTCCTCTGGGTTGGGTTGTGTGGTGGCTGTTAGTCTCTCAGGAAAGGGTGGAATAACCTTCGGTTCACTTTCCTGTTTATCTTCCTCATCCTCTGGGGGAGGAGGTTGACGATCTGGTAGAGTCTTTCCAGATCGAAGATTGATCTCCTGGATCTCCACAACATAGGTAGGGCATGAGGTTTCCCCAGTGTATACCTACTGGGCCTGTCTATTGTTGGGGTTCGGGTTCGGTTGAGCAGGCATTTGAGGTTGCCTTGGAGGAGCAGGAGGTAATGGCTGAGGTTGAACTGGTGGTGGAGGCAAGATGGCAGGAGGAGTGTTGTATTGGGGCCTCCACCCCGACTGAGGTGCATTCCATTGAGGCTGTGGCTGGGCATGTGAGTGATATGAATGAGAAGTAGGTTGAGTGGGGTACTGAGGTGGATAAGACCATGGAGGAGGCATGGACCATGAAGGATGAGCAGGGGGGCCACAGGAAGGCATAGGAGTCGATTGGTTGGGGCTGTAATAAGCTTGAGATGCCCCTTGCATCCCCTGCTGATAAGGTCTAGATCCCTGTGGCCTCCTTTGGTTGAGGTAATAGAGAGGTTCAGTGGGAGCTTCTGCCCCTTGGTACATGGCTTTAAACCCAGGTAAGGTTGGACACTGATTTGTGGGATGGTCCTCCTCACAAACGAAACACACTTCAACCGAATGCAATGGACATTCGTTCTTAGGGTGTCTCCTTGTGCACCTAGGGCAGAAGACAGCCAAGGCTCTCTCAGCTTCTTCTTTCTTTTGCTGAATCCTGAATGTGTCAAGCTGCATGGAAATGGTCTGTCTCACCTCACTCTTAAGATCTTCTAATTGATTTGCAAGCTCATGTTTGGAGAAAGGGACACTAGTTGAGAGGTGGTTTCCTCTACCTCGTTTCCGAGCTGCCCTGGAGTGGTTTCTAAACACAGTCTTGATGTCCTCATAAGGCAGTTGGTAAATGTCCCCCCCAGCTAACATGTGAAGGGTATCTAAGAGGTCTTCAGGGACTCCTCGGAGCAGGACCAACTTGAGGGATTCAGGGTCAAGTGTGCACCTGGCCCGCTTATAGCTTAGTTGGAACCTCTCCTCATAATCCTCTAAGGACTCATCATTTCCGATGGACATCCGAAAGATTTCCCCCTTTGTTTCCTTGGACCTACAGTAATCCCGGTACTTGGTGTTGAAAGCTTGCTACATCTGAGCCCAAGTGGTGATACTATTCCCAGGTAAGCCCATGAACCAGCGTAGTGCTGCATCCTTAAGAGTGGAAGGGAAAAGTTTCAACTTTTGCTCATCTTCAGTATAGTCATAGGTTCTACAAAGGACAGCAAACTCAAACAGGAAGGTATCCGGATCTTCAGTGGTCAGCCCATGGAAGTGAGGTAAGGCGGAGGGGCTAATGTTCTTCATTTTCATCTCTCCATTTGTCTCTCGGATGGGGAAGGCACCTTCTATTCTCTCATCGTCTCTCCTATTGTCAGCCATAGCTTCAGATGGAGTGGTCTCTAACTCTTCTTCTACTATAGGATCTTTGGATATCTCAGGATGTTCATCTATAGGTTCCTCTAGGTCACTGTCACCAAAGAAGAGAGAAGGGTGACTCAGTGATGTGGTGGGGGTGTTTGGTAGGAATTTGCCTGATCTATCTCGGTTCCTACGAGGCATGAAATGGAAAAGACTTTCTTTTTCTTTTGATTGTTTTTGCTTTGCTTTTCTTTTGGTACCTGCAAAACTGAGACAGATTGATCTACAACTAACTATGAAAGATGCAGAATTAAACTGAAAGCAGGAAAGAACTATTCTACTTTGCTCAAATGAAATTGCAAGAATGGAAATGCTAGTCTACGCTTGCAGAAAGGAAATGCTAATCTATGAAAGCAGGAAATGCTAATCTATGAAAGCAGGAAATGCTAATCTATGAAAGCAGGAAATGTCTATGCTACTTTTGCAGAATGGAAATGAAGTAAACTACTTAGCAGAAGGCAAGAGTAAGAAAGTAGAAGAAAAGAAACAATTACTAATACTCTGACGCTTCCCCGGCAACGACGCCAAAAAGATGGTGGGCTCCAGTATTGTAGCAATAATGCTACAACTCCTGGAGCTTCCTATCTCTAATTTTATCAACCCGGTAGTTCGTACAAACTTGGAAGCGACGGTGCTGTATGCACAAGTACTAGCTCTTGTCGCAGCTGTCACTTGGTCAGCTGGCACAAGTCCGCTAGGGCTCAAGCCAACTTCTATATGCTCTCAGAAGAAGCTTTATGAGTGATGGACGAAAGCTATCTCGAAGAAAGCTAGCCTACTTTGCAAAAAGGAAACTGAAGGCCAACAAAGCATGGAAACCCTAGTAAACCCTAATTTGACTAGCTAGACCCTTACTATGCAAAACTGTGAATGAAACCACTACCAATAATGCCATTACTTGCAGTGAACTGAAATACATGCATCTAAGCTACTTGCATCTGAAAAGACATGTTTTTGTATTTTTTCATTAAGTGGTTGGATTTATTGTGATGATGCTTTTGATTAGGGTTTGGTTGTGCAGGAGCGGTTGGAATGGAAGGGAAGCATGGGCAAGGTCAGGATGGCTAGGGGAGGTCCCAGAGGGTCTCTAGCATCAGTCCACAGAAGTCTACCACGTTCGGATGCTCAGAAACCGAGTTTGCAGGCTTCTACAGGAAGTCTGCAGGGGATCCTACAGGAAACTCAGGGATTTCTACAGGAAGTCTGTGCAATTCTACAGGATGTTTGACCGAGGAAGTTTTGGGAGATGGTGAAGTGTTGGAGTGGTGTGGGAGGATAGGTGAGATGGAGATGGAACTAGTGATGGCTCAGGAGCAGAGAAGTCAGATGGAGGAAGAGTGCATACAGTGGGTTGATGGTTGGAAGGATGGGATCAACGAAAGTTTAAGTAGATGGAGCTAAGTGAATAATGGATGAGTTGGAGGGTAAATGAGCTGGACAGAGGCCGAGTGGGTGGCTTGAGGAGAGTTCAAGAAGAAGAAGAAGGAAGTGGAATGATATGGAGCAGCGTAAATGAAACAAATGACTTATGCACCAAAACGAGAATTCATCAACCTATGTTAACTGTGCCATTAAACCTATTATCAGCAATGGAAAACCATGAAAAGAAACTCGTGCATGGAAGTGGAATGTAGAAGTATGCTTCAATATCAAAAGTGCATGGATGGATCTTCAACGAAAATGACTATGTTGCAGCTTGCATGGAAGTGAGAAGAACTGCGTTTCTTTTTGGTGGTTGGTTATGGACTGCACCCCAATCCCTAAACAGAGATGGCAGTGAGCTCTAACAACCTTTTTCTGGAGCTCCAATGAATTATATCTATCCTCTTCTAACCTAAGAAACTGGAAACAAATTCACCATAAACTAATCCTATTCAATCTCATGAAAAAGACTAAATTAACAGACTGTAAATTTGAATTGCATGTTAAAGTAAAAACTCAAAGTGCTGGAACGAAATGCAAACAACATTACAACACCGAGGAGATCTATTGCTCTCAGGTTGGGCCCTAACCTGAGAGCTATAGCTCCCTTATAAACTCAGAATGAGATCAAAATCTGCCTGCCTTTATTCATAAACGAAAATCTGATGTCATGCCAAAACTGGCTTACAAAAGGAACAAAACACCGAGTTGTAGCTCGTACTTCCAAATTACAAGAGCAATACAAAAGTTCAAAAAGCTCCTATCCAAGGCTACGGCCTCAGTATTTATGCAAAATGATCATCCAACAGGTGTCCTTGATTTGTGGAGCTTGGCTGTCCAACTGAAGGTTAAACTACTGATCCTGTAGAACAGTTATAACTGCTGTTCCTGTAGAACAGTTGGCTGCCTCTAAGCTCGGTGGGGAGATTGATTGGAGCTCGGAGCTATGGTGGGAATCACGAGGAAGGTCCCCAAGACTGTGGACATCCTCTCCTAGAAACCAGCAGTGCCACCTCATTGTCTCCTTGTCTCCTTTCTCGTAGTCTTTGCTCCCTTTTAATGCCAAAAACCTGAAATCATCATGTATTAGTCACGTAGATAGAATGCCTACCCTTCTTCCTACAAACAACACGAATAAACCAAGAAATGAATGCATAAGCAATAAAAAATGAATGGTTTGAGTAGAGCAAGTAGGCCAAATGAGCCCAAATTGTACCAAAAATTGGGGCTCATCACCCACCATGGAGCCATAATTAAAAACCCTAGTGTCAAATTCGATCCTCGTTCAAGTACAGACCTTCGGTTTCAAAACCACCGCTTTAACAACAATATTTACTTTGCATACTTCCATCATATATTTTATTGCTTCTCTAATTGATGAATATATTCATAAAAACGCTAAATTTTTAATAGAAGAGATATTATTGAGGTTCGAATTGTAGTTCATAGATTGTATTCATGATATAAACCTCCTTATGGAGGCTATAGCTAATAAGATTGGAATTAGAGAAGATGGATGTTCCAAATTAGAGGCTAGATTAGAGGGAAAATCAAAGAATTAGGAAGAATTAGGGAAGGAGTCTAGAAAAGAACTTGAAAAATAGTATGCAAGTTTGAGTGTTGTTGATCCATAAACTTTTCTGGATATTCTACTCGTCAATTCGTCACAATAGATTTGACAAAATTATGCTTAAAAGCCAAAATCTACACTATGTGTGCTAATTTATCCTTAGATTCCTAGATTCATTAATTATTGTGTTATGATTATTCATGCAATATTTAAAAGATGAGTAAAATAAATAACAGTAAAAAATATCACAAACCAAAAAATTAATACAAGATATAACTTGGGAAACCATTTCAGGAGAAAACCAAGCTATAAGGTGAGGATTCTCTTCTCTCTTTCTCTAAATGGAAATGGATGTAAGTAAAAATATATTAGACCTATAGACCATGGGTTTATATAGTGCAAAAAACATCTCTATTTACTCTCTCCCTATCCACTCTTGATTACTATACTCATATATTTAACAAAATGTGCTCGAATAAAATGAAATCCCTTTTCCTCTTAGTGGCCTGGTTATAACATAGCTTGATAACCTGCTAGTGGTTAAGTTTAACTCCTTTAGCTCTTAGGTAGAGTTACAATATTGAATATTCTAGATTTTGATTCATCATAATCACATGGATAGCCCATTTTCCATGAATAATGGAGGATGACCTGACATCCTCTTAAATCATGGTGGTCGAAAAAGGAAGGTCAATTTTTGGGTGGCATAATTTTGCATAAAAACACTGATTATTGCACTTAGTTTTGTCATTATTTACAATAATATGTCATTGATGTCAAAGGGGATGTATGAGACAACATCATTAGTACCATATTTGATTACCCATGAAGCATCAAGACTCTTTATGAAGTGATATGACAGTTGGATCTTCATAAGGTCTCATTACATGGAGCTATGGGTGCTTGAAGTTATTTTAGTTTTTTATGAAGTTATGTTTTTGAGAAGATATTACAAATAACATGGTCATGTAGAGCATGTCGATACCTTTCCAAATACATATCCTTCTTATAAAAGCTCCTCTAGGATAAGAAGTTATGAATAGTTGAAAATCATCATTAGTTGCATCAAACTGAAAGGGAAAACTATATGGACAAATTCAAATTATTAAAGGTTTAAATAGTGGGAAAGTTTTGGGTGGATCCAATGTTGACAAATCATATAAAATTTGTCCTAAGCACAAATATGCATATTGTTTAATTTCATTAAAAGGTGTGCATGTTCTAGATAAATCCACGGTACCTCCAAGAGTCAACAATCTGATGAAGGAGAAATTTCACCATGTTTAACACCTCTATTAGGACCAATTGGATGTCGACATGTAGTAGAATTTTATGGAGTAATTAAATGGAGCTTTCTGACATCATCATGATGACATGGAAACAACATAGGATGCCACATGGCAAGGTGATTTGGCACATTTCAATTAGTGAAAAATCTGAAAGAGGATCACACATGGTACCCCTCTTGAGATGTCACATGGCTCGAGGATGTCATGATGACATCATCAAAGAAATGAGCACTGACCCTTGGGTCATTTCATATGGGAATCGTCATATGGACATGAAGTTATAGAACCATGGCACAAACATTAACAAAATATTCCATTGGACGACAGATTATGAAGGCAAGTTTTACAAGTTCTCTCGGTCAGCCCCATAATGGCTGGGACCACTGGTTACACACACACACACACACACACACAAAAACCATACTCATCTTCCTGCCACAATATTAAAGGATTAACTAGTTAGATATGTCGAAATTAACTATTGGATGCACCTCTTTTGTAGATATTTCCTTTATTGTAGAATTGATTTTTTTCTAGGGAAAATAATTACCTCTTATGTGGCATTAAATTTTGATATCTTATCATGTAGTAGTTGTTGAATTACTCTAATATCAAATGTTTTGATATTATTTTCAAAAGTTCTTTTATTTAATTAAGCTGTAATTTTTGAGATGGTTTCCAACATTTCCAATATATTAATAGTGTTCAGAAAAGAACCAATAGGACCAAACATGTGTCCTTTAGGAATTTGCATTTTTTGTTTCTTTTCCTACATCTCATTCTTCAAATTTTTCACTTGGGCTTGAAGTTGTAAATCATCTTGATTTCTTATAACCTACTAAAACCTCCATTTCAATAAGTTTGTACAAAGAGAAACTTCCCTAGAGAAGATATTCACTTATTCTGTAAGTATACCCATTTGGTTGGCTAGTGTTGCCCTTGTTGGAGGTGGCATCCATCCACATGTAGTTTCACTAAATATATCTATATCTCGTGTTATTTCTTGAAACACATCAATAATTAGTGCCACATAATCAACCCCGATACTTATAGACTTTCTTCATCCAGTATTAGAATCTATTGGAAAATCTATTTGTAATAAAAAAGGGTAGCCAAATATTGATGATGAAGTTGGAGAGATTTTGTTATCAATATTTTCAGTTGTCCCGCCATTCTCTCACTTCCATAGTTTGAACCAATTTTGCATGCCATGTTTTTTGTTCTTCTTCATCCAACCATGAATATAGTTTAACCTGGATAGCTTTCAATTGTTCTTTTAGTGAGATAGGACGTTGAATATATGCCACTAGATAGGTACGTTTTTTTATACCTCTTTAGTTGGTCGAATTCCTACTTCAACTTGAGGACCACTTCCTAAAGTAATAGTGCAAATAAGTAAAACATGCCCATGGATACTCAAAGAATATTGCAATAGATGAAAACTGAGGATAGTTTATAAATGGCACACTACAATGCTCTTGATGCTAATAATATTACACCACAAAGAGGTTTGTACATAGTTTGTATTAGTCTATGTATTTTCTAGGTGAGGAAACTTGGGTGTATAGTGAAGGACCATCCTTGCAAAATCCATCACCACCATATATCATTGGAGATATCACTACATCAACCAAAAATTGATGTAATTTAAGATCAACGATGCTCGTAAAAGGACCATTCACATTCCTTTAATGTTTGGAAATGGTATTATCTTTTTCTCAATAAAGTGTCATTGTTATTTCTTAGGTATTCCTCCAACATCCTCTTTATCACCTCCAAATGGAAACATCTCATTTCTCAAATTTGGTGCTTATATACCTTTCAAAATTCGTTGTTGTATACAAAATTCTCTTGCATGCTCCTCACACTCCAAATATTTGGCATATCTTGTATGCTTCTAGTTGTATTTAGCATTATACTAATGTATGTCAAAGGAGTTTCTGATGTAAGAAGTTGACTGGGTAAAAGATTCATAGAGCGTTCCAATAGGAAGTGTGTCTATGTTACCCCAAAGGCAACCTAACTCAAAGAGGTGGATCTTGGTAGGATACAAATTTTCGAAGCTTCTTAGATTGGGTATATTTTCCTCTCTTATTTTTCTCCTTCATCATTTTGAATATTGTACTCACAACTATATATTTTTTACTTGTTGAATTTGCATTTTAAATGGGTGTATTTTCAGTTGAAGTCTACACCTTTTATTTGCCAACTTGAGAAAATGGTGATTATTAGAATTAATGAACACTCTAATACTCTCTATTATTCATAATAGGGTCAAAATTAGTTGGGCCACTCTCGCTGATATTTGAACCTACATACAATATGCATAAGACAAGATTGAGTTTCTATGGTTCAAATCTCATCTCTAGAGAGATGAAATACAATGGAAGAGTCATCATTTTAAATTGGTTCTTGTTGAAAACAGTTATATTTTTAAGTTAGAGAAATAATCCCATTAGTATCCAACACTTTATTAGATCAATGAGGTAATTTTAGGAGCAGATTTACATGAAGATGCATAGGTTCATCTTGCACTTCCCAAGCCCATCATCATACCCTAGGAAGAACTTATTAGCAACATGAATAGAAATAGTCTCGAATATGAAAATGATGTGTCCTTTCATATTCTAGACTATTCCAAACCAATCTAGTTTTATAATGTTGGGTTCCTTCATGTTAGTTCATTTTCACCTTCTCCACGTCATGCTCCTATTGCACAACCACTTCAAATTGTTAGATGCAAACATTGTGATTAGGTAGGCCATGTGAAAGATCAGTTTTTTAATAATCACCCTTGTGACCATTTTGGAAAACATACTCATTGTTTAGACATATGTACTAGACACAAGACTCTAGAAAGAGAAAATATTCACCTTGGACGGATCACTTCTTGGCAATAGTATTCAACAACCAAGAAAATATATCGGTCATATTCATTCTTGATTATTGACATTTGTTGCCATAAAATTCCACCAGTAGAATACTTCAGCTTTTGCTACCACTTTTTTTTAGTCTTTCTTAAACCACCATTATAGAGAGCACATCCAACTATTGGATTCTATACACCTTTGTATTTCATCTCTCTTCTTGGACTCATATTACACCCCTTTGAATTAAGGGGGGAATGTTGGACACCTAATATGTTGGGGTTAATGTGGAGGAATGCCAACAATCATAGAAGTCCAAGAGATCTCTTAGTATATGAAAAACAAGGGTCAAACGATGGATTAATATGTGTACCATATTAGTAATAAATGAATTCCATGCTTATCAAATTTGTCTTTCGTCTAAGAGAAGGAAAGTCTGTAAATTATATGATATATCTTATTACTAGATTTCAGTTTTGGTGTCCCTTGAACTCATTGATTAATGCTTACATATAAATAAGACTTTTCAGCACACCCTAACTGGGAATGAGGAAAAGTTTATATTGAATCAAAGGGAAGTTTGTTCTCAATTTTTAATGATTTGACTGTAGGTTTTCTGAACCATTTCCAATTGCTTGTGACATATGATACCATTACTAAGCTCTAGGCATCCCACCACCATTCCCCATACATGGTTGGGGGTGTTAGAAATATGTTCTCATTGATTGAAAAGGTGAAAAAGATGATGACAAAGGCAAAGCAAATGATGGAAAAGGAATTGATGGGTGCAAGAGGAATGCTAAAGGTGAAAATAATTTGAAGTCGTTTACCCTATAAAAGATCCTATCAAATGTAGTTGGAAACTATTTAGATGGATATATTTTTGAAATAGATTTCCAATGGTATATATAAGTTTCGAAATGGCCTTCTAGATTAGAAGTTATAGCTAGTCAAAGTTTAGTAATCACCAAAGTCAAAGGTTGCAAAGTTAACTTGGTGAAGCTTGACAAAATGGTGAAAGTTTGGCATTTTTTCCAAACATGAAAGAGCCTTTGGAAGAGAAACTAAATAAATTTTTGGGAAAATGTGGTTGTATAGTACAATAGGAAGAGCAGGATGTGATTAGCCAACAATGGAGCTCTTGTCCATGAAATCCTGATGAAGATTCCCCAGACGGTGCGAAAAGGTGTGCATAGGTGAACTCACGGGATGACGTAAGCCTAAGAGGACATCAAAATGTAGAGAGGTAAATGATTGGTGGAAGTATGAAGTGGGAGGTCCCCACGGGACAACTCACCCGTGGAGGCCTACCTCGGAGGAACCAAAGTTGCGTGCAATAGAGAACACCTGGAATGACTTGGTACCATGAAAATATGGAGAATGTGGTATAATGCATTAATTGGAGGAGTTTACAGTGGGAGGTCCCCATGGGACAACTCATCATGGGAAGGCTTCCCCAAAAGAATAAAAAAGAGTGCATGGTGAAGGCTTGTGGGATTACTAAGCACTAAGAAATGTGGCAAAAGACATGGGACAATGAAATTTGTGCAAGAAGATTGAAACCCGTGGTTTTTTGTTAAAATTTTAATAGATAAATTTGTTGGAAAACTAAGCCCCAGGATCCCTCTACCTCTGTACTCTTAGTAGCATGGATGACACTTAGCGTGATTATATTGGCTCACATAGACAACATGGTGGTCATGGGGTTTGTTGACATCAACATATGGGTGAGATGTGGCATGTGTTTTCAACACTTTCTGTTGGCCAAGTGGGCGAAATCTGGCTGACACGTGTCACCACTCAGGAGGCACCACATGGCATTGATGACAAAATCACGACATCACGAGGGACACATCATCTTAGACTATGGACGCTGGCTATTTCAAAGTGAGCGCATGCAGATAGCTTTGGGCTTACAAGGCTTTAGGACAAGGTGGAAAACAACGTAGAATTACAGCTCACCTTGGCAAGCACATGATTGGTCTATATGTCAGTGGTGGTTCCCACTAGGACATGCCACCCTGAAAGGGCATCCCTAGAAGGTTTAAAAGGTCCATAGGTGAAGGCATATGAGGTGACTTAATGCCAGGACACGGTGGAATCCAAGCGATAATGACAACTCTCCTTAGAAGCTTTGTGGTTTGTCTAGGTGTGTAGCACAAGCTCCACTAAGACATGTCATCCCAGAGGAGATGCCCTAGAAGAAAAGTAAAAAGTGAAAAATAGGTTGCTCCGAGGTGATGAGGTTGCAAGAAATGGTGGCATACATAGTTGGAGCCAGTTGGAGCCAATGACTAGTGATAATGGTGCATGTGAAGAGTGGTAGTTCCACATGATATGTAACCTCACAAGGGCGACCCTAGATATGCTTCAAAATCACGTTGGGAAGTAATGGTCGGGGGCTAAAGCTTAAGCATTGCGAGCAGATTCCATGTGGCATTGTGACCGAGGGCACAAAGATGTTTGCAATGGTTGTTAATCACTCAGGGATATAGATAAATGGGCCCAATGAAGAACATATTTAATGGTATAGCAGTGTTAAAGCACTTTGGGCCCATTTTGAAAAGATAGTGGAAGGGATATATTAGAGGCAAATTTAAGTATATTGACTAAATTTGGTGATGTGCCATATTTATAAAAAGCTCTACTAAATTCTTTAACTTACCAGAATGGAGAAAAACAATAGTTAAAATCACATTTTTTTACAAAGAGGGGTAAGAAATGTTTGAAGAATAAAATACCAAATTTAGAAGACTTGAAAGAAGTATGAGATGAGTCAAAATAAATATTCATGGCATCATAAAAGTACAAGATGACTAAAGTTCAAAAGAACTAAAAATATCAGTCCAAATTCTTTAAAAGCATGAACGAATTTGTAAGATGGGTATTTGTGTTAGTTGTGTTGGTGAATGCTGGTGGATTTATCAGTGATCCGAGATTGTTGAAGGTGTTTTATGGTCAGTGTTTGAATTAAGAAATTTATTTGTTTATGTAACGGAGTGGCCTTCATTATTTGAGTGTGAAAATTGTATGAAAGATGAATCGTTGAGGTCAAGAAAATGGTAGCCTGCAGATGAGGGGTTGTAGCTCCTTGTAGTAGTTGCTAGTAAAAAGTTAGGGGTTGGATCCCCTTTCAGTGGTTGTTGATAAACTAGGGGTTGTAGCTCCTTTTAATAGTAGCTGATAAATCAGGGAGTAGTAGCTTCCTTCTGGTTGCATCCAAAGAGATTTGTAACAATAAGTAGAAGCTTGCCTTTGGGAAATAATTGAAGAGAAGCTTGAAGAATTTGTGCATCCTATTTTAGTTCTTTTGATTGTTTCTTTTCATGATCATATGAATTAATTTCTAAAGTGTTTATTTATGTCCTAATAACTTTTACTATTGAAAATAAATTTTAAATTTCCTACAATACTCATCCAGCCCCACCTCTCAGTATTGTCCTAGTTTCTAAAAATTCGTATCATTGCTAAACAGTTGGAAGAAATATCAAGGACCATGGAAAAATAGGAAGGAGGATACACCAATAGGGAAATTATGTTCAATGGAACAAACTATGTCTTTTGTAAAGTAAGGATGAATACCTATATTCAATCACTTGGAGCTGATGTATGGGATGTAATGGAAGAAGAATATAAAAAGAATCCATCCTTGATTACAAGAGATAAAAACATGGAGTTTACATTTAATGTTAAGGCTACGAATACCCTACTTGCTGGCTTAGCTGAATCTGAAGAAGTCAAGGTCATGGATTGCTCTACTGAAAAGGATATTTGGGAAAATATGAGCAACTACTATGAAGGTGGAAACAAGGTAAAAACAAGTAAAAATTCAAGGTTTTAGAATGCAATTTGAGTCTTTGAAGATGCATGATGATGAAGATATTGCAAAATACTTTCTAAGAGTTGATGAAGTTGTTAACACTATAAGAGGTCTTGATGAGAAATTAGAAGAGCCTGTAGTAGTTCAAAAGGTGTTGAGATCTCTCCTTAAGATATTTAATCCCAAGGTTTCAACCATTGAGGAGATGACAGAGTTGAAGACTCTCACTTTGGACCAATTACTTGGTACTCTTACTACTTATGAGATGATAATTTCTAATGGAAAACCTACAACAAAGGAGTCATCCTTCAAAGAAGACAATAAGCCAAGGAAGAACATGATGATTCATGTTGTGAATCAGATGAAGAGGAAGCCAAGTTCATGAGGAAGCTTAAAAGAGGCTCATGAAAGTACAAATTTAAGATACCTTTTAAGTGCTTCAACTACGTAAATTTAGTCACTCTTCTTCCAAGTGTCCTGAAAAGAAGAAGAAGGAATATGATCCTAGAGAGAAGTTCATGAAGATTCAAAAGGAATGAAACAAGGATAAGAAGAAGATCTTCTACACCCATTATTCCATCTCCTCTAAAAATGAAGGCAACCAATTTTTTGATGAGGTCAAAGATGATGAAATTCCAAAGGAATTTACGCTCATGACCATAAACAATATGGAAGTAGAAGCTATTAATTCTAATGGTAAAGAAGTTGAAATTGATTTAGAAGGAGAACTGGCTAGTTCTCTTGAAGAGATTGAAAAGCTAAGGAACAAAATAGAAACTGAAAGGAATTGTTGATAAAGGACAAAGATGAAGCCATTGAACCTCTCCTCCTGCAAATTGAATAATGTAAGAAGATTCAAGAAACTTTAAATCAAGAGCTTAATGAGAAGAAACGAGCATGTGAGAGACTTGGAGGAGAAATTTTTTTTCTAAGGAAAGAGTTGGAAAATGTATTAGACAAATTTTGATGTCTAAAATGGGCCTCCTAAGGAATGTTACAAAACCATAGTGGAAATAATTAAATAAGATTAGATTAACTCATCAAGCTTTGGAGGGAAAAAAAGAAAAAAATACTTATTTTAACCCATATTTTAAACTCCATTCCTTATGATTTTAATCAAATTTTGAGCTAGAGCACTTGGTGGATGCAAAATTTGTACCCATGCTGCATACTTTCCATGGAACCTACTACAAAATGTGAAATACATGAAAAACACGATTGCAATCACATTTTTCATGTATTTCACATTTTTTATGTAGTAGGGTCCATTGAAAGTATGCAACATGGGTAATATTTGGATGGAAAAAGAAATTCCACATGCAAAGAGTGCACCTCGAAATTTTAGTAAAATCGTAGGGAGATAAGTTAAAAATACAATTTGAAAATTAGTCTTTTATTTTTTTATTTTTATTTTTACCTTTTTACTCCAAAAATAGTGAATCATCCCCCATGTTTGACATCATCATATAAAATCCTATTGGTTCTTATAAAGTTTATTTTCATTGTAATTTTCTGTTTTGAGGCCCATTTTTTAACTTAAAATTTCTCTAGTGAAAAACCCCAGCTCATGTTTGTTAGAAATATGTTTTCATTGATGGCAAGGGCAATAATGATTGTGAAGAAAGTAGATATGATTGCAAGAAGAATGAAGATCAACTCAAGAATGGCAAAGGAAAAGGCATTGATGGGTGCAAGCATATTGATCACCGTTGGAGCCAATTTTAGTTTACAAGAACACTACAAGTGATTTTGGAAATTACTTAGATGTATAGATCTTTGAAAGAGCTCTCGAGTGGTATATAGAAGTATACAAATGTCCTCCTATATCAAAAGATATTTCCAGTCAAAGTTCAGTGCCCTTGAAGTAAGAAGTTGCAGAGCTAATTTAGTGAATCTTGTCAAAATGGTGCAAGTTTGGTGTCTTTTCCAAATGAATCGGAGCCTCTGGAGGAGCAGCTAAACCAATATCTGAGAAGAAGTGGTTGGAAATCATAATAGTGGAATCAAATTTCATTATCCGACAATGGATCTCATGTCCATGCAATCCTAATGGAGGTTCCCTAGACTGTAAAAAAATGCGTGCATTAGTGAACTCCTAGGATGACATAATCCTTGGGATGTTAGCAGGCAAAAAAGTAAACGAATGGTGGAATTATATAATAGGAGGTCCCCATGGGATAGCTCACCCTGGGAGGCCTACCTTGGAATAACCAAAGTTGTGCGCAACAGATAACAGTCGGGATGACTAGACACTAGGAGGACATGGATAAATATTACATAAGAAGAGGAAGTGATGATTAGATGATTTTTTAGTGGGAGGTCCCGATGGAATAGATCATCGTGGGAGGCATTCCCTAAAAGAACCAAAAATTTGTGCAAAGGTGAACTCTCAGGATGATAGGGCTCTAGGAGAATGTCAACAAGAGTTGATTGGCATAGAGGATTTGTAGCAGGTCCACATGTAACAGTTCATCATGGAAGATATGATCCTTGAATATCCAAGGGTAGACATAGTTTGAAGATTCCCAGGATGACTCAATGTCTGGCATATGTGGTAGATGATGTAGTACTAAAATGGCCCAAGACCCTTATAAATTTTAACAAAGGAAATCAATTCAAAAACAAGACCCAGGACCCCCTCTTCCTCCATACTCAAGACAACGTGGATGACACTCGACATAATTATATCAGCTCGTATAGATAGCATGGCAACCATTGTGGCAAATGATGTGAGCATGATGGAAGCAAAAGTGATGTGGTAGTATCAACCACAAGACACATGGAATACATTTTTGACATTTTGAGGTGGCCATGTGGGCCAAATGCGAGTGAAACATAGCACCACTAAGGAGGAACAATATGGTGATATCTAGACACGACACCTCAGAAAGGGCTTCCCCAAAATGTTTAAAAGGTGCACAAGCGAAGGCATCTGGGATGATTTAGCATTGGGACAAGGCAATATATAACATGGAAGTACAAGTCACATTGGCATATTTGTGATTGGTCTATGAGTGAGGAACAGGTCTCACTGGGACACATCATCACGGAGGAGCCACCTTTAGAGAAAATAAATGGTGTAAAATAGAGACTTTTCAGGCTAACTAGGCTCTGGGATAGGTGGAGTACATGGTGGCAGTTACAGTTGGAACCACAGGACCAGTAATAAGAGCTCATAGGACACATCATCCTGGAGGAGCTACCCTAGAAGGAGATAAAAGAGTTCATGCGGGTAGCTCTAGGTTGACTCAACACTGAGAAACTATGGCATGTATAGTCAGAATGAACAAAATGAAAAGAGCACGTGTGGATAATGAAATCCCTTCGATACGCGTAATCTCATAACATAGTTTGAGGAAGAATTTTCAATAACGCATAAATATAAGGTTAGGAGCTAAGGAAAAGCACTTAAAATTGGTTCTATATGGGTGTAAAATTACAGGTGCAGAGAAGTTGCAGTGTTTATTAAATCCCCCTTAGCTATATCTCAGAAGGGCCCAGCAGTAAGTTATATGTGCTGATTAAAGAGATTTTGGTTGTATTGAAGTCTTATGTATATAAGTTGACAATGTAAATTTTGGCGTTATACACCATATTTGGTTGTTTAATCCACCAAAATAGTAGCACTAAAAGTGATATAAAATAGGCATGAATACTGGAAATACAATATAGCAACATGAATATGTTTGAAGGTGAATTTAGCAGAATAACTAAATTTAGTGACGTGTCAGATTTGAAAAAGCTCTACTAAAGCCTGATAAAAATTTTAGAAGAGAAACATTAAGTAATTTAACTCAAATTTTCTTGTAGAGACAAAGGAGAATAGTTAGAAGACCTGTAGATCACAATGAGAAGACACGTTTGAAGAAGGACAAAGGAAAAATTAAATATTCATGCAAACATAAAAGTACAAGATGATTAAAGTTCAAATGAATAAAAATATCAACTCAAATTTCTTTATAAGTAGAATCGATTGAGGAAGATTGAAGTAGTGAGCATGTGTGTTGGATTGACATTGCTAGTGTGTATGGTGAGTTGATCAGTGATTAAATATTTCTAAAGGTGATGGTATGGTGTTTTTGGTGAGTGCTTGAAGTGAGAAATTTATTTTTTTGTGAAAGGAAGTAGTCTTAAGGATTTGAGTTGAAAATGGAATGAAAGATGGTTCATTTAGGTCAAGCAATGAGTAGCTTGTAGATCAAGGGTTCTAGCTCCTTCCAGTAGTGGTTGGTAAATGTTAGGGGTTGGAGCTCCTATTGTCGCTGATAAGTTAGCGAGTAATACATTACTTCTTGTTTTAGCCAGAGAACTTTGTAACAACAAGTAGAAGCTTTCCTTTGTCAAGTAAATTGAAGGTAAGTTGGAAGAATTTGTCTATTCTATTTTTTCTTTTAATGGTTTATTCTTGTGATGTTGAGATGAATTTTTGCTGAAGTAGTGATTAGTGTCCTAGTATTTTTTATAAGTGAAATGAAATTTTAAAATTACTATAATAATGATTCACCCTGCCCCCCTCTTAGTATTGTCCTGGTTTCTAACAATTGGTACCAGAGAAAAGTTAGGTTAATTTAGATCAATTTAACAACTGAAAGAAAGACTAATGACCAAGGAAAACTAGGAAGGAGGATACACCAATAGGGAACTTACGTTCAATGGAACAAACTATGTATTTTGGAAAGTAAGGATGAAGATCTATATTCAATCACTTGAAGCTGATGTATCCAATGCAGTGGAAGAAGAATATCAAAAGCCTCTAGATTTGATTACTAAAGATAAGAATATGGAGTTTACATGTAATGCTAAAGCTATGAATTCGCTACTTATTGGCCTACCTGAATCTGAACTAGTCAATGACATGGATTTATCTACTGCCAAAACTATGTGGGAAAATATGAGAAGCTGTTATGAAGGTGACAACAAGGTAAAGAAAGCTAAAGTTTAAGGTTTTAGAATGAAATTTGAGTCTTTGAAGATGCATGATGATGAAGATATTTCAAAATAATTTCTAACAGTTGATGAAGTTGTGAACACTACAATAGGAATTTATGAGAAATAGAAGAGCGGGTAGTAGTTCAAAAGGTTTTGAGATCTCTCCCTGATAGATTTAATCCCAATGTTTCAAACATTAAGGAAATGAAAGAGTTGAAGAATATCACTTTGGACCAACTACTTGGTACTGTCATGTCTTATGAGATGAGATATTCTAATGGAAATCCTATAACAAAGTAGTCATCCTTCAAAGTAGATAAGAAGCCAAAGGAAGAACATGACGATTCATGTTGTGAATCAGATGAAGAGAAAGCCAAGTTTGTGAGGAATCTTGAGAGAGGCTAAGGAAAGCACAAAGCTAAGCTACCTTTTGCTTTAGTTATGGTAAAGTTGGTCACTATGCTTCCAAGTATCCTGAAAAGAAGGAATGTGAACCTAGAGAGAAGTTTAGGAAAATTTAAAAGGAAAGAAAGAAGGCTAAGAAGAAGAGCTTCTACACCCAATATGCCAACTCCTCTAAAAGTGAAGGAAACCAATTTTCATATGAGGAAAAATATGACAAAGGTCCAAAGTATTATATGCTCATGGATATAAACAATATGGAAGTAGAATCCATTAATTATGATGGTGTTGAATATGAAGCTGAATTATAAGGATAGCTAGTCACTGCTCTTGAAGAGATTGAAAGGCTCAGGAAGAAAATAAAACCAAAAAGGAATTGCTAATTAAAGATAAAGTTGAATCCATTGAACCTATGCTCCTACAAATTGAATAAGGAATGAAGATTCAAGAAACTTTAAATCAACAACTTAGAGAGGAAAAGATCAAGCATGTGAGAGGTTAGAAGGAGAAATTGTTTTTCTAAGGAAAGAGCTAGAGAAGGAAAAATGTAGCTGAGTTTTAATGAAAATTTTGGAAATGGGACTGAAAGTTTGAATGAGCTCCTTAATTCTCAATGGATCTCTAATAATAGTGGCAAATCTTGGATTCAAGGCTGAGCCAAGCTCAATAGCTGAAATAAAGGGCAAAAGAATGATTAATTTCATGTAGTAAATCGAAAATGGGGACAATGGTGTATAAAAGGGAGATCGAATGAAAAAACTAAGAGACAAAGGTAGTACACAACCCAATATGTAGCTAAAGAGTAAAAAACAACAAATAAAAAGGAAGAATTTGAATCAGAAAAAGTCAAATAATGTTGGAGACGCAAATCAAAATACACAAAGGGAAACCCATCCAATGATCAGAATTTGATTTTCTCCTAGGTATAAACATACTTTTCTAGGATATTATTTTACATGCACAAATTATGGCCCTAAAGAAGTGAATTGTAGGGTGAATTTATCATACATACAACTCAGGTCACAGAGAAAAAATTATCAACCAAATTTTTTGTCAATCAGACAAAGGATGAGCAGACCTAGGTACATCTTTTTTTTGCTAAAGCAAGAGTGTTTCCTTCTCATTCAATGGCTAAAAAATTACAAAACTATGTTACAAGTCCCGGCCCAAAAGTCAACGAGAGTAGCTGGTGACTGCCAAACCGCAAAAATTAGGCCTCAGTTCTGCAAAAATATGTGAACATATGGTTGGGGGGTGAAAAAAGCAACTCAAAATGCCTACAAATTGACAAAACCCATGGACATGAAAGGAAATTAAACCCAATTCAAGGGTTCTATCAGGTCCGTCCAGGGGGGTAAATCTTGTGCAACTTTGACATCCGAAACCCAAGAGCCACCATGATGATCACGATAAGCTCAGAGGATAATGCATCCAACTAGCTCGATGAACTGAGGCCATAGATCTTCACTCGCTGAATTCGACGGTTGAGGAGAATATCGGGCGGAGAAGAAGCTCAAGGATAACCCGCTCGATATAGGCGGTTTTCTCTCTCTGCCCACCACCACGTGGAGATTGATGAATGGCATCAAAGGCAAACTATGGTAAACCACTTGGGGTCTTAGGAGCGCCCGATAAACAACTAAACCACTTGACCTTTGTTTTCTTTGAGAAAGGAAACCACTCTTTCTCTGCATCCTTCCTTCCATTGGAAAGCTTTCGTCGTGCCGATGCTGAGATCTTTTGCTTGAAGAACCCTTGTCCGTTGTTCACTTAATTGCCCAATTTTTGTATCTCCCTCATACTGTGATTACGGTCATTGTCTACACACGCCAGACTATGGCATTCCTCTCGCAAATTCCCTGCGGGTGTTAGCTCCCACTTGTGAATACTGTAATCACTTTTATAGAGCACCCCTTCATTTGCCACCCGATCCGCTAATCTGTTGGCATTTTTGCGCACATGTACAAAACCTAGGGTTCTCAAGATTCTTAGATGTGATTGAATACGACGATAGACCTGCAAAAGTCGCCAGTGGTTCGAGACTTTCTCTGGAGCAGAGCCATTTGCTATTTTTTTATAGAATTAATCGTTAATTTAGAATCAGTTTCTATTATGGAGTTCATCATATTGAGATCTCTCAGAATCTCTAAGCACTACTCTATGGCCATTAGTTCCACCATGTTGTTGGTAGCATTCCCTAAATGATTGTGGAAGATGACTATTATATTCCCCTTGTCATCTCTTATGGCTCCTCCATAACCCGCAACTCGAGGGTTTCCTTTCGAGGATCCATTTGTATTGAATTTCAAGTAGCCAGGGGGGTTGCCAGTAATCCTGCCTCATTGTAGAGTATGTTGCAATCCAGATTATGCCCTGGGGGACCAGCTTCTGTAGGCCCAAAAGTAGAAGAATGCAAGCCTCCTGGTGTGATGGAGGATTCTCAGGAGGTTGCTTTTGAATGGTATTTATAGTTTCTTTGAGTTGCCTTAGGAGTTGAGCTATTATGTTTTAGGGTGGGCTATATTTATCATTCAAAATTCTGTTATTGCTTTCTTTCTAGACATTCTAGATTAGAAAGCCTGGTATCAATGTCTAGGCTATGTTAACTGTCTCATTCTCAGAAAAGTTTTCCTCTAGTTCTTTAAGGTTTTGGAGATGTTAGTTTCATACCTGTTAGATTGTCTGAAGATAGAGGCAACCCAGTTCCATAAGGTTGAGTAAAGGTACAGAGGCTAAGAAGGTGATCCCTCGTTTCTTCTTGGATACCACATAACTGGCATCTGGATGGTCCCACAAAACCTTTCTTTCTAAGATTTTCCCAAGTCAGAATATTTTTGTGATGAACCATCCACATAAACAACTTGATTTTCATCTAGTGAGGGTGCTTCCATAGGTCCTTCCAAATTTTATCCAGGTTTGAAAAATTGTAACCAGTGGCAATTTCTTTGGCTTCTTTGAGGTTGAAGTTGCCCTCACTGCTTCTTCCCCATCTAAGTTGATCTGTGAAAGTAGAGATCAAAATTTTCCTCTTTTCCAGGATTGTAGCAAGAGCTTCAGCCTGGGTCTTTAGAGGAGTCTCTTCACTATAAAGTGGTACTTTCCATGTTCTCCATTTGTCATTGTTCCTTGTCTTATCCCAAAAGTCATTGACCTTTTTTAGTCCTTTGTTGACAGTTTCCTGTTTGAGAATATCTAGTCCTTCTCTACTTAAGTTGGGTTCCTGCTGCTAGTTATCCTCCCAAAACCAGTCAATGCTCCCATTTCAAATCTCCCAGAAGCTATGTTTCTGAACTAAAGCTCTATTCTCCCAAGCATTGTTCCAAATATGGGAGCCTCAGATATGTCTTGTCATTCTGATCAGGTCCCATTCTTGTCAGTCCTTTGCATATTTCTATTTCCAAAGCTTGGCCCCAAAAACTTTTTTGAGAGTTTCCGGGTCATGGAGACCTAGACCCCCAGGAGGTTTGGGTTTGCAAATTTTGTCCCAAGCTACCAGAGCCCATTTCTTTTTTTCCTCCCCTTTTCCCCAACGAAAATCTCTTTGCATGTTCCTGATTTGTTGGGCTACTCCTCTGGGGACAAGAAGAGCAAAAAACATATATATTGGAATAGATTGTAGGACTGCCTTTGTGAGAATGAGCCTGCCAGCTAGATTTAAAGATCTACTTGTCCATTTTCTGATTTTGTCCTTCAATTTATTAGTCAATGGCTCCCAAACTTCCTTGCTCAGAGGTTTGTCAATGAGAGGTATTCCCAGATATTTGGAGGGGAGATGGTCTCTCTGAAAGCCAAGAATTCTAGAGAGGTTTCTCTGAATGGCAATATTTGTATTCAAAAAAAATACTTTAAATTTTGAGAGACTTACCTCTGTACTAGCTACCAAAGAAAAATCTTGCAGAATTTGTTTGTAAGCTTTGGCTTCTTTGACCATTGGTATGCCCTGTAACATGGTGTCATCTACAAATTTCTGATGAGTCAAAGAGTCTCCATCCTAGGTGAGCTTGAGACCCTGGATTGTGCCTTCCCTTTTGGCAGAAGTGATCACTTTTCCTAATCCTTCCATCATAAGGATAAAGAGAAAGGGAGAGAGCAGATCTCCTTGCCTAAGACCTCTCGAGGGCCGAAAGGATCTGGATGGAGAACCATTAAGAAGGATAGAAAAGCTAGCAAATGTTACCAAAGCCATAATCCATCTTATCCGATTCTGGTCAAAGCCATATGTTGTTAGAACTTCTTTGATGGATAACCAACTTAGTTTGTCATAAGCTTTCGCTAGGTCCAGTTGAATGATCATCCCTGCTTGCTTATTATTCTTGAGAGAGTGCACTATTTCATGAGCTTGAATGATGTTATTGAGAATTTGCCTTCCTTTTTCATATCCCGTTTGCTCCTCCGACACGAGAGATGGAAGAAGGGGCTTGAGTTTGTTTGCAATAATTTTGGAGATGATTTTGTATATTACATTACAGAGGGCTATGGGTCTGAATTGATCTGGAGTCATTGCTTTATCTTGTTTACGAATTAGGGCTATGAAGGAGGTATTTAGTGCTTTCAGGATTGTTTTTGAAATTCTTGAGTCTTCCATGACCTCCAGAATGCCCTGTTTGACTATTTCCCAGCTTGCCTTGAAGAAGTCAACGTTGAAACCATCTGGTCCAAGAGCTTTCCCATTGTCCATAGCCTTTATTACTTCTTTTACCTCATCTTTTTATTGGTCTATTGAGATTATAATTATCTTCCCTGGTCACCAGTTTTGGAATATGTTGCGTAAATCTTTTAATAGCTAGAAATTTGTCTAAGATAGGCTCCTCTGCTATATTTTGAAAATGTTGTACTAGAATGGATTCCATATCTTTGTGTGTGCTTATCTCTTTCCCTTGAGGATCTATAAGCTTTGCGATACGATTATGAGCCCGATGTTCCATGGTTGATTTGTGAAAAAACCTTGTAATTTTTCTCCTTCTTTAAGCCATTGCACTCTTGATTTCTGCTTCTAGAAGATTTCTTCCTGCTGACATCTGGTGTCCCATTCCTATTGGAGAGAGTCATCTTGCAATTTCCTATCCTCAGTGAAGCCTTCCTTGATAAGAATTTGGTTAATTTTCTATAGCTTTTGTTCCACTTCTCTTTTGGCTCTAAAAATATTGCCAAACTCACTTTTGTTCCAATCTTTGAGTTTGACCTTAATGTGTTTGAGTCTCTGTTGCATATTGAACATTTTCATGCCTTAAACATGAAAATATTCCTTCCACCACTTATCAATATTGGAGATGAAGTTAGGGTGAGTGATCCAAACATTTTAGAACCTGAAAGATCTATTCCTTGGAGTGCCAATAAAAGAAGCTTCTAGCTGAATTGGCCAGTGGTCCGACCCTCCAAAAGGAAGGATGAAAGCATTCAAGTTAGGTCCAGAGAGGAAGAGGTTCTCCGAGATGAGGAATCTATCTAGTTTTGAGGCAACTTGGGAAGCTCCTCCCCTCTTATTGTTCCATGTGAAGGTTCCATTTGTTGTTTCTAAGTCCACTAGCCTCAAGTTGATTAGGAAGTTTTGGAAGGCAATAGAGTCTCTTCCTATTACTCTAGTTCCTCCTTTTTTCTCTGTAAGAGATTTGATCATGTTGAAATCTCCACCCGGAATCCAAGGCATTACTGGGTGTCTCTCCCTTAGCTCCTCTAGTGAGGTGAGAAGCTTGAGTTTTTCTTCATATTTTTGAGGACCATAGACATTTGTAACCAAATAGATTTCCTTGTCACCCAAAGGTTGGATAACCATTGAAAGGTACTTCCTGGATGCTTCCACATCCAGAATGCCAAATTTATGAGGATTCCAAAGAGTAAGAATCCCACTCGTTGTGTTATTGGATTTGACTTCTAGGTGATCATATTTACTGAGCCATTTGTTATGTATCTCCCAGACTTTATCTATTGAACATTTTGTCTCCTGTATGAACACCATATCTGGGTTTTATTCTTTTAATCTATGGTTGAGATTCCTCTATTTCCTTTTGCTTCCTACACCCCTAATATTCCAAGTTGTGAGCTTCATAATGATGGGTTTTTGAATGAGTAACTAGTGAGATATTTCATCTTACCTAATTTGATCATGAGCTTTCCACACTCTGTTAGCAGCTCATTTTGTCTCTTTCTTCCTCTTTTCCTATTTGGGTTGTTGGAAATAATACTGAGAGGGGGGGTGAATCAGTATTATCTAGCAATTTACCAAATCTTCCTTATTTGATCTTTTGAAATATTCTTGCATATCAGTACCATAAAACAATGAGCATGAATAAAGAAAATAGACAGTCACACCAAAGAACACAAGATGTAAGGTGGAAACCCAATGCGGGAGAAAAACCACCAGCTGCAATATGTCTCTATCTTCTTTCAAGAAATTCTTTTTACAATGATTTTGTACTGGTGCATTCCTTTACCAGCACGCAGGCTGCAACCTGCAAAGAGCTACAACTCTTTCTCGTTTTCAAGTTTCTCCTGGAAGGGAGCTACAACCCCCTACTTCTTTTTCATGAAGAATCAAATGATCAACAAGTATACAACAGATACAGTCTACTACAGATATCAGATCAGTAATTACATAAACAACCCAGAACACCTTATGAACAGAAATATACAGTCAACAGATCATCTTAAGACAGGGACGCATATTTTCTTTCTGTGGCCTGCGACTGGACGTAGTATACCTTATGCTGTTCTGCGTGCAGACGCACTGTTCCTTTTTGCTTTTCTGCGACCGACGCTCCCAGAAACACTATCGCGCCGCGTCTTTCGCTTCAGAGACGCACCCAATGCCACAGTCGCGCTGCGTCCTTTGCCTCAGAGACGCACCTGAGTCTTTACTGTACTGCGTCCCAGCGCACTTTCCCTTCACTGAATCTGCGTCCCTTCAGATATAGAAGATAAGAGGACTTCAGAACCAACCCAAAGACTCAGATCCACAGATCTGATCATGCGCCATATAGATCGTAGTCCATTAGAAGATTTGCCCTTATAGATTTGGACTAGATCACACCAAGAGATGTTCCACTCAAATTGATGCTCAATCCAAATGAACTCCTTTGCTTTATATAGGCAAGCTTCTCCCCAAAACATGGAACAAAACCACGAGCCGACACCATAGAAACACAAAACCGTCGGCTAGATACCACACAAGAAACCCCCACGTGCTTTTCTCTGCCTTGAAATGTGTGCACTGGGCGGACGCACCTCCTGAACGGCTGGCCTGCGTCCCTGGACGCGGGTTCTGTATGGTATACCTGCGGGGACGCACTTGCTGAACATATTTCCTGCGTCCTTCTTGATTTATCACCTGAATGGGTTTGCCATCAAGGACAACACCTGAATCATAATGCCAACATGGGTTTTTACCGAGTGTGCTGATATTTCCTCCATTGATTTGACCCCTCTATGGTCCTGGCTTTCATGGCTTCTTTTGATTCTTGAGGCTTTTGTCTAAGATCTCTAGAGCAAGAGATATTGTGTTCTGTCAAACTCCTCTTGTGGTAGGTGATAGAGGGAATTACTCCCCTAGGGATTTTTGGGTTGAAACCCTAGCAGACTGAAAGTTATCTATTCAAAGAAACATGCATTCATACAGCCATTATGCTATTGTAAGCAAATTCTATGATAAGGGTACGTACCTTTGGTCCTACGTTTGAGAAGGCCTTTAGGGTCCAAACCCTTCTTGGAGTTCCCTTCTTCTCTTTTGTCCTGCAAAACAACCAATTCAAAGAACACAACAGTACATGGACAAAGCTTATAAAGAAACCATCTTCATGTTATAAAGAAAGGTAGTTAGTTATGAAATCCAAACAACCATTTACATATGAATTCTAAACATGACTATAATTAACGTAAAGAAGATTCATTTTGGGAACCAAGATATGTGTTTCTTTTATTATAGAAAAATAAAGTACATAAAAAGGAATATGTTCACCTGAATCACCTTCAGCAGGCTCCAAGCAAAGCTTCCTTCCGGATCCGTTCCAGCCTCAAGCCTCTAACAAAACTCCTTCCATGACTCTCTCCATGATGTCATAAATGGTGGATGAACATCAACACACAAGGAAACAAAGGTTTCCTGTACAAAATGGGGGAAGTGCAGAAGGCACAAGGGACTTCAGACCTGGTCAAGGGAAAAATCTCAGCATAATAACCTTTCTCTCTATTCTCTCCTCCCTTAGGCCTTCCCTTTGAGGTCTTTTTATACCATCTCCAAAGTAGTTTTTTAGTTAGGGGTTGGTTGGGAACAGTTGGGCCACGTGCATTAACAGGTGATCAGCAGGTAAAACCCGCGATCTCCGCCCGAAAATAAGGAGTGTTATATTTTTTTTAAGTGTTTTAATACATACACGTGGGTTGGCTATACACATACCCTCGTATACACGTGTTTAACTCAGGGCAATGTCGCGTATAAGGGATAAAACACTGTTTTTTAAATTTTAGGACCAGGTCTGGAAGGAGGGGTTACCCTAGGCCATGAGTACAACATCACAAACCATAAGAGTGAGATTTGGAGCTATAACAGATGCCCCCTAGTATATGAGGTCAGAAGGGGTACATGATGGCCGAAATATATTATGCGAGTACATGGAAAGGAAGTCTGTCAAAAATCGAGGAGGACTTCACCAGAATTCAGCCTGCCAAGCCACCAAAGGAGATCAGAAAGAAACACTGTATGAGGCAGGCATACCCATGCTCAGAAAAAGTAAAGCATGTCCGCATATCAAGTACAAGCGGATCCACAAGTATAAATGACTGAAAGATACATAATGGATCATCTGATCATAATGAACAAGTACATGTCTGAATATCACATATAAGACTGTCAATGATGCTGAAAGATGCAACGGATCACTGATATCAAAGACTGATCCCAAAAGGTACCAACTGAACATGATGGAATAGGATGGTACTACACTGCAAACTCAGGTGCCAGCATATAGAATGTCGCCATGACTGACTGCAACATATAAAGTGGAGTGGTATCAACTAGCAGCAATAGGAGCAACTGTCAAGTGAACCAATGAATGCTGATACAACCTGAGGTCTTCACCGACCGCTGTGGTACATTTCTACACCATGGGAATAAATGATCTGAAATCGACCATGTGAGAAATCGTTTGATTACCTGTCATGTATACTGTTAACAAACGCGAGACTACTCACCGATAATGATAATGAGCGTCAAGGTACCCAGTACAATCTAACAAGTGTGAATAGATGAGCTGGAGTCGAACACCTGTAAGAATCTATCAATCAGGAGAAAATGATGGTTTCCCACTGTCGATAGCGAAGGATCTGCCACTAATGACTGCAAACCCCAAGGTACTGCCAAATGGACTCTAGATCTTTGCCCCAGAGCAATGAGTTGGAGTCGATAGGGAAAGATCCGCTAGAAGGAAGGCATTAAAGCATCCTTCATCAATCTAGCGCGAGTGTAACCCGTAGGCCAATAATGTGGAAGGAATCAGACGAAAAAGATGTAGTAACCGAACCGAAGTACGTTTCCGGCATACATAAGATGTGGCTAGCGCACGGCCGAAACCCTCTGAACCAACCAATAATGAAAGCTGACACAGAGGCGGGGTATCCACCAATAGGGTCAAATGGAAACCAAGGTACTGCACGAATCCCAATGTGTGATAATGTATGCTGATGTCGAACACAAGGGAAACCACTCAGTCAAAGACCCATGATATTGATCGATGCTGAGAACAAGGTAACCTATCAATAATGGAAATAGGGCCAGGGTGCAGCTCTAGGCCTGTCCTCAGAGTAAGATGTCATCGTCGATAAGGACAAGACCCGCCAACAAGAAGTCAATGGGGACCTTCTCAAACCGACACGAGTAAAAGACCAATATAACTGATGTGATGATAGACATGACACTGACAACCAGGGATGGCCGACTGAAAAATGAGTCAAGAGACACCGCAGAGAGGCCGACTCAGGCTAGCTTCCCTTGAACAAAAGCACGACTCAATGTGACTATGTGGCAGCATATGATGACTCTGTATAAATTCGCCATGCAGGAGGCACGAATGAACCCTCCATATGATTGGAAGAGATAACCAATCGGTGGAGAACTGACTCAATAACAAGGTTATGGCGTACCTAAGTCAAACTAAATCCCACCCATATGGAGGAGACTTTGTTTTGAGTGCTTTGTTCAAGGGCGACACGACTGACTCTAGCTGCTAACAATAAACGGAAATAATGTCCCGTTCCCGCTCTTTTTGGAATATTTAATTTTTTTGTCTTTTTCTATTAAGCCGGAAAAAGAATAAAAGAATGCTATGGTACAGTGGAAAGAACGAGTGTTGGTGAAACAGATGATCTAGTTCTTGGAAAAGGAACGTTCCTATGCTCAATGCAGGGAGGTGAAAACTGGTCAATGACACTCAAAGGTATGTTCCTTCCACGGATCAAGGTGTGTCAAGCTGCAGAGGTCAAAGGTATGCAAGGTTGATTTTGCAGACATCATGGTCAAAAGTTGGCTTAAACACGAGTCCAAGTGAAGCTGGCTCTAGGCCAAAAGGTGCAAGTGGTCAACATGCAATGCAGTAGTACAACTCAACACAAAGGAGCCTCTAGGGTATAAGGCCAGAACGAAGCGAAGAAGAAAAGAGGAATGAGTCTTCAACTCATAAGTCATGGCGGAACTACAGAGGACTCTCTAACCTAAGGACAAAAATCTGCATGAGTGCCAAGCGACAACAAGGTACTAACTAGGGCACCCATGATAGGGTAGGCTCTACCACACAAGTCATGATACTTCTAAGCAATGAGAAGGTTCCGCACCATAACTTGGTGGGGTCGATCCTAAGGCCAAATGGGAAAGGAAACTGATAAGTGCACAATGCAGGCGAAAAAACCTAACCTATATGCCAGTTTCGAGAACCAATACCTGTCAGAACGGACCAACCATAAACTTCCAAAGGAGAAATCTTCCAAGTTCTGTAAACATAAATAGGAACACTAGACACGAAGTTAATACATCCCACATATAAACTTCATGTAAAATCTTTGTGTTATAGAATACAAAACTTGAAAATGCGTACCTCATATATACAATATGGTACAGGGAACCACGCAACCTTGCGGCTTACGCATAATAGTTCTGCTGAACAAACCCCTTGCAGGGCTCAGGCCAAGGACTCCTTTGGTAGTCATAACTCATGTCTTCAAAGAGTTCCTCTTGTGAAGGCAAAACAAGATCTGAGAAATCATGAGAACTACAAGGATTAAAAGAGGGAATTAAAGGGTCCCATGTCCCTATAGGAAGAATCTCTCGGTCAACTGCCGGGACCAAGTCCCAAGAAGGAGAATAATAGGTCAAAGGATCCTTCTCAGAAGTGATTGAACATTGAGGATTCAATGCCACATAATTCACCCATGACGGGGTAGAGTCTACTTGAACACTTGGAACAAACCAAGGGGCATTCTGTAGTAAAGTCGAATTAGGGTGGTGATTATCAGATGCAAGCTGATCAATAGTGACAATATTCCCGTTATGAGGAAAGCACATTACTCGAAAGAGTGAGGACACCACAGCATTCATAGCATAGACATAATCACGCCCAAGTATCATATTAAAGTCTAAAGGGCTATCAACCACCATCATATCGATTAAGACAGTCTTCCCACCTAAAGTGATAGGCAATTGAGGAAGAACACCCATAGATTTACCAGGTCTTCTATCATAGGCTAACAACTGACTCTGAGCTGTCAACAACTTTGGGGAACCCAAAGCTTTCCAAGTCAAAGAGGATATAATACTTGCAGAGGATCCTTCATCCACCATACATCGATAGAAATTTGTGGAATTAACCCTGACCTTTATTTGAAAAGGTGCAGCGGAAGGAAGACAAGGCTCAACAAGACTATCCCAATCAAAGGAAACACTCTTAGCACTTGGAGGGGGAACATTTGAAGTAACGGGAATGCCCCCTATACTAGAAGACTCTGTACTAGAGATCAAACAAACTCTTTTGTTAGGCACTTCACCCCCCAAAAGAGGAGTGTAATCGGCCAGCGATTGCACTGGCTCTACCACATTATCAACCAATGGTTGATGGGATTGATGAGAAACCATATCAGGTTTAGGAGTAGAAGTACTTTCAGACTCAGACCATATCCTTTGAACCTCTGGAATACCAGGGCATAAATGAGTAAGATGGTCTCCCTTGCATATCTTACAAGGGAACTTAGGTTTAAAACTTCTACGTCTAGGTTTCTTATCAACCTCCATTCCGCCAACATGACTAGCAGTGGTTTGCGGAGAGTCCTGAACATGACTTGCAGAGGTCGGTGACTCTTTGCTAGTATGACTCATAGTGACTAGACCTGTGCCCCCAGCATGACTTGCAGCGGCTGAAGACTCATCTTCAACATGACTCGTAGAGGTTGATGATGAAGTGCTAGTGTGACTTGCAGTGACTAGACTTGTGCCCCCAGCATGACTTGCAGCGGCTGAAGACTCATCTTCAACATGACTCGCAGAGGTTGATGATGAAGTGCTAGTGTGACTTGCAGTGACTAGACTTGTGCCCCCAGCATGACTTGCAGCGGCTGAAGACTCATCTTCAACATGACTCGCAGAGGTTGAAGATGAAAGGATAGAATTATTCTTCTTCTTTGACTTCCTCTTTCTCCTCTTTTTAGATTTCTTGTGACAAGAAGGAGGAGAAGAAGGAACCCCATATTTCTCTTTGAGAGAAGATGAACAATTAGCACCCATGTGATGCCCTTGAAATAAAGCATTCAACTGAGAAGCTGCAAGAGCACTTGGAATATTCGCAGTGGACCACAGCCAAACGGGTAGTCCAACATTCAACCCAGGAATGTTCAAAGTGGCCATCAAGGGAGTACCAATGTTTCCAAAGAAAGGAAAAGCACAAGGATCCCCTTTCGGGAGGGCACCTTAGTTGGTTTCCACAGGAATATTGGCCATATCTAACTGATCCAAAGACCCTTCCCCTATGGGAATATAGAAAGAACTTTTCAAGGAATATGGATAAGCAATCAAAACCTTTGCCCTCGAGGAGGCAACTCCAAATTTTCTGAAAGAACGACCAAAATCCTTTCAAGATCAGTAGAGTGGTAAGCCAGTCACTCAGAACACAAAGTCCAAATGTGACTAGACAAAAATACCGAAAGCCAACTACATACAAGGAGCAAAGAGCACTCACTAAAAAGTCCCTAAAGATATCAGCCAGTCAAACAACTTCCAAGTATTTCTGCTCCGGGTGATGAGGACCAGACACCAAAATACAAGAAAGTGGAGTCAGGGGCCTTCCGAAGATAGTCTGGGATAATGACGGCCCAGTCCTATCAGCGAAGGTAATAGAGGAAGTTACGCTGACCTCCTAACAACAACCTACGCCGGTGCAAGCCCCCAAGCTTCGCAAGGGTGCCCTCTAGTAGTACTGTCGAGAGTGATGCAACGTCAACCTCAGGTGCCACGGGATTCCCCTCCGCAGCCACCTGTGTAGTTCCCTAGGAGTAGCAACTATGGATACCAACTCGTCGCAGAAGCTAGGCGGAACAGTCGTGAGGTAAGTTCGGACAAGTAGGAGAGGGGGTATCTCTCTTCCCTATCTTTACAGACCCTCGTGCTTAACTCCCAGATCTAGAGCTTTCCTGGTCTTCCTAACGCTATTGGATTTTCTTTCGTTATTCAAACTCCTACGTTTCACGTTTATATGGCCTTGGAGAGTTAACTCTCCACTCACCTAATCCAAGGCCCTAAAATCCTAATCTTGTTGGTGTAACTGACTAAAACAAAAAGTTCTAGTGAATTTTAGTTAGCGCTTGATTTTATTAGGCTGTTTTTTAAGTCACAAGGTAACAGAAGTGAAACTAGTGGTGTTTTTTGACGCAAAAGAAATTAATAAAAACTTAACTACATGCACATGCACTTGTTTTTGGTTTTCGATGAAAAGTAATCTCTACAGGGTTCAGAGGAACTTCAAATAAACAAATTTTCTTTTCTTTTCAAACTCCACACTCACAAAAGTTAAAAAAACTATGGATGCCTAAAAGGGGGATGCAAATCTATCCTAATGCAACAACTATATGCTGATGCAACAAAAAATGAAAGTTGCTTGCTTATCAATCTCTATCTTGCCACTTAAAATGCCTAGATGGAATATGAGATGCTACCATTCATTTCGTCTAAACACTAAAAACAAGTTCTAAGACAAACATAAAGAACTTTCACTTCACTAAAAGGAAACCAAATGAAAAGCAAGTTCAAGAAAGCAAAACTAAGATTTTCAAAAGATTTTCTTCAAAGCCACAATAAAAAAAGTCTTTTCAAAAAATTCTCTCAACAACACTGAAACTTGTGATTGAAGAATAGGCAATTAAGCACTTTTGTGAATCAACACCACTCAATGGATGAAAACTCAACAAAAATAAATGTGCTTGAAATCGCTCTTAACAATCAAAAGCAGCAATGAAAGCTTTGGCAATGAAAACCAAAAGATCAAAAAGACAAATTCCAAGAAAGTGTTAATCGACAACTTTCATGAAACAAATAAGTCGATGGTCACAAAAAACAGTTTTGTCAAGCAAACAAAAAGTCACCGAAAGAAAGATTAACACAAAGATTGAATTCAATCTCCCTACCCTGATGAAACAGAGCAGCCAAGATTCCTAGCAAGAAATCTTGCGTGCTTTAGCCAAAAACGATGATGCTTGCAATCAACAAAAAACAAGACCAATACTCCTTATAATCAGAGAGAATTCAGAACGAGATGCTCGTTGTAAAACAAATAACTGATACTGGAAAATGACTGCTTCAGACCGACTCAAACCACCAGACAAACCTTCGGAGACTAAAAACATTTATAAATCTTGAAAATTGCAATATATACGCGACTGTACTTAAGTACAGATTGCGTGTATACGTGACTGTGTTTGAGGAAACCTGCGTATACGCGGGTTTACTCAAAGAAACAAGCGTATATACGCCTCTGTATCTAAGAAAAACAGCGTATATGAAAAGCTTCAAGAAAAATAAAAAAAACAAACTGAAGAAACTGGCAAAGCTTAAAGTTCAAGAACAGACCAGACAGTAACAGCAACCAGAGAAGGCAGCTGAGCCCTGATTGGCTTGAAAAATACCCAAACTAGGAACAACAAGAGTGTTGTCCCCAGTGGAGTCGCCAATTCTGATAGAGGGAATTACTCCCATAGGGCTTTTTGGGTTGAAACCCTAGCAGACTGAAAGTTATCTATTCAAAGAAACATGCATTCATACAGCCATTATGCTATTGTAAGCAAATTCTATGATAAGGGTACATACCTTTGGTCCTACATTTGAGAAGGCCTTTAGGGTCCAAACCCTTTTTGGAGTTCCCTTCTTCTCTTTTGTCCTGCAAAACAACCAATTCGAAGAACACAGCAGTACATGGACGAAACTTATAAAGAAACCATCTTCATGTTATAAAGAAAGGTAGTTAGTTATGAAATCCAAACAACCATTTACATATGAATTCTAAACATGACTATCATTAACATAAAGAAGATTCATTTCGGGAACCAAGACATGTGTTTCTTTTATTATAGACAAATAAAGTACATAAAAAGCAATATGTTCACCTGAATCACCTTCAGCAGGCTCCAAGAAAAGCTTCCTTCCGGATCCGTTCCAGCCTCAAGCCTCTAACAAAACTCCTTCCATGACTCTCTCCATGATGTCATAAATGGTGGATGAACATCAACACACAAGGAAACAAAGGTTTCCTATACAAAATGGGGGAAGTGCAGAAGGCACAAGGGACTTCAGACCTGGTCAAGGGAAAAATCTCAGCATAATAACCCTTCTCTCTATTCTCTCCTCCCTTAAGCCTTCCCTTTGAGGTCTTTTTATACCATCTCCAAAGTAGTTTTTTAGTTAGGACTTGGTTGGGAACAGTTGGGCCACGGGCACTAACAGGTGATCAGCAGGTAAAACCCGCGATGTCCGCCCGAAAATAAGGAGTGTTATATTTTTTTTAAGTGTTTTAATACATACACGCGGGTTGGCTATACACATACCCGCGTATACACGCGTTTAACTCAAGGCAATGTTGCGTATAAGGGATAAAACACTGTTTTTTAAATTTTAGGACCAGGTCTGGAAGGAGGGGTTTCCCTAGGCCATGAGTACAGCATCACAAACCATAAGAGTGAGATTTGGAGCTATAACAGTAGGGAGTCTATCCCTTTGTTGGTTCCCTGGTTTAAGAATTTTTCTAGATCAATATTCCCCCTCTCAAGAATATCATGTAGTTCTTGGTCCTCTATCCCAACTTCACTTGGGGTCATCTCCTAGTCCCTGCTTAGTTCCATGTTGTTTGGTATGATTTCCTATTGCTCAATATTTTCCTGTATTATTTCCATGCTGTCCTCCTTTTCCTTATCTATAGGATGGTTGTCTGGTGTAACGACCTTTTCAATGTTCCCCCCTTCTTCTTCTAAAATTTCAAAACTGTTGCGACTTACTAGTTTGTTTTCACTCTGTTTTTTCTAGTACTTTCTTCCTCCTCCTTTCCCTCTACCTCCCTTCTTTGTGGATCCTTTAGGATCTTTGCCTGTTTTGGTTCTCATATTATCCTCCCTTTTCTTTTGTGGGCAGTCTCTAAAAAGGTGCCCATGTTCATGACATTTCCGACATCTAAAAGGGTCATGTTCATGGTCCACCACCTGTACCCATTCCTCATCATAAACTTCTATGACAACTTCATCCGAGAGTGCTCCCGATAGATCCATTTCCACACATATTCATGCAAAGGAGGTATATTTTCCTCGCAGAGTTGCCTCTGATACTTTTAGAAAATGTCCTAATTTATTTCCTATAGCTTTTAAGGATTCAGGCAGCCAATAATCTAGAGGTAGGGAGTAAAGTCTTATCCATATTGGGACTGATGTGAATGTTTCTTGCTCCGGGACAAAGTTCATTACCCAGGGTCGCATATATAGTCCTGCAACAGCATAGAAATAGGGTCCTCCTTCAAACACTTTGTCGTTGTCCTCTAGGCTGGTGAAAACCATTGTGAAGAAACCCTTGGACCCCAGATGCAGAGCTATATCTCCCTTTGGTTTCCAGTTGTTTCTTATCCATATGTACAAATTCTTCTATGTGGGCCATATACCCATAAACTTGCATATAATAGCATAAGTCGCCATGTGATCTTTGTGCTCCTGTAGTGCAGGATCATTCAGAACCACCCTGGGTTTGATGGCTGACTTGGGCTTACAGGGTCCTCCTGCAGATTTGTACACATTTTTTTGACTATTGTCATTTGGTCTCTCTTCCCTTCTGACCGCCCCGTGAGTTACTTCTTGTTCATCAGCTTTGCTGCTTTCCAGTTCTTTTGAGTCTGTCTTCTTTTTTCCAGCCTCTAAGGGTTTCCTAAATCCATTCAAACTCATTTCCTTGCTTCTATTTGATACGAAGTTATTGTAGGAGGGAGTGGAACTCCCTCCACCTAGCTCCTCCATTGTTACCAACTCTCTCCTCCTATTGCTCCTTGCTCTAAGCCCTAGCTCCATTCCTCCTGAGTCAGATCCTTGAGTTTTACTTTCTATGATTAAGGGTTTTTCTCTAAGCAGACCCAGGTACATCAATCCATTCAAACAGGCACATCAATCCATTCTAATGGATCCATCACCCCTGTAACTAATGGATCCAGAAACCAATGGATTTTTCTCAGGCCAGACAAGATGATAATTGGTTAAAAGATATGTATGAAGGGCTTGATCAGATCAAGAAAATTCAGACTTGGGAACCTATTCCTAGACCAACAAACAAGAATTTTATAGGAATGTAGTGGGTCTTTAGGAACAACTAAATGAGTTAGGTGAAGTGGTATGAAACAAGGCAAGATTAGTTAGCAAAGGCTATGAACAAATTTAAGGTTTGGACTTTGATGAGACTTTTTCTCTTGTTTCTTGATTAAAGGTGATTAGAATGCTTTTGGAATTTTATTGTATCAAGAAATTCAAGATATATTAGATGGATGTCAAATATACCTTTCTAAATAGAGAATTGTAGGAAGAAGTCTACATTAAGAAACCTGATGGTTTTCAATTGTTAGAAAATCCTAATTATGTTTGCAAGATTAAAAGGCTTTGTATGGTCTCAAGCAAGTCCTAGGGGCTTGGTATTCCAAGTTTGATAGTTATTTACTCAAGTGTGGTTTTAGAAGAGGCACAACTGATAGTAACTTATATGTGAAAACTATTGATGGAAAATCAGTAGTGATAGTTTTCTATGTTGGTGATATTAAATTTTCTAGTGATTCATATCAAGTAACATGCCAATTTTCAATTGATATGAAGGCTGAATTTGAGATATCTATGCTTGGATAACTTTCTTATTTCATTGATTTACAAATTGTGCAATGTTCCAAAGGAATATTTATCTCACAAATTAAGTATCTCAAGGAATTATTGAAGAAATTTGGTATGGAGGAATTCTTTCTAGTAAGCACTCCAATGGTTACAGGTCGCAAGCTTAGCAAGAATGATGTATCACCACAGGTATATTATACTTTATACAGATCTATTATTCAAATCCTCTTATATTTGAAAATCTCAATACTATACACATGCTGGTAGTTGGTATTGTTGGAAGATTTCAAGCGGCCCCTAGATAGAGTCTTCTCATAGAAGCTAAGGAGATTCTTAGATATTTAAGAGTCACAATGGACTATGGACTTTGGTACCCTAGAGGTAAATATTTCTCACTTATTGTTTCACTAATGCTAATTGGGTAGGTGATGTAGATGATTGAAAAATAATTAGTGTTGGTGCTTTCTTTCTTGGTGAATGCCTATTTTCATGGTTGAGCAAGAACCAAGACTCAATTTCATTCTCTACTACTCAGCAGAATACACAACAACAAATTCTTGTTGCACTCAACTCTTATGGATGAAGCAAACATTATAGTATGTACAAGTATTATAAAATCAACCTATACCAATAATTTGTGATAATAAAAGTGCCATCATCGTGTCCAAGAACCCTATTTTTCATTCAAAAACAAATCATATTCCAATAAAGTACCATATCTTGAGAGAGAAAGTTGCAAATCAGATTGTCAAGTTGGAGTATGTACCTACAAAAGAGAAGGTAGCTAATATATTCACCAAACCTTTCCCAAGAGATCAATTTGAGTACTTAAGGAAAATATTAGGAGTACTTCCTCTTTCCTCCTTCCATTAGATCTTCCTAAAGAGGAAGAAAGGAAGCTAGAAAAACACTCACCATATCAAAAGAAAGATGCCAAGTCCATATGATCAACAAGATAGGGGGAGAAAGGTTGCGGGGCGGGCACATTAGTTTATTTGTCATTGATATCAAAGAGGAGAAGTACAATAAGGTACCTCATCAAGGAAATTGGGAAAGCTATACCAGAGGAGAATAAGTGCATCATAGGGGGAGAAACATTCACAAGAGGAGAAGAAGAGAGGTATGAAGTACACTTGTTTTTTCTTTTATGCTTGATTTATGTGATGTTCTATTTTATTATAGGTGTTGCCATCAAGGTTAAAAATGGAGAATGTTATAAATATGTTGTCATTGATGTCAAGGGAAATGATGATGATGATAAAAGCAAATATGGTTGCAAGAAGAATGAATATTAGCTCAAGAATGGAAAAGGAAAAGCCATTGATGGGTTCAAGCATATTGATCACATTTGGATCCAATTCCAATTTAGAAGATAAATTCAAGTGATTTTATAATTTTCTTATATGGGTAGAGCTATCAAATAACTTTCCAATGGTATATATAAGTCTACAAATGGCCTCCTGGATCATAAAATATCACCACTCAAAGTTCAGTAACCCCAAAGTCAAAAGTTACATAGCTAATTTGGTGAAGCTTGTCAATATGGTGCAATTTTGATGTCTTTGAAAAATGTGATGGAGCCTATGTCAGAGAAACTAAACCAAGAGCCAAGAATATGTGGTCAGACAACATAGTAGCGAAAGCAAAGTTCATTGGTTGACAGTGGAGCCCATGTCCACAAAATCTCGATGTAGGTTCCTTGGATGATGAAAAAATGTGCGCAAAGGTGAAATCCCCGTATGACGTGAGCCTAGGAGTATGTCAACAGGAGGAAAAGGAAATGATTGATGAAATTCTACAGTAGGAGGTCCTTATGGGAAAGCTCACCCTAGGAGGCCTATCCTAGAAGAACCAAAGTTGTGCACAAAGGAGAACTCTTGGGATGACTGGACACTAGGAGGACATTGTTACAGGTCTATTTGGGCACATCACTCCTAACATTCAGATCAGTACAATTAGGTATCATCAAACCCTAATTCAGTTGTTAAATGCCCTAGACAAGTCATCACATTGAATGTTTCCATCCATGAAATTTTCCTAGCCTGAAGCCTTGCTGAAATGCCTCCTTGGGATAGCAGCGCAACCTTCATTAGGGGTAACTGCACTACAGAGCAAGCATGCCCATTTACGCCTGAACTACAATGCATTTAGACCCTCTTTGATCTGTGCTGGGTGAGAATAAGCGAAATTTGCATATGGTCCTAGGAATCTTCCTTGATTCTAGATCATTCTAGAAGAATCCCATCTCTTATCTCCTCCTATGAGCTCAAATTTGGATAGGCTAAGGATCAATTAACCTCCTATCCTCTCATCCCTTGCTCCATGGAAACTAACTCCAAGTTTGGAAGGCCATTCAATACCCTCATTTATGACAAAAACACCTCCATTTCCCTATAAATTGTGCACTCATAATAGTGATTAGTAGGCTAGAATCTGAAGTTTGTAAGGAAATTCTATTGGTTTGAGATTTGAATTCATGTCAATCAATGTTATGCTACTATATTGGTGTGCTTTTGATGTGGCGACGGTTGGATTAAAGCTGAAGGAGTGACACAGGATCGAACTGTATGGGGTGAAACTCTTCCTTCTACATTAATAAAGTGTTTATTCCTTTTCTCATATTCTTGTTCATATCTATGATGATTATGTGTTTCAATGTATTTGATTCCATTGGTTTATAGTAGATAGATCATGTATGCTTTTATCATTGTGTTTATGTTTTTGTTGACACGGGTACCAATTGAGTGGATTTAGTTCAAGTGGGAGAGATGGGAGCAATTCAAAGGGGATCAAGGAGGTGAAAGACTACAAGTAAGTTCCTTCATCGAATGTATCTACTATAGGAAAAGGTTAAACTACTTTCTTTCTATTGTTCTAGGTGTAGCTACCCACCTAGGGAAAATGTGTTTATTTGTAGATGCAAATTCCATATAACAAATTGGCAACCATCCTGGGGAACGATTATTTTTCCTGTCAGCTTACCCTCATCACATTACATCCTACTAGACTTTGCATGATTTCATTGATCTTATTTTAGTCATTTTTAAGTGTTTTTGGTCAAAAAGTGTGCTTGAATGTCTCTTGATTTGACTCTCTAGCACCAGCGTAGTGTTGGTCTTGACACAGTGCGCTGTAGAGCAGCCTTAGCTTAGAGAAACTACACTGCACCACAATGTCTCCCACTCTAGCCTGTGCTGATCCCTGTTAGGCTAAAAAACCCACCTTTGGCTTGGTTGTTTCCAAATTTGTTTCTCATGTTGTTTACTAAAAGATCAATGTTTTCTATGGTTATGAAATCAGTTTGTATTTCTTCTCCTAGCCCTAGTTTGACCTTGATTGTTTAGTGTTTCTTAAGTGATTTCTTTATCATTGTCAGAGTTAGCTTATAATTTATTAGTCTTTTCTGAAAAAGAAGTGTTGTAAAGTCTTCATTTCTTTGAAAAAGAAATTGTGGTAAAGTCTTCATTTCTTGCGAAAAGTATTGATTGATTGTTTATGCATTTAGTTTCCTTTTGTTCATCTAAACATTAAGGGAAATGAAAATAAAAACTTTCATTATGCATTTAGAGGTATGTGTGTGCTTGTAGGAATAGTATAGGGAAAATTGTATTATATGTGCTCTATGCTCTTTGATTAAAGATTCTGATTGCTCTATCCCTTTTATTGAAGGTTTTCATTGTTCAAATCAAATGAAAAGAATGTTTCTCATCATAGTTGCATTCTAGGAATTTCAAAAACATCCACGGTGAACCTGAAAGGAAAACTTTAAACAAGATCAACTAAAATTTACCTCAATTAACCTAATGGAGCATTTAAACTTAACGCATAACATTTAGAGGTTCTAGGCTAGAGACGTGTTCTGACATCGTAAAACATAGCAGCTGTTGTTAATTGTTTGTGATACATTCTGAGTGTGATACCTCATTCCACGTATGTAATTATATCATATCTTGTCCACATACCTTCGGGTATATAGGGCAGTGTTATAGTACGAAAAGTATAAAGGAATGTTCTCATTGTGCGGTTTTTCATTAGACAACGCTAACACAGATTGGGCCTCCTTGTACACTGTGATACACCGAACACAGCATTCGGGGAGATTCCCTACACATATGTTAAGCCCTTGGTTTACTGAGGCAGTATATTGCAGTTCATAGTTACTTGGCAATCATTTTGCCTAGATTATCCCTCTTTTTTTAATGTTATTTTGATTAAAATAAAATTAATTGATCACAGATAACATCTTCCACGTCACTCCTTAGTTGATCTTAGGTTGAGACATATGGCAACAACTCCAGAGTACATCGATGAAGGAATTCCTTTTTATGGGAATCCTAGTCCTTTTTCTCCTTTCTGAAATATTGATGCTCCATATATGGCTACATTATCCCTTCCGGGATTTACCATTGGCTTGCCAATATGGTTGTTTTCAACCTCCTTGGTTCAAAATGTCTTGATTTCTCCGCAATCGAGTACTCCTCCAACTGGACAAAATCAACCTCCAGTTGATCCTAAAGTTGACCCTTTATCTTCTTTGTCGGTTGTTTCTTCCTCCCCTTCTTCCTCTTCATTTGGTGAAAGTATTGACACTAGTAACTAGGTGGATAAGAAGAAGAAGAAAGGGAAGAAGAAGAATAATAATAAAATTCAGTAGGGAGCAACCAAGAAGCCATTGCTTTGAATGCAACTTCTGATGAGAACTCATCCGATAAGCCTCACAAACTTCGATATCCTTGCAAACTTTGTACAGGAGACCATATTCTTCGAAAGTGTTCTAGTATTCCTCAGATCTTAGAAGAATGAACTTCTCATTCACATCATCCTGTGTCATCAGCTTCTGGAGATTATGCTGGACACACCATCAACTAGTGGTAGTAAAGTTCATGGAAATAAGGATAAAGTTAATTTTCCTTGTAGGTTATGCGAAGGGAATCACCCCATTCACATTTGTCCCTATCTGGATGAAGCCCAAAAAGTGTTGGATAACCGTCATGCTTCTCCACAATAAATTCCATCTGGTTACAAGAGACTCTCCCTTAATCCTTCACTAGTTGATGAAGTGACTGACCCAAATCAACCGTCAGTTAAACCCACTCTCTCTAAATGTGAATCCCATGAGTCTATACCCGACCAATCATAGGTCGAGGAAACAGTTGACTTGATTTCACCTTCAGTTAATCGTACCTTTCCCGTAGAGAGGGAGTATGATACCACACAGGTTATTTTCTTTGCTCTAGATTCCAATGATCTTGGATGCAACCCTCCTGTTTCATGGAGGAAAATCATCCCGTTCTCATAACTCAAGGGGGTAATTCTCCCTTTGTTATGGTACCCCCTTCAAGTAGTCTGGTCACTTCCCTTGATTGGAATCGACTGGTAGGATGTCGTCTTCCTTCTTATGTGCCTTTCTAGATCATAGTACATGTTTATAATATGATTGTATCTAGCACTATTATAGATGAAGGTGCATCTGTGAGTATCCTTTCCTTCACTGCTTAGAATGTGTTCGGTTCGCCACCACTTGTGCTTGTTACCCAGAATCTTTTGGATTTTAATAAAGGAACCAGTCAACCATTAGGGATCCTTCCTCAGTTGCCTATTACTTTGGGAGGGAAAAATGTTTATCTCAATGTGATGGTAGTCTTAGGCCCTTTATATTACAATTTACTTCTTGGGTGCAACTATGTTTATGACATGGGAGGTATTGTTTCAACACTCTTTCGAGTGATGTGCTTCCCGCATGAAGGAAAAATTGTCATTGTTGACTAGCTTTCATTTCTTAGTCAAAATATGTCTTCCAGTCAACCACCTTCCCTAAATGGTTCTTTTGTCCCAATGGTATCTTCCCCGGCACAGGTCAATTGTGTGGAAACGCGTTCCATGCCTACATCAATTGATGATCAATTTCGTGATGTTGTGCATTATGTGTTGGGGGCATTGGAACTAGATCCCTCTAATGGAATCCTTGCTACTAATCCCTTTCATAGTAGTGTTCTCCCATCTGATGAGAACCTCTTGGAAGTCATGACCTCTTATGGGCCATGATCAAGGAATCATGAGGATAGTTCCTGGTCTTGTGTCAACCTCGTTAAAAAAATGAAACAAAGGGTATGAGCATAGTTCCTTATCTTGTGTCAAGCTCATTAAAAAATGAAACAAGGAATATGAGGATAGTTCCTTGTCTTGTGTGAAGCTCGTTAAAAAATGAAACAAGGAATATAAGGATAGTTCCCGGTCTTGTGTCCACCTCATTAAAAAAATGAAAAAAAGGGTATGAGCATAGTTCCTTGTCTTGTGTCAAGCTCATTAAAAAATGAAACAAGGAATATGAGGATAGTTCCTGGTCTTGTGTCAACCTTGTTAAAAAATGAAACAAAGGGTATGAACATAGTTCCTTGTCTTGTGTCAAGCTCACTAAAAAATGAAACAAGGAATATGAGGATAGTTATTTTACTGTGTCAACCTCATTAAAAAATGAAAGAGGTCCCATGAGCATAGTTCCTTGTCTTGTGTCAAGCTCGTTAAAAAACGAAACAAGGAATATGAGGACAGTTCTTTTACTGTGTCATTCTCATTAAAAAAAGAAACAAGGAATATGAGGATAGTTCCTAATCTTGTGTCAACCTCGTTAAAAAATGAAACAAAGGGTATGATCATAGTTCCTTGTCTTGTGTCAATCTCGTTAAAAAGTGAAACAGGGAATCAAAGCATAGTTCCTTGTCTTGTGTCAAGCTCGTTAAAATATGAAACAAGGAATATGAGCATAGTTCCTTGTCTTGTGTCAAGCTTGTTAAAAAATGAAACAAGGAATATGAGGATAGTTATTTTACTGTGTCAACCTAATTAAAAAATGAAACAGGTCCCACAACATAGTTCCTTGTCTTGTTTCAAGCTAGTTAAAAAATGAAACAAGGTCCCCTTGAGTAAAGTTCCAATTCAAGCCTTTGATTAGACCTCATAAAATCCCAGTCGAGTCTTTCACTTGATCTTGTAAATGAACCTTCATTCCGTCCACCTGATAGCCATGAGTAGTCTACTTAGGTGAATGTAATGAAACTTGGGGGGCATGCACCTAGAATTGAGTCATCATGCTGGGGGCATGTAAACCAATCCCAAGCATAGTTCCCTATGGTTTAAGCTTGTGTAAAAATGAACTCATCTCCATTTTAACCCTCGTGATTGCCATTATATCAACCTCTTCAATCAGATGAGCCTTGGTTTTTCTCCTTCCATTGTCATTATCTGCTTAGCCAATCATACGCTTTCACTTGGTTGTTTTACCCTTTCTGAGGAATAGTTGCAATGAGTGGTCTTATTAGCCAGCCTCTTCACATAAATCAACATGTTTTGAGAAGTTCCAACATCACCAGAACCAGTTGCTATCCTAGAAACCACTCATTCCTCTAAGAAGAGTCCTCTTTAAGCTCTTTTCAGACTCTTGAAACATGAAAAGATTGTCGAGCGCTTGTCCTTTTCAGCTCGTAAATGGATTGGAAACGACATCTACTCAGTATAAGTTTAACACTTTTTCAGATTCAGATAGATTACTTACAAGAAAGGAATACGTTGATCGAACATGGTGAATAGGTTCTCTCTTGTATTATTTTATGCCTTTTTGGACTTGAGAGACAAATTTACAAAAAAGAACTTGTGGAGTTTTCTTTTTGTCCCTTTTCAAACTCTCTAAACATGAAAAGGACCAAGTTTTCATTGTCATTAAACTTGTTAAAACATCAATAGTGACAAAATTGTCCATCATGACAAGACACAGTTTCACCTTCGCTAGGCTCATTAAAACATCACATAGCGATGGATTCACCCGAAGGGTGGAATTATACTGCAAGCATATGCTATCCTCCTTAATCTTGTTAACAAATAAAGAGGTACTGGTCAGCAATGACCGGGGAAAATGGGAAAAGGGATAAATCACTTTATGGTAGAAAGTCGCTCTTGAACATGACACTTTCACTTCATCTTTGTGACTATTTGGGTTTGGTTATTTGCTTGATGGTTATCATACCTATGGTCTATAACACCATCCATCACTTTGGTTTTGGGTCAATGCTTCCAATTCATTCAATGTCGCTAACATGTTCAAGAGAAGTCACTTAGTAAACTCCACCCTTTGTAATACTCATAAACCTTCATTTTCATAACCATCATTCTTAAACCTTGTGTCTCCAGTCACATTCCATCTCCAAAATCATTACACTCATTTCATGCCGTTGATGGGGGATACATCAAGGCCCTCCTACGACGAGTCGCTTCTTGTCGACATCAACACATTATTGAGGAAGTTGACTTAGAAACATCGTTCCAGTACCTTGAGATGCAGGTCACCACCCACTTCAGATCTTCTCTGTCACATCATAAAGCATATCACTCGAAATTATCATTTTCGACTTCATGCTTTAGGGGGTAACTCTTACAGGTATTTTTGGGCATATCACTCCTGACATTCAGATCAATACAATTAGGGCTCATCAAACCCTAATTGAGTTGTTAAATGCCCTAGACAAGTCATCGCATTGGATGCTTCCATCCATGAAAGTTTCCTAGCTTGAAGCCTTACTAAAATGCCTCCTTGGGACACCAACGTGGCCTTGGTCAAGGGTAACTATGCTGCAGAGCAAGCAGGCCCATTCAAGCCTGCACTACAATGCACTTAGGCCTTCTTTGACGTGTGTTGGGCAAGAATGAGCGAAATTTGCATAGAGTTCTAGGAATATTCCTTAATTCTACATCATTCTAGAAGGATCCCATCTCTTATCTCCTCCTATGAGATCAAAATTGGATAGGCTAAGGATCAATTAACCTCCTTTCCTCTCATCCCTTTCTCCATGGAAACTAACTCCAAGTTTGGAAGGCCATTCAATATCCTTATTTATGACAAAACCACCTCCATTTCCCTATAAATTGAGCACTCATCATAGTGATTAGTAGGCTAGAATCTAAAGTTTGTAAGGAAATTTTGCCGGTTTGAGATTTGAATTCATGTCAAGCAATGTTATGCTACTAGATTGGTGTGCTTTTGATGTGGAGAGGGTTGGACTGAAGCTGGAGGAGTGACACAAGATCGAACAGTATTGGGTGAAACTCTTCCTTCTACATTAATAAAGTGTTTATTCCTTTTCTCATATTCTAGTTCATATCTATGATGATTATGTGTTTCATTGTCTTCGATTCCATTTGTTTATAGTAGAAAGATCATGTATGCTTTGATCATTGTTGTTTCTATTTCTGTTGAAAAAGGTACCAATTGAGCGGATTTAGTTCAAGTGGGAGTGACGGGAGCAATTCAAAGGGGATAAAGGAAGCGAAATACTACAAGTAAGTTCCTTCATCTCATCTATCTACTATAGGAAAAGGTTAAACTACTTTCTTCCTATTGTTCTAGGTGTAGCTACCCACCTAGGGAAAATGTGTTTATTCATAGATGAAAATTCCATATAGCAGACGTGGAGAAATATTACAAAAGGTAGAGGAAGAAATGATTGGGTGACCTTGTAGCGGTAGGTCCCCACAGGATAACTCATTATAGGAGGCCTTTCCCAAAAGAACCAAAACGTTGCACAAATGTGAACTCCTGGGATGACAAGGTTGTGGTAGAATGTCACCAAGAGTTGATTGGCATGGAGGATTTGCAGGGACCTCGTAAGTAATAGCTCATCCTGGAAGGTCCCTCCCTAGAAGAGCCAAGGGAAGGCATAGTTTGAAGGCTCCCAGGGTGACTCAATTTCAGGCATATGTGGTGGACAATGTAACATTGAAAAGGCCTAGGACCATTACAAAATTTAATAAAGGAAATCATTGCAAAACCAAGACCCATGACCCCCTCTACCTTCGTACAAAAGACAACGTGGATGACACTTGACATAACTATATTGGGTCATACATACAGTGTGACAACCACGATGGAAAATCATGTCAGCATGATGTAAACACAAGTGATGTGGAAGTAAAAACTAGAGGATACGTGGTATTCCTTTTTAGCATTTTTAGGTGGCTAAGTCAGCCAAATATGAGTGACACGTGGAACCAATCAGGAGGCACCATGTGGTGATGATGACATAATCATGATGATATCTAGAGACGCCACCCAAAAATGGCTTCTCCAAAAGAGTGAAGAGGTGCATAGGTGAAGGCATTCAATGTTGGGGTAAGGTGGTAGACAGTGTGGAAGTACAAGTCACCTTGGCAGGTTTGTGATTGGTCCACCAGTGTGCATAAGTCCCACTTAGACATGTCATCCCAAAGGAGCCGCCTCAGACGAAAATAAAAGGCGCAAAATAGAGACTCTTCGTGTTGACTAGGCTCTAGGAAAGGTGGAATACACTATGGTAATTACAGTTAGATCTACATAGCCAATAAAAGAGCTCATGGTAAACATCATCCTAGAGGGGTCACCTAAGAAGGAGATAAAAGAGTGCATGTGGGTAGATTCAGGTTGAATCAACATCGAGAAATTGTGGCATGTACAGTCAGAACTAAAGACCAATGAAATGAATGCATGTGGAGAGTGGAGTCCCTACGGGACATGCAATCCCATAGCACAGTCCCCAAAATAATTTTCAATAACACATAGATATAAGGCCAGGAGCTACGACAAAGGACTTAAACTTTTTTCTATACGGGTGTAAAAATATGGGCACAGAGAAGTTGTAGTGTTTATTAAAGTCATCGAGGCTATATCTTAGAAGGACCCTGTGGTAAGTTATATGTGGTGATTAAATATCTTTGGGCTGTATTGAAGCTTATGTATGAATAGGTAGGCAATGCAAATCTTGGTGTTATACGCCATATTTGGATGTTTAATCGACCAAACCGGTAGAAATAAAAGCGATATAAAACATGAATTAATGAGTTGGAAGAATAAGATAGTGTCATGGATAGGTTTGAAGGTGAATTTAGTAAAATAACTAAATTTGGTGATGAGATAGATTTGGAAAAGCTTTGTTAAAACCTAATAAAAATCCCGAATAGCAAAATTATGCAGTTTAACTCATATTTTCTTGCAGACAAAGAGGAGAAGAGTTAGAAGACTTGAAGAGGACATTTAGAAGGCATGTTCGAAGTAGGAAAAAGGAAAAAATAAAGGTTCATGCAACCATAAAATTACAAGATGACTAAAGTTCAAATGACTAAAATTATCAATTCATATTTCTTTATAAGTAGAATTGATTGAGAAAGATTGAAATAGTGAGTATGTGTGTTGGATTGATGTTTCTCATGTGTTTGATGAATTTATCAGTGATCAAATATTTTTGAATGTGATGATATGGTGTTTGTGGTGAGTGTTTGAAGTGAAATTTATTTATTTATGAAAGTGGCTTTCATGATTTGAGTTTGAAAATGGAATGAAAGATGATTAATTAAGATCAAGAAGTTGGTAGCTTATAGATTAGCGGTTGTAGATCCTTCTAGTAGTGGCTAGTAAAATTCATGGGTTGGTGCTCCTTTCAGTTGTAGCTAATAAATCAGGGCATAATCGGTTACATATGGTTGTAGTGAGAGAACTTTGTAACAACAAGTAGAAGCTTTCGCTTGTGAAGTAAATTGAAGGAAAGTTTGAAGAATTTGTGTGTTCAATTTGTGCTTTTAGTGATTGATTCATGAATTGTAGTTGAAGTAGTCATTGGTGTCTTAGTATATTTTATAAGTGAAAGAAAGTTTTAAAATTCCTACAATAGTGATTCACCTGCCCTCTCAATATTGTCTTAGTTTCTAACAAGTTTTAATGCAAAATTTGGAAAGGGGACTAGAAGTTTGAATGAGCTCTTTGATGCTCAAATGTTTTCAAATAACAGAGAAAGTTTGGCATTTGAGGTCGAGTCTAGCTCAATAAATGGTTCAAAGGGAAATAAATCAGTTAATTTTATTCAAGCAACCAAAAATGAAGACAGTGCAATAACTAGAGATGGGTCAACACAACAAAAAAGAGAAAAAGGTAAAACACAGCCCAATATGTAGTCGAAAACAAATAAAAAACAACAAAATAGAAGGGATAATTCAAGTAAAAACATGAATCCAACACAACAAGGAAGGAGCAATTTTGGAGATGCAAATCGAAATATATAGAAGGAATCCCAACTACTTACCAGAAATCAATTCTCTCTCGGCTATGAAGGAATATTTCCAAGATATTGTTTACATGCACAAATTATGGGAACAAGACAATGAATTGTAGGGTGAATTGGTCATACAAAAATATCGGGCCATGGAGAAGAAATTATCAACCAAATAATTATTCAACCCAATAGAGGATGAAAAGACTCATGTACAAAATCCATTCACCCCTTCGACTAATTTGATTCAATGCTCTAATTCTCAGAATTTTGGTCATAATGCAGTTGATTACAAACTTAGAAATAAAATGCCTAATCCAATTGTTAAGCAACCAAGCCAGGAAGCCAAAGGCTAGAAGGAAAAGGAAAATATAGAGAATTCTAATATTTTTCTATATGCTCAGAATGAATGCACTCATTGGTATATGTTGACAGTGGTATTTCGAGGAACATGGGAGGAGGCAAAAGTAAGTTATTATCATGGAAACTAGTTGAGAAAGGTAATGTGACCTTTGGTAATAATGCACTTGGTAAGATTGCTACTAAAGGAGTTTCCAGACCAACAAATGGCAAAGGTAAAGTCAATAATGTGTTCTATGTTTATGAGATGAAGCATAATTTACTTAGTGTGTCTCAAATGTGTGACCAAGTCTATGATGTGTTGTTTAAAGCTAAAAATTGTCAAATCAAGTTTTTAGGCACATGAGAAATAGTAGTAGAAGATTTAAGAACATACAATAATGTCTATGTTCTAAAAGAGAATACCAAAAGGTGTTGTTTTTCAAACATTGACGAGAGCTGGTTGTGCCATATAAGACTTGGACATCTGAATTTTCATCAAATTATCAAGTTCGGAAGGAGGAAATTTGTTAAATATTTCCCAAAGCTTTGAAAGCCTAAAAATACTATTTGCAAATATTGTTATATGGGTAAAAAAGTCTGAGTACCATTCAATTCCAAGGAAAACTCATCAACCAGGCCATTTTAATTAATACATATGGACTTATGTGGACCTTCAAGAATGTATACACCCATAGGTAAATTTTTTTTCATGCTAATCATTGATTATTTGAGTAGGATTTTGTGGGTTACATTTTTAAGAGAAAAATAAAAGGCCTTTGAAAAGTTTAAAGACTTTAATGCAATGGCTGAAAATGGGACTAATTGTAAAATCAAGTGCATAAGGTGAGATAATGAGAGGTGAGTTTACTTCAAAAGAGTTTGATTACTTTTACAAGCAACGTGGCATCAAAAGGAAATTTATAATAGCAGAGACACCACAAGAGAATGGTGTAGTAGAGAGAGCCAATAGATCATGTCAACAATTAGCCAGATACATGATGGGAGAAAGATATATTCAATAGAGATTTTGGGCTAGAGCTATTCACACAACCGTGATGATTCTAAACAAAGCTCACTTCAGATCAAACAACGATAAAACACCATATGAGTTTTGGTATGGCAGACTTGCTACAGTAAAGCATTTGAGAGTGTTTGGAAGCACATGCTATATCAAAAGAAATGATTACAAGATTGGTATGTTTGATGCAAGGGATGGTGAAGGTATTTTTCTTGGATACTCTCAGAATAGGAAGGGCTATAAATGATATAATAAGAAACAAAGGAAAATTTTGATTGCATTGATGTCAAAGTGGATGAGCACATCGAATTTGAAGTATATTAGCCAATAAATAACAACTCCAATGATCCAATCAACAATAATGAGTAGGATGAGGAGCCACTTTCAGATGAAGATAATGAAGAACCTCTTAGTCCACAATCCAAGGATCCTACAAGATATGTGCAAAAGCACCACCCAGCTAAGCAAATTGTTGGTGATTTAAATTCAGGTGTGTAGAAAAGGATTATATTATTAAATCCCCCTACTCAAGTGCATGTATCCTTGTTATCAATGATGGAACAAAAGGATGTTGCGCAATCCAACCAGGATTATAATTGGTTAAAAGTTATGCATGAATAACTGGATGATATTGAGAAAAATCAGACTTGGGAACATTTTCCAAGGCCAACAAATAATAATGTGATAGGCATGAAGTGGGTCTTCAAGAACAAATTGAATGAGGGCGGTGAAGTGGCAAGAAACAAGACAAGGTTAGTTTGGAAAGGCTATGCATAAATTGAAGGTTTGGTATTTGATGAAATATTTTCTCTTGTTGCTCGATTAAAGGTGATTTAAATGTTTTTGGAATTTTCTTGTTTAAAAAAAATTCAAGATATAGTATATGGATGTCAAATCTACTTTCTTGCAAGGAGAATTACAAGAGGAAATTTACATTAAGCAGTTAGATGCTTTTCAGTTTTTAGATCAACCTAATTATGTTTGCAAGCTAAAAAAGGCCTCGTATGGTCTCAAGCAAACCCCATGGTTTTTTCATTCCAAGTTGGACAATTACTTGCTCAAGTGTGGTTTCAAAAGACGCGCATCTGATACTAATTTGTATGTTAAATATGATGATAGAAAATTGTTAGTGGTGGTTGTCTATGTTGATGATATTATTTTTGCTAGTGATCCAAATCAATTAAGATGCCAATTTGTAGTTGATATGAATGTTGAATTTGAGATGTACATGCTTGGAGAAATTTCTTATTTGATTGGTTTATAGATTGCATAGCCTTCCAAATGAATCTTTATCTCACAAAGCAAGTATCTCAAGGAAGTATTCAATAAATTTGGAATGGAGGAGTGTTCTTTGGTGAGCACAAAAATTGTTATAGGTTACAATCTTATAAATACTAATGAATCTTTATAAGTGGATCATACTTTATACATATCTATTTTTCAAAGCCTCTTATATTTGACTACTGGAAACCTTAAGCACTACTTAGAGTGGGAGGGGGTGAATTAGTAGAGTTTCTTATTAACAATTTTCACCAATCAAACTTCTCTACTGAATTAAAAATATAATAACCGACAATATATTATATCATATCATAAACATAAACCATATAAGCAGGTAAAATAATATAACCATGAGAGAAAAAATAAAAAACTCATCAAAACACATCCACACAAGGAGACACAAGATATCTACTGGAAACTCTTCAAGGAGAGAACCCACCTTTATTGTTGTTCCACCACTTTGAATCTCAATTATATCAAGGAATGGTCTTTTACACGTATTTGTTGACTCCCATCATCTAGGAGACTCCATCTCATATACTTTGGCTAACACCCATCATCCAGGAGACTTGATTCTATCGATAACCTAAAAAGACTATGTTCTTGAATGAATCTACGAAAAACCATCCACTGGAATCCACCACAATCAATGATCCTTGCTAAACTCTGATTGGACTATCAAACTATGATTGGATGGAGAATATGTTCCTTTTGCCAATGCTACGGAATCACTACTCCACTCTCATGAATTCGCCACTCCTGTACACTATGTATACCTTGTTTCATAGATTTTCACATTAGATCCAAGACACTCTAGTCAACTTCGATTCAGTTCTACAATACAATCTATAACAACAAAACTCTCTACAAATCATCATCAAAATTCACCACAAACATATGCTCTCTACACGAGAAAAATAGTGGTCACAATTCATGCATTAAATCTAAATAACATAATCAACCAGCAACAAAAAACACAACTCACATTCAACCATAGCATCAAACCCTCACTTCAAAATATATTTTCTACATAATGCACCAGCAAAACCTGCAAAAAAATGTGAGAGTCACTAAATTAGAGATATACCAAGCTATCCATTTCTACCAACACACTATACAACATATAGTTGCATCTCTGATCAGCAATCTGAAATTTTGCAACAATACTTTACTTTAACAATTTGATTTTCTCATTCTGTTGGAATTAGAACTCATGCACAAGCTATCATTGCTCTCCACTAGGTCTAGATCATTCTACTACTTCTCTGCTACCTTCTCTCTCACATACTCATTCAATCAACCATCACTCAGCTTGAAAGTGAAGACTATAAAACTTACAGGGTGAATTTCACTTTTGGCCTGGGATCAAGAGTGCACAAAGTTGAAAAAATCAAACCATTATTGCCAGTACATATGCACTTAAGGTGTTCACATCATTGGAGGACGTTTTCAAACCATTCCCTACCTTTTTCAATTCATTGAGAAACTTATAGGAATTTTCATTTTGAAATACATCTGATGTGCACGAGGAAACCAGAGGAAGAACCCTTCAAAATAGAGTAACGCTCCCTGTGCTTTATTGAACTGTGTTATAAATCATTTCTCCAATATTTGGACAACATTACTAATGCTCTATGTGCCACTAGGAGACTACATTACACCTCACTAGGTCTCCTTCCTCAAAGACTCTTCTAGCCCAACTTCAGGAGGATTTTAAGGACATCTTGCTGATCTCCCACAAGCAATTTCTCATCATGACATTGAGTATAAGTCCCTAAAGAAAGGAATAACACTCATAAACCTCATCTCCTACAAAATATGACCTCCATATAAAAGTACATCTCTTCTAGAGATTGTTCAACATCTCTAGCATTTGTAGAATAAACTGCATAGGCTGCAACTCCTCTAAACAACCCTGAAGAACATCTCCATCATCTCCATCATCGTCGTAACACTACAACAAGTCATCCTCTAATTCTTGCATTAGGTCATGAAAAAGAACATAAACACCACTAACATATGAGGAACCACCAACCACACACTGTCATCGTCTAACCATTGATGTTGAGATCATAAGGTTGACATCAATGCCAACACAGTCAACTCAACTAGTTGCAACCATATGTTACAAAGATGATGTCAACTCAATTTATTGTATAAATAAAGGCATATATTTCACTATCAATCTAGGTCGGTAATTTTAGAGGCAAACCACAATTTATGGATTTTTGGATAAGAACCAATATAGAAAGTAGTTATGAGAACATAAGTGCATATTAAAAATATAAACCATTCTACACAACTAAGCAAAAAAAATTAAGTCTATTTCATAAAAGCACACATGATTGGTCAATGAAATTAGGCTACTTTAGAAAAAAAAGGAAGAGGTTCTTTTCAAAGAGACCGATTTTTCCTTCCCCAATATTTCTATAATGACATTGCCAATAAGTAAGAACAAAAAAATGTAATGAAAGCAAATAATTTAATCTAAGAAAGCTTTGAAAGAAGTGAATCTTGTTCAATCCTAGTCCTAGCCCACGGAGAAGAGGATCTTTTCTAAGAGACCTAGTTGTCCTTCCACATTCAAGCTAATCACTAAAAGGAATAAATCTTCACTTAACACGTAGCCATAAGATAAATTCACATTAAACATATTTACAAATATCTACAACAAATGAATATAATAAACATGAAGAATTAAACTAATGTATGCACAAATATGAACATCATAAAACAAAGTGTACTTAGCTTGGTATGGGCACCCTCCAACCTTGTTGGTACACTGTTAAAATACTCAGATACAACAACTCATTCACTCTAGTAAACACAAATAAATCATGAAACAAAATCTCTCTCTTCAATTATCTCAAAACAATTATCTTCAAGTTTTTCTACATGTTCTAACAATGAATGCCTGTCTTTAAATAGGAAAAACAATAACCACAAAAGATAAAAAGTTTGAAACAACCATTATTAATGTTATCCCACTTCATCAGGTTGAAGCCATCCATTATTTACAAGGAATCTGGAAGAATTCCAAAAAATCCTACAACTACCCCTTTTTAATAAGGATTTCTCGGTGACAGATCAAGTTTAACCAGCTTTGACTAAGCTTGTATTTTCTCAATTTGACCGAACCAATGGATGTTCATCCATTTATGGTTCCTAATATTTCCAAGTATGCATTCATCTCATTCTCAGGTGTCCTACACATATCACTTTAATGGAGCTATTACAGGAATTTTCAATGCACCGTAAAATTAATTTTAAAACCTAATTTTTAGTCCCGGATGCGGGTGTTTGACAGCTCGGAGGGTATGCGGATGGCATTTCACGTGGGCAGGTGTCAACCCCAACACGCCACGAGTTATGAGGTAGGTCAGGCGAGCTGGTCTCGCACAAGCTTATTAATAGAGGCATTTACTTCCTCCATCCGTTGCCTGGTTCACTGTGCTATGGCACTCCATAAGCTAATTGCTCCTGCGGCTTTGTTGCATTCCTCTGCGGCTTCATGGATTGCAACGTTGTGTGTCTCTCTGAGCTTCTATGCAAGCGAACTCAGGCCTGTCATTCCCTTTCTGGTTCCGGGATCTTATGGTTCAATTGATGTTCTGTTTTCACCTCGCTCAGGGTACTCTTCTTCGTGTATTCACTCTCTCGACAATTCACTGAACATTGCAATGTCGCGCGAACGGCCCAGGATGGGGAGCAGACGTGGTGGCTCCCGTGGTCGCATAGCCTCTCAACGATCCTCGGACACGTTGGAACCTGGGCGGAGCAGTCCCCCGACCACCAGAAGCGGAAGAGGCAGGGGTCGTGGGAGAATTGGGAGGGTTGATTGTGAGCATGCTGCTCATCCCACTGTGTGTTATCGCATCCCGTGTTCTCTCGCCAACTCCACCTTCATAGTCTCAATCACCATAGAAAAATGTGAAGATAATAGGGGCTCGGGAGCAGCCCATCCTGGAGCACTCGCAAAACAGAGGATGGCGAATACGGTGGACAATCAACGCCAGGTCATGGGAGGTGCTTCGCTGATGAATCCAGCTGTCCTTGTAGGTCCAAGTGTGCCAGCTCATGGTGAACCTACAGGCTTGGCGGTTCCTCATTCTGACTCGGAGGACTCTCTTCAATTCGGGTGCAGGGTCGTCGAGGAGCCTTACACCTCTGAGGATGACTGATCTAGCTCGGGTTTTTGCCCTTGCAGTTTCTGAAGTAGGAGCTCGACTCTGTTTTGACTCTCAAAGTTATTGCATGTTTCAGGTCTCTATCTGTCAATGTGTCGTTTATGTCTAGCTGTGCAAGTTTCGTCTTAGTTTTTGTTCAACACTGTGTCGTGTCGAAGGTGTAGTCAAAATACTGATGAAGGTTCACACTGTACTGAAATCATGATCTTTTTGTAACATGCAAATTTTAGGGCAGGACTTTCAAGGCCATGGCCTTGCTGTAATATTTTTTGTATGAATAATAGGAGTAGACAGATTGAGAAAAAAAAAAAAACTTAATTTTTACAAAAAAATCTAAAAATTGAAAAACTTAATCTAATTACCTGAGTATGAAAAATAAGGGTAAAATGAAGCATATGTGAGTGGAATAGGGTGGAATGTGATGGTAAATGAATGGATTTAGGATAGGCAAAAATGACCAAAATTGAGGGCCAACATCTCCCCCTTGCTGATGTTCAAGCATGTCCTCATGCTTGCCTCCTCCATTTCTTTGATATTATGTCTCTTTATGCTGACTGACCTGTTGATGTACCTATGGCTCTGATCCCTGAAGATGAAGCTTCCTATTGAGTTGATTGTAAAACAATATCTATGCCTTCAACTTTTAAAATCAAAACCATACTTGTTTCAGAAATTAAATTTTAACCTTCGTTGCCTTTAATTAACACCATACTTGCAAATCAAATCTTACTCTACCTTAAATCAACACCATATTTTCAAATTGAATCTTATTCTGCCTTTAGAGATCCTTAAATTGTGAAATAAACAATCCTCTTTTTTTTTAAGAAAAAGTCAATTTTGGATAATACTGCTCTCTGTCCTCAAAAATTGATTTTGATTTTTGGAATAAACTCTTCTATGTCCCTCAAAATTGACTTTAGAAATGAATATTTTCCTTCAAAATCGATTTTTAGAAATGCACTCTTCTTTGTCCTCAAAATCGACTTTAGAAATGAATATTTTCCTTCAAAATCAATTTTTAGAAATGAAAAATTTATGACCTAGAGAAATCGAATTTGGAAAAGAGTCTCTTACCTGGAGAAATCAATTTTAGAGATGCACTGTTTGTTTTTGAGAAATCATTTTTTTTTTAAGATAGGAATGAAAATCAATCCACTCTGTTTTCTCTGAAATCAAAATCGAACTTCTGGAAATGATTTTTTTTTATTACCTCAGAAATAGAAATATAATTATGTTCTTATGCTGGAGAAATTGGATACTAAAAAATACTTTAAACTAACCACTGCATTCATTTATTCATTTACGATTTGTTTGGAAATCAAATTCTGAAAATGAAAACCATTCTACAGGTCTTTGTCAACTGCAATTTCAAACACTTCTTTTAATAACACCACCATTTACTAATTATTTAAATAAAAAATGAATTCTGGAAATCAATGAACAACTTCTTCAAATTAACCATCTCCGTCTCTTTAGAAATTGACCACTGCATGCACTCATTTATTCATTGCCTGTTCAGAAGTCAATTTTTAGAAGGAAATCGATTTTTTTTAATACCCTTTCTTAGAAATCGAAATCTGGAGCTGGAGAAATTGATTCTTGGAAAATAGAAATGAAAATCAACCTACAGGGCAATCACAATTTTGCTCAGATGCATAATCCTTTTTATGACTAGGCGTTCATTTTCAACTTAGCAACTATTTTGCCCACACAATCTACAAAATAAGGGTTGAAAGAACTAGGAAAATATCCCAAATAAAAATGAATTTGATAAAACTGTTTATGTGGGGCCTAATTGGGTTCATTTTGAAGAAAACCCATGTTTTCATTTTTCAAATTTCATTTTCGTTTGCTCAAAAAAACAATGGAAAATAGTGGCTTCTTCAAAATTTAGAATTTTTAAAACTGTAGTTGAATTCAATGTTTTCTAGAAGATATGGTGCCTGAATCCTTACCTGTTACCTCCACTGGAAGTTGGATCGATTCCTTCTATATTTTACTGCACAGGTGTTTTTTGCTTCTTGAGAAATCAAAATCTTGGAGGAAATCGATTTCTGCATGTTTATCCAACAATTAACATTCATTTTTAGATTTATTGTTGAGTCTCATTAATACTACTAAAGTTCATGTCTAACAAACTCACACGTGGAGTTTGAATGCAATCTTTTATTGCCACTGTTCAGTTGAGAATTTAGACTTGCCACCACGTTTGTCAAATAAAAATGTAAATGTGAACTGGAATTTGTCACCTACACTGACATTCATTTATGGATCACAAAATTTGGATCACTGGAAAACAATTTAACTGCGAAATTCTTGGGATTTTGAGCGGATATTTCCATGTTTTAGTTGGCGGGGTTATTATTAATGAAACACAACGTTTTCTTCTGCTCCTTATCAAGATTTTTGGCATAAAAATCTACGCATTCCCTATTCCTTTGTTTTTCATTTCAAATGGTTGTAACCGTATCTGAACTGTGGAGCACTTCTCTATTAAATTCTCTACATGAAGACATTGATTGGTTGTCTCTCTGTGTAGGTTGAATTCCTCCCTTATTTCATCGTGAAAGTGATGTGTTCGACCTTTGAACATTTGCCTCTACGTTTTTTGCTACGAACACTTACTCCCTGTGTAGTGTTTTTGAATGTTTGACTGGCGCCATGGTTTGAATTTCTTCCATTGTAGTTGAACAACTGTCCTCCTTTTTTGTTTTGTTTTTTTATGACCATCACTTTTGATTATACGCATGTACCAAATTAATTTTGAAATCGATTTCAAAGGTTTCCATATGTTTCATATTTCAAAGGATTTTTTTTCTTATATATGCGCCCTTTGGTATTATGGTTATTTGTACCATACACCATCGCTTTGCATGATATTTCAAAAAAAAATCAGTTTAAATGAGTTTTATGAGCCCTTTGCACATATGCATCCTCTTTGAATTATATGCATACTTTGTATTTTCATCATTGATACCATTGTGCACCTTCATTACATACTCATATCCATTAAAATCATACTCATGCATATTTTGTTTAATGATTTTTGCAAAGTCTTCTTGGTCATAATTTATTCTTCCTCATCCTTTTGATGCATGTTTTTTTTTCATGATGCTCATATTTTCTCATGATGCATTTTATTACTCTTTTGAAATGATTTTGAGGTAGCTCTTTTGAAATGACCATTTCAAGGTCATTTCAAGTCTTAGAATAGAGTAAAAAATCATCATTGAACCATACATCATTTAATTTTGTTCTTCTTAACCCGTGCTTGTTTTGTTTTGCAGAGAAGTTTTGTAGGCACATAAACTAGTCCTTGTTGTGTAGAAAATTTTTCCACAAGAATTTTTTTTTTCAAAAAGGAGATGTGGCTAGCAATATTGGTCAAAAATTGCAAATGATATGGTTGAGTAATGAGATGTGAATGTATGGTTAAGTGATGAAATGAATGAATGTGTAGGGTGATATAGGATAATGTACAATGTACATGGCTAGAAGTATTGCATATTCAAATTTTAAACTAAGTTATCAATATTTAGAAAAAACTTCAAAATCTAAGGCTTTAAGAATGCTTTTAAACTTACAATAATTTCCTTTTGATAACTCTTTGTCAGTACTTTGATTCTTTTATCAACACTTGAACTTTTCAAAATGAATTCTTGTCAATACTGGACTGTAAATAGATGCTTGTAGCTGCTTCTCAGGTCCTTTTGTTGTTGATTTGAAACATGTCCCTTACTGATAAATGATTTTGATCTTATTTGAAATAGGTCCCTTACTAATAAATGATATGGTTATAATGTCTCAGGTCCCTTCTATAGTACATCTGCTTGATATTAAACCATTGCATGGTTTGTTGATTTATTATGACTCTTCCCCCTTGCTAATCTTTAGAATTGTCCTGAAGTCTTTGAATTTTGGAGGATGACCTCGCAAAAATGAAAAACATAAAGGAGAGAATTCATATTGGCCAAACCAATTGGTTTCCCGATATGAATTCGAGTTTGTGTTGTGCGAGTATCTTGGATTTTCACAACCAAACTCCTGTATTATTTTTTTTTTTTTTCTTTTTATTTTCTAGATGGAGGTGGGATACAATGGTGTAGGGAAGTATGGAAAGCTTATGAAAGTAAGATAGTTTGAATTCATGATCTAGTAGTAGATGGATAGATAGATAGATAATAGGTCTGGACTTCAACATGCATGATCACGGAGCTTAACATACAATATGGATGATGGATAACATCATGAACAATATAGCTTATAAAAGGCTTCTTAGGCAATGGATGTGACTTTTCATGGTACAAAACTTGACTTCTTCTGATGATTAACTTCATGCATTTTGCCTCGATCTCGATTCATGTTGTAGGGTTGTTAGTGTTGTTGGTTAGTAACTAAAATCAAGCTTCAAGAGTTTTGGGTTTCTTTGAATGAACTCAACATCAGGTGAATTACACTTTACTTTTACTTAGATATTTTTATTTCATATTGTCATATATGAATTTTTTTTAAAATTGACTTTGAAAAGTCCTTGATCCATGGAGTTCACTCCTTAATTCTTCTTATGACCTACAAAAACATAGCATTTGCTTGCAATAAAATATTAGTTGATGGAGGAAGAGAGGTGTAAAATCTTTATAATTTCAATAAATATGTGAAATAATTACATGAAATGCTTGAAAAACAATTCCAAAGATGATATACAAAGAAAATGTATTTGTTTACCCCTTGAGGAATGGTGGCCAACATAGACCTCCTAGTAGTATTTTGTTCATAAAATATTTGTTTTATGTCAAATTATACTGATTCAAAATCCAAGTGGAAGTGAATTCATATGAATACTTCTAGTATAAATAGGTTTTCAAAATGATTTGAAATGATACACTAAAAATGATGAAGAGTAACCTGTTTGATAGAGTTGCTTGTGAATTGTTGACTAGACCAATGGTCACTATTTGGAGTGTAACTTTTTTGTTAAAGATTGGATCAATGTAATTACACTTGGATATTAAAGTAGATTAATAATTGTCTATCCAATAGAAACGGTTTTAAAATTCTTAGATTTGATATCAAAAAGTTGCTGATAAACATACCTAGGAGGCAACGGTGATTTGAATACATGCAGTCACTAAATGTGGCATAACTTTTTCATTTGACATCCAAATGGGATGATTCAAATTGTTTATTGATATATACTTGAATATATATCTCCCATATAAGCAGGTTTTTAATATAATATGATTTGGTATGTTAAATATACAAATGAACAGTCAATACCTAGATTTGTCACCATGCATAATGTTTTGACAAGCAGTTAGTATTTTGAGTTTAACTTTTTCATATGATATAGGATTAAGGTGATTCAAAACTATTTGGAAACTTGATTCCAAGGGCTATATTCCTTATAAATATAAATTTTAAAATGTTTCCATTAGACCCCTCAAATCAAGGTTGTACTAACTCTGTCCTCAAAATTTTCACTTGAGACCTAGTTTTTATTTTGATCATATCATTTTGATTTGTGATCCAAACTGAAAATTTCAAAATGGATTTAAAAACTAAATTTCAAGAGATACCTTGTTTAAAAACATGCTTTGAAAATGATCCTAGATGGTTACCCAAAATATGATTGTTCTTACTGCATTTTGCCATAAAAATCCTTCCAAACGAGTATTGAACAATGATTTGAAGAATTATTCATGAGAGTTTGAACAAAAAGTCTTATTGTGAACTCATTCTACCTATTTATTTATTTATTTATTCTATTATATCATACTCTATTGTATAAAAATAATTCATTCTCTCAATTATAAGAGAATTTCCAATGCATCCATTTGTGTAACAAGATCATAAGTAGACTCACATCCAAGTTTGAAAAATATACCTTAATGAATACTTGGACTTGAAAAATTAGTTGATCATAAAGATTTGATACTAAAGAATGTTGAAAAATGGAGTGGTGTTGTGGCCTAATGACTAGTTGAAACCAAGTTTTGAAATTATCTTTATTTGTTTGGTTCTCCTTAATTTTCATATCACAAAGTTATTCTTGTGGAATGTGTTCAAAATCATGAATGCACAAGGGATCATATGCTAGATATTAAAGAATTTCTAGATAAATTATTTGAAATTCATCACATGTGATCCATAACTCATTGATTTCCTTATAAAGATAACTAGAAGAAACTTCTAGGTTCTCTTCTTGTGGATACTCTTCATGGATGCTTTGTTCCTCTTCTATCTTTTGAAATGAAGATTCATCCCTAGTGACCATTCTAAATTGTGAATAAGGGTTTAAGAAGATCCTTGTGGTGGCATACCCTCCTTCTCTAAATGACTTCATTAACATCATGTTTTGTAGATCTTTGTTTTGCAAATGGATTTTGTAGTTAATGAGTTTTTATTAGTGGTTGGGGGTTTTGTTTTATGTATCTACCTTTTTCATCTCTTTGTCTAGGCATAAATAACCATAATGAAAAATCCTATATATATATATATATATATACTGAATGATCTTTTTAATTAGTTATATCCAAAACATGCTTCCCCAACAATGACGCCAAAAATGTTAGCTCAATTTATTGTATAAATTAAGGCATGTATTTTGATATCAACTCAAGTTAGTAATCTTAGAAGCAAACCACAATTTTTGGATTTTTGGATAAGAAATAATATAAAAAGTAGTTATAAGAACAAAAGTGCATATTACAACTATAAATCATTCTACATAACTAAGTAAAAAAATTTAAGTCTATTTCATAAAGGCATACATGATTGGTCAATGAACTTAGAATACTTTAGGAAAACAAGGAAGAGGCTCTTTTAAAAGAGACCTAGTAGTCCTTCCAAAAAAATTCCAAAACTACCCCTTTTTAATAGGGATTTCTGGGTGACAGGTCAAGTTTGACCAGCTTTGACTAGCCATGTATTTTCTCAATTTGACCGAATCAATAGATGTTCATCCATCTGTGGTTCCTAAGCTTTCCAAATATGCATTCAACTCATGCCCAGGTGTCCTGCACATATCACTTTAATGGAGCTTTTATGGAAATTTTCAATGCAGTCTAAAATTAATTTTAAAACCCAATTTTTACAAAAAATTCTAAAAATTGAAAAACTTAATCTAATTACCTGAATATGAAAAATAAGGGTAAAATGAAGCATATGTGAGTGGAATAGGGTGGAATATGATGGTAAATGAATGGATTTAGGATAGGCAAAAATTACCAAAATTAAGGGCCAACAGATGACATCTATACATAAAGTGGGCTACCTATGTTTGACATCAATGCCAACACAAGCTAGCTACCAACATCAACTAGGTGCAACCATGAACACCATAATGCCAACAATACCCTCCTTTGGCATTGATGGCAACCACGCATAAACTCTAGACCAATATCCTCTATAACTCCCCCTTTGACATCAATCGAAAATGTTTAAATCCATATGATAAGGCATAAAGACTACATGTACAAACATTGAAGCATCTAAAATCCAATTGGATGAATAGTAATGCACATCAACAAGAATCCTTGCCTCTCATATTAGTAACAATGAATAAAAAATAGACCAATAATTGTTCAAAGTAGCATGTCCAACCAACAACCTTTAGCGACAAGAAAAATTATGCACCGACAATGAAACAAACATTAATATGCAACAATATATGAACAATAATATGCAAAAATATGCACATTAGGCATCAAAGCATATCTCCACATAGTAGAAAAATCAATCGTCATCATCCTATCTGCTCATAACATGAGGCCAAGGGCCCCAACAATCATAGCATAACATGAGGTACACCATGAACACCTCTAAGCGGACCACAATGCCAACAATGGATGGTTGAAGTAAATAGGAACATATAATGCCCCCCCAAACCTATTCCATCTCCAGGATCAGCTTCAACCTCCAATGAACGACTTCGACTACAAACAATGTTTCCTTTCTATAAATAGAAGCACCGTATAGACCTAAACTCCACAAGGCCATGGCTATGTGATATATAAATTAACAAAAACATGGTTGTAGGAGCAATATAAGACCTCATAAATGATTATAACTTGACCTCGTGACTCATGACTAGATGACCCAATGATATTACAACATAACTGCATAATGTCATGAACATTGAACATAGATTTACGATGAATTACATAACTTCTATAATCAACTCCTATGGACCAATGACTGAAATACATGACATATCATGACTATTACGTCAACATTATCCCATACATGAGGCTGCAAAATGACTCATGAGACTCCTACAAAACATGCCTAACACCAATATGACTCAACATACTAAGGACCAAACTCTCAACAAACACAAAATGACGATATAATAACAAATTCATGAATGAGATAATAACATGGCTGGTCTAAATATCAAGTCACTTTGATGCATGGCTGATGTAGTGAAATCATCTATGCATGGCATGCATAACCCCCCCTAAACTCAATATACCTTCAATAGAAAAGTTGATCCTCTAGACCTGAATGCGCGTGAGGCTCAAATAAACTCATCATATGCTGCTACAACAACTTGTACTCCTCAAATTATCACACTACTACCATATGCTCCCCCTGAGGTTATGCACCTCTCATGAACTCTGTAGTCCTCCATAAATATGCAAGAAATAATCATAGACTACAAGACTGGCTTCTCTTTACTACTTGAAGAGTTGTTGCTCCTTTCTCCACATAGTCTTTGGTTGCATATTTTCATTCTTCACTAGTTTTTTGCTACCTCCACTCTATTTCTGCTGCTCTTTCCAAATTTTTTTCAATAAGAAGGCAATATGTAGTCCTTTTCATATGACCAAAGTTATGACATGCGAAGAACTCCACATGGCTAGATATGATGCAAGAGGATCAAAATCCTATTGTTCATGCCAGATCTATACCTTGTATGTAATGTGGTCACTCCTTCATGGGTTAGATTTTTAATCAATTTCCTTGTTTCCAAATAGGTTACATGAGTAACAATAACCATAAAATCCATCATTATACCTATTGGCCAATCTCCTTGGCTGGTGATACTTTTGCAAGATCTTCTAATTAGATTTATACATTTGTTCGAGCTGTTATCTGTAGCATGCCCAAACTTCTGATAGTTGTAACATTCTACCTTATGCACGAAAGGAAAAACGGGACTTTGGTTCATTTGAATTTTTACATATTTGCAATGTTTCTCTCTTGGAGCAAAAGATCTTCTAAATGTAGGTTGTCCTTGAGGTTTTATTCTTGCTTGCTGTTGCTTTTGCTGGTTGATCTAGTGTTTGTTTCTTTCTTTGCTACTCTTAATGCTTACATTGTTTTCTATAGTTCCTTTTGATTCATTTTTTTTGCTTTTACATGGATGCAAACTAGACTCACCCTTTTGAAATCCAAGACCATATTCATCCAATGGAGATCTTTGTACCTCAAGAAAATTGTCTAAGGCCACTATGCTCTTCTCCATCTTCCGCTTCTTTCTCAAGGACGTCACTTCAACTTCTAATATCTCACACTGATCTTCCTTCTCTTTGTATTATTTCCTCATGCCTCCTTTAACTCTTTCTAAGTCTTCCAATTTAATGTTTAAGATGATAATTTCTTCCTTGAGCTTGGCATCCTTATCATCATAGATCTACAATAGTTTTTCTTGATCCTTGCATGCAACTATTAGTATAAATATCTTAGCTCTAATAACCTTAATATCATTCTCATCTTGGCTAGGCACTTCAACATGATTAAAATTTGAATCATCAAAATTATAACTTAGCATAAAATCATTAATATTTATACCTTTGGATTCATGATTCTCTTATTTCTACACATTATTGGCTGAACCACTTGCACTAGGAATATGAGACTCTTATGGTTGAGATTCTTGGCTTTTAAGGCCCTACTTTCTCTAAGATTGTTTCCTCTTATCCCAATATCTACTCTCTAGTGATCAAGCTGCAATCAAGAGCCTTGTTGTGATACCAATTGTTGGAAACCTTGAGCACTACAAAGAGGGGTGGGGGGAGGGTGGGGTGTGAATCAATAGTGTGTCTTATTAACAATTTTCACCAATTTAAACTTCTCTATTGAATCACACATATATTAGCCGACAACACATTACATCATCTCATAAACATAAACCATATAAGAAGCTAAACAAACCACGAGAGCAATAATAAACAACATATTAAAACACATCCACACAAGAAGACACAAGATATTTGATGGAAACCCTTCCAGGGGGGAAACACCCTTGTTTTTTCTGCGCTATACTGAATCTCTACTATGTCAAGCATTGGTATTTTACATAGATTTGATGACTCCCATCAACTAAGAGACTCTATCTCATATACTTTGGTCAACACCCATCATCTAGGAGACCAATTCTACTGATCAACTCAGAAAACTATGTTCTCGGACGAATCTATGGACAAATGTCTACTGAAAGCCTCCACGATAAAAAATCTTCACCCAACTTTGATTAGACTATCAAACTCAAATTGGATGGAGAAAATGTTCCTTTCACCAATCCTACGGAATCGCTACTTCACTCTCATGAATTCATTGTTCCTCTACACTATGTGAACCTCATTTCATATATTTTCAGACTATATTCAAGACACTTTTCTCAACTCCAATCCATCTCTGCAATACAATATACAACAACAAGACTCTCTGCAAATCATCATAAAAAATCACCACAAACATATGCTCTCTACACTAGCAAAATAGTGGCCACAACACATACATCAAATCTGATCATAATCAACCAACAACAAAAACATAGCTCAAATTCAGCCATAACATTAAACCCTCACTCCAAAATATAATCTTTGTATAATGTAGTTAGGAGCATAAAACAAAATGGCTATCTCCCAAATGCACCAGAAGCCCCTGCAAAACAAATGTGATATTCATAAACTGGGAACTATACCAATCTCTCCATCTCTACCAACATACTCTACTATAACTCTCTGCATCTATGATAACCAATCTAAAGTTCTGCATCAATACTCAACTTTAACAATTCAATATGCTTATTTTGCTACAATTAGCACTCATGCACAAGCTATCATTGCTCTCCACTAGGTCTAAAGCATTCTACTACTTCTCTACTACCTTCTCTCTCACATACTCATTCGGTCAATGATCACTTAGCTCCTGTAGGAATTTACAGGGTAAGTTCCACAGAAAGAATACCAAAAGGACACCGCTCACAACCAGATCTCAAATCAATACACCAGTATTTTTGACGTGGTTAAAACCCTCAGAGTGCAAGGAGGGAAACAGTCCACGGCCTGTCCCAACGTGGGTACTACAGGTAATTTATTAATCAAAGAATGAAAATTTACATAAGCTTCTCTCATGCACGGATTACCTGAACAATGACCCTCCATGCGCTTTAAATAGAACTCATGGACCAATCGGGTGTCAAGCCACGGATCAAGTGTCGGTAATACCGAGGTGAGAGTGAACCGTCGGATCACTACATATCGTGACCATCGGATTGTAAGTTACAAAATGTACAACGGTAAAGAAACACACTTTACCTAACTCTAACCTAACTCTATACTAGACCAAGTTGAACTTAACTATATCCTATGTGTCGGAATATCCTAACAGCTCCAAAGTGAAGAATATAAAACATATAGGGTGAATTGCACTTTTGGACTAGGATCAAGAGTGCACAAAGTTGACAAAATCAAGCCATTATCACCACTACTTGTGCACCTAAGGTGTTCACGAAATTGCGGGAATTTTTAAAACCATTCCTGACCTTTTTCAATTCATTTAGATACTTTTGGGAATTTCCATGTCGAAATACATCTGATGTGCATGAGGAATTCAGAGGAAAAAGCCTTAAAAACATAGTAATTCTCCCTATGCTTTGCTAAACTGTGTTGTATCTCTTTTCTCCAAAATTTGGCCAAAATTACTAACACTCTGTGTGCCTCTAACAAACTGTGTTAACCCTCATTGATCTAGTTCCTCAAGGAATTTTCCATCCCAACTATAGGAGTATGTTAAGGACATATTACTCATCTCTAACAAGAAATTTTTCATCATGACACTCATAATAAGTCCATAAACAAAGGAATGAAACTCATAAACCTAATATCCTACATCAGATGGACTCCATCTAATTGTACAACTCTTTCTGAGCTTGTTCAACATCTCCAACACCAGTAAGAAAAACTACACAAGATACAACTCCTCCAAATAACCTTCAAGTAAAACTCCATCATCTCCATCATCATCATAAGTGATGAGGTGCTCAAAATTATGCTCCAAAATCAAAGTGTGAGAATTGTTTTAAACTCATCTTCAGATCGAAGACCTCATCATTCTGATTCCTACGGTGCAAACGACACTAAAATTCAAGCTCGTATGCAGAAATTAGAGAAAGTCAAAGTTCAAATTTGACTTGCTTACACGACAGGATTGGATGATTGTGTGATGCGATAAGGTAGGCGGAATGGTTAGCAAGAAAACAGTCGGAGGTGCGATGTGATGGATCGCAATCGCAGATCAATGAAGAGTCAGTTTTATAGGATCGGCCCCTGGCAGGTTTTGGGTTGCGATGTGATATCACAATCACAAATCATAATAGTGCATGTCCCGCATTATGATTACCCACCAAGGCACCAACGAACTACAATGTGTGATAAAGTTCCCGGATGTGAGATGTTCATTAACTGCAGTTTATAGTGTCATTGGGTTCACAATATCGCAATCGCACAATCACCATCGCGTACACCAACCTTAAACCTACCAGATGTCTTCGATTACGATTTACGATGGACAGTCGATGCCAACGGATTATGGCCCACCTCTCAGCAAAATTCTCGCTCAGTTAGTGTATTTTTGGAGTGAAATTGTGGGTTCCTGTCGATTGTGGAGAATTTTCTGGAAAGAATAGTGGGAGAACTAGGAGAAGTCATTACTTCTTCAGTTTTCACCAGATTGGTTGTAAAAAGAGGCTAGAGAGCCATTTTTAGTATTCTAGGCTCATTGGAGTAGGTTTCAGAAACATTTGAGCATTGTAAACACAATTTTTTACACTTTTGAGCATAATAGAGAGGTCCAAGACATTGGAAGCTGGACCAAGGAGACATAGCCCAAGAGGGGTGAACTCCTTTATCATGTGATTGCTGTAATGTGTTTTTGATGATGTTCTTTATATGTTTATGCTACTATTAAGTTTCTGGTTTATGTTAAATTTCTCATAAAATTAACATAAAAACTCTTCATTTCACTTGCAAAACTTAATGAATCCTAAAGCACAATGAAAGTATTTTGTTTATAATCTGGGGAAGATCTTAGAAATTAAAACTAATATTCTAAATCATATCAGTTTCATATCAAAGCACTAGGTTTTCTTTGTGAAATAAGGATTTAATTGTTTGCAAGTTTATTTCATGCTTACAAGGTTAAAACTCAAAAGAGGTGAAGGAAATCTCATTGGAAGACCTGAAGTTGGGTCAAGGGGAAGAAGAGCAAGGTTGCCACAATATCCAACACCAGTTTCGCCTCAAGTTTCCGTTGAGACTTTAGAGATCATGTCTCATGAAGGAGAACCTACAAACATGACAGAAGATGAGAAGACCTTCAAAAAGGCTTTCTTTGATATGACAGAGATGGTGAAGGTCTTCTATGAAGAGAGGAATAGTAGGTTGCAAGGAGAAATTTCCAAACCTCCCAATGGAAGAGGTTCTTCAGGAATGGAGACAAATCTCCACCCTCTCCACCATCTTCTTCATCTTCTTCTTCACAAGAATCTTCACACTCTTCCACTAATACAACCCTTACTCATACTCATCATCATTCTTCAAAAGGATCTGGTAAATAACCTTTTCTAAGACTTGATGTTAAATTCGAGTTGCCCATATATAATGGTGAAGTGAATGCAAAGAAGCTTGATAATTGGATTCATCAGTTGGAAGTTTATTGCAGGATTCAAAACCTTTAAGAGGATGACATAAAGATTCAGTTAGCTTCCTTGAGAATGGAGGATGCAACACTTGTATGGTGGGAATCAGAGACCCAAGATGAGATTAAAAAACATGGTAAGATCTCAATTTCTTGGAATGATTTCATTGCTGCAATTAAAATACAATTCTGCCCTATATCTTATATGCAGAAAGCCATCATGAATTGGCATAAACTTAGACAGCTTAAAGGTCAAAATGTGCAAGATTATACCCAAGAATTCAAAAAAAGGTCTCTGATGTTAGGTGTAGATTTGCAGTCACAGGACGCTTTGCTGAAGTACATATGGGGTTTACACAGTTACCTTAGGCATACTATCTTAATGTTTAATCCCAGTAATCTAGATGTTGTGTGTGCTTAAGCCACTCATATTGAGGCAAGAGGGAAAAACACCCTAGAAGAAGGTAGTAAAAATCTGTTATAGATCTGATCCAAAAATATAAGATAATGCAAATATACCCATAAATAATAAGATAGAAATAGATAGAAATGCTTCACTTTATTAATCAAACCCTTAAGGTAGGGCAACACCATACATTCACTAGAAGGAGAACACTCCACAATCCATATGCCTGTTCATACAATAATCCTTGACATCTCTCAATGGGGAGTCTCTAGCCTCTATATAGGCCTCATACATACAATACCATGGGTCATTACCATGGTTCCCTCAATACCATCTATCTAATACCATGGGCTTATTACATTATTGCTAACTACTTGTGGTCCCTTACATGATATGGGTTAACCACCTTATTTATTACTATGGACCATCGCATTATTACATTATTCCCTACGCTACCTCCATTTGTACCCCATATTATCCCCCCTAGGTATACTACATTCCACCCCCGTTAACATGTTTCATCCCCAAAACATGGGAAGAACAAAATTAATAAGATCTACTCAAAAGAGTAGTCCACTGGTACCATGCACGTGCATCTAGCCATCCAAGAGAAAGGTGAACCCTCGATCTCATTGGTGCCTCAATCGCTTGAGACGGAAGTTGATCATGGCAGCTCTTCTGCGTTGATGTATAGTAGGTGGATTGTCACCACTCTCTATATGCCATGTGGGGGTTGTTGCCATCTTGTTGTTTGTGTTCTTGTTGGGTGATGCAGGTGGTGATATGCTGAAGGTTTAACAACAGTGTATATTTCTTTAATTTACCACCTAATGGAGCCTGATTTTTATCTGGTACATGTTGTGGTGCCTGCTATGGTTTCTTATATTCCAATATTACTTCAACCACCAAATCCTCATCTAATGTAACATTTTCTATTGCAGCCTCCTTGGACTCTACCTATTTTTCTAGTACCTGGTTCGGCATTTGTGTTTGGCTGTCAACCATCAATGGCTCATCATCTGATATGTCAGTCTCTGGCTATCAACCATCAATGGCTCATCATCTGATATGTCAGTCTCTGGCTATCAACCATCAATGGCTCGTCATCTGATATGTGAGTCTCTAGAACATCTTCTGCTTCAGCCTCCGTGGAATCTACCTGTTTATTGATGGAAATATCCTGTAATGTAATTTTCTTCTTTTTATACTAGAGCTTCAAGAATTTTTTCTGCACATTAATATTTATAGTACCCACCGATTCCATCCACGGGTATCCCAAAACAACATCCTCATTAGCCATATCTGAAGCATAAAAATCAGAATGCAATACATACTTGTCCATAGAAATCTTCAAATCTTTATAAACTTGCACCTGTTCGTTATTAACCTGTGTGTGCTCCATGTGTTTCATTGGCATTTGTAATTTTTTTGCCAAGTTGACATTTATGAGATTTTTCTTGCAACTCGGATTTATAGACACAATGATTTTCTCCTTCTGAATTAATCCATGAACATGCAATAAGGATATACCAGTAGGAAATAACCCCTTATGTGTCTCATTCTCCTTTTTTCTAGCATGAGACCATTTGTCTAAAAGGACTCTTTCAAATTCTGCATCTGAAAGTTTGATCAACTGCTTGTTGTTAAGTGAGAACTACCATTTAGCAGCCTCATCTTTGAAACCAAGCCACACTAAATCCTTCCAATCTTTTGCCCATACTGACTTTTTTTGTTTTATGTATTTTTCAATAGGAGGACCATTATCTTTTCCTGTAAAACATAGAACTGCCATGAAGAGGGTTTTGAAAAAAAAAAATCACTTACTTGGCTAAATTTGAAATGGCCGCAATTCCGTCAATATTGCTCAGAATCCCTATTATGACTTTTTTTGGAAATGGAACAACCATTTTGCATCTTCTCATGTAGTAGAAATCCTAATCTAGGCACTGGAATTTCCTACTCGCGCTGCAACTGTCCCGCCGACACAAAAATTTGCTGAAAAAATAGCTGATTTTAAATCAGCGATATCTCCCTCATCAAAACTCCGATTCAACTGATTTTTTTTTTTAAATTGGGTATTCTTTCACAAGTAATCCATATCTACAATTAGATTCTGCATATTTTGTACCAGAATGTACAGATCTATGCCGCAAACTTGCTGCCCCCAAAAAAATGTCTGCAACAACACTGATTTTGAAATCAGCGAGATCTCCTTCATCCAGAATTCGATTCGGCTGAATTTTTCTTGAAATCGGGTATTTTTTAACAAAAAATCTAGATCTATAATTAAATTCTACAGATTTTCCACTAGGATGTACAGATCTATGCCGCAAACTCGCTGCCTTGAAAAAATGTCTGCAACACCACTGATTTTTTTATCAGCGATATCTCCTTCATTCAGACTCCGATTTGGCCGATTTTTTTTTTAACTTGGGTATTTTTTTGAAAAAGAATTCAAATATGCAATTATATTTTGCATATTTTTCCCAAAAATGTATAGATCTGATCTGCAAACTCGTCGCCCCAGAAAGTTCCTGCAAAAAAAGAAAGAAAAAAAAACAATTCTCCACTTTTGCCCAAGAAAGTGCTCTGATAACATCTTAATTTTCAGTAAATCCCATGCTTAACATGTCATGCATGTAAGAAAAGTACTTAATGTCTTGAAAAAATAATAATTGTATCTTAAGATGTTAAAGTGTGAGTTTGGAAAGACTTCTTTAGTTTATTTGGGTCATAGTGTTGGAGGGGGTGAGTTGAAAATAAATCCCTCCAAGGTTGATGTCATTGTGAATTGGCGAAGGCTCAAGACAGTTACAGAGGTAAGAAGTTTTCTGGGAGCAACCCAATATTGGAGGAAATTCATTGCTAATTTTCCTCTTATAGTAACTCCTTTGCATGCATTGACCAACGTGAAAAAGGTTTTTAAGTGGGGAGGCAAACAACAAAATTCCTTTGATGCGTTGAAAGAAAAGATTAGTACAACTCCCATATTCACACTTCCAGACTTGAGATAGTCACTTGAGATTTAGACATATGCTAGTGACTAAGCTATGCGTGGAGTACTCATGCAGCATGGTAATCCTATCTCTTTTCATTCAGAAACTTTTAATGGTGCAGAGATTAACTATCCTACATATGACAAGGACTTGTATGCATTGGTGCAAAGTGTGAAAAAATGGAAACACTACCTGATGGGTAAGGAAACAATCATTCACACTGATCATCAGCCATTACAATACTTGCAATCACAATCAAAGTTGCAGAAATCAAGGCTCTTCCAATGGATGGGTTTTCTTCAACAATTCGACATGGTAATTAGGTATAAGAAAGGTATCTACAATAAAGTTGTTGATATCCTTTCTAGACCGATTATTAGTGCAACTACTTTACTCAAGCATAATTATGTTTTACATGAAAGTTATATTAATAATATGCATTAGATAATGAATTTCAAGATTCTTATGCAAGATTGAGTCAAGGTAACCAAGTAGAGGAATTGGATTATCATTTGCATGATAACTTGTTGTACCATCTTGGAAAGCTTTGTATTCCGCAAGGAGAAAGAGTTAACATCATAAGAGAGGCATGTACTTCTCTTATTGCTAGTCATTGCGGTGTAAGTAAGACAGTGGCACATCTACAGAGGTATTGTTATTGGCCTCGTATGCTTGAAATTGTGTCTCATTTTATTAAAGGATGTTAATTATGTGCAATCAGTAAGCCCAACAATAAGAAGTTAGGATTGTACACACCACCTCTAGTTCCTTCCCGACCATGGGAGAGTGTTTCTATGGATTTTGTAGGATGTCTTCCATTTTCAAAAATACGTCATGATTATTTGCATGTAGTTATGGATAGTTTAAAAAAAATGTGTATTTTGATTGCATTTAAAAAACAAGTTACCGCTGAACAAAATTCTCAGTTATTCTTTCAGAATGTTTTGGTGCATTTTGGATTGTACACATCCATTATTAGTGACCGATATTCTCTCTTTCTAGGGAATTTTTGGTCAAACTTGTGGGGATTCATGGAAACCAAACTAAAAAAGAGTACAACCTTTCATCCACAAATAGATGATCAAAGAAAATTGGTGAACAGAACAATGATACATCTTCTTGGTGGGTATCGCAGCAAGTATCCTAAGTTGTGGGATGAACGCATTATATTCAGCATGTTTACAACCAAGCCAAGAACTCTTCCACTCAAACTGACCATTTGAGGCATGCACGGGACACTTGCCTAAATCCCCTTTGTATTTTATTTTTGGAAAAGATGTTGCTATTGAAGGTCATAATGACATAGATAAAGAAAGAAATTTCATTGAATAAATACAATTAGTACACCAAAAGGTTCAAGAACAACTTGAGGAAAGCCAAGGCAAGTATAAAGCAAGGCACAACAAGCATCGTCAAGATCAAAAATTCCAAGTTGGAGATGAAGTTTGGCTTCACATTAACAAAGAGAGGCTCCAAGGAGAAGGGAAAAATCTCAAACCAATTAGGTTATGGCCCATTCTGAATTTTGGAAAAGATGGGTAATAATGCCTTCAGGTTGGATTTGCCTTCATATATGCAAATTTATGTTGTTGTTAATGTTGAAAATTTAAGGTTGTATGAGCCTCCTTTGATTGAAGATCAAGAAGAGAATGTACAAATTCCATCTATTGAAGACTTTTGTCTAGAATTCCTTGATGTGATTTAGCAAGACACTATACTTGACAGAAGAATAAGGACAACAAAAAGGGGAAGTATTGATTATCCTCTAGTGAGGCTCAAAGGTACAAATCCTTAAAAATCCAAATGGATAGAGGTTAGAAAGGTGAGGGAACTATAACCTAACCTTCTGAACAATTGAAAGTGATCCTTTTGGGGTCCAAAAGCTTCCAGTGGGGAGGAGTGACTAGGTGCTCAAACTTATGCTCAAAAATCAAAGTGTCAGATTTTTCTAAATTTAGCTTCAGGTCAAATAGCTCATCATTTTTATTCCAATATTGTAAATGATAGTAAAATCCAAGCTCGTATGCAGAATTTAGAGAAAGCCAAAGTTCAGATTTGACTTGCTTACATGGCAGGATTTGATGATGTGGCAAGGTCCTTCAGCAAATGAGGGGGTGCCAAGTGGCAAGCTGCCATTGGCCCCCGAATGTCACAAATCACAATCATAGGTAGGTTGATGTTATAAATCAACCCCGTGCAGGGAAGGGTGTGATGCGATAAGGCAGGCGGGATGGTTAGCAAGAAAATGATCGGAGGTGTGATGCGATGGATCGCAATTGCAAATCGATGAAGTGTCAGTGTTACAGAATCGGCCCCCAACAAGTTTTGGCTTGTGATGCAATATCGTAATCACAAATCGCAACGGTGCATGTCTTGCATTATAATTACCCGTCAAGGCACCAATGAACTGCAATGTGCGATAAAGTTCCTGTATGTGAGATGTTAATCAACTGCAATTTATAGTGTCATCGGGTCTGTGATATTGCAATCGCACAATCACTGCAATGCGCAAAAACCTTAAGTTGGCCAGACTTCACTGATTCCAATTTACGATAGACAGTCGGTGTCGACAGATTATAGCCCTCCGCTCAACAAAATTCTTGCTCGGTTAGTGGATTTTAGGAGTGAAATTGTGGGTTCCTGTTGGTTGTGGAGCATTTTGTGGAACAAATAGTGGGAGAGCTAGGAGAAGTCATAATGTCTTCATTTTTTCACAAAATTGGTTGCAAAAATAGGCTAGAGAGGCATTTTTTAGTATTTTGGACTCATTGGAGTAGGTTTCGGAAGCATTTGAGAATTGTAAACACATATTTTTACACTTTTGAGCATAATAGAGAGGCCGAAGCCATTGGAAGTTGGACCAAGGAGACGTATCCCAGGAGGGGTGAACTCCTTTATCATGTGCTTGTTGTAATGTCTATTTGATGATGTTTTTTATATGTTTATGTTGCTGTTCAGTTTCTGGTTTATGTTAAATTTCTCATAAAATTAACATAAAAAATCTTCATTTCACTTGCAAAAATTGATGAATCCTTAAGCACAATGAATTTTTTTGTTTATAATCTGATGAAGATATTGGCACTGCAAACTAATATTCTAAATTAGATCAATAAAGCTGCAACAACTGATCCTCTAGTTATGTTGATGGTGTTGGACCCACCAACATGTCAGGGATCTCCCCGGTAAGAAGTCCCAACTAGACCATAGACTGTTTTGTGTAGGATTCCCAGCAGTGGGCCGTATGGTAATGACTTGAACACAATTTCGCATAGAGGCAAGTATGATAACTCTATTAGTATAAAGGGTGTGACAGTTGCAGTGACTCAAGGAAGGTGCGTGAGAGGTTCTAACACACAGGGTTTGATATGAGTGTGCCCCTTGGAAACCTGTGATAACACTCGACTTGGAAGGGAACACATGAGAAAAGATACATCACAACATGGAAGGAAAGTTAGCGAGCAATCCAAAGTGATGGTTAATCAAACAACACATTTCAGAAATATTCATACATACTTTTACATAATAGTCTATACATGCATGCGTAAGCAAAGCAATACGTATATCATTTAGAATAAACGAGATAGCATAGAGTACAATACAACATATGCATGAAACATGCTAGCTCTTGTTATATTAAGAAGTGTAAGTTCCAATCATACAATACATCCATGTCCAACCACTAGTCCCAATAGCGGAATATTACAACCACAACCACTTGCTCCTCCAAAGAGATGTACTAGCTCTGCGCAGTGGAGAATCCAAGGCTTGTTACAATACTATCCAAAATCTCTTCAAGATAGCCTTATTGGAAGCTTGGCTGACCAAAAACCCTTACAATGAGTTATGAGGGGCTATTTATAGCAAAGGGTGCAGTGACCCTTGACATTCCCCTTTGTGACAGTTCAACTACCTTCATAACTCTTCATCTACTCTATGACAGTTACATCCAACTATCGAAACTCAACTTACACTTTACAAGACATTACATTACAATGCACATGTACCCATGTGAGAGAAATGGCTTGAGCAAGCCATGCTAGACATCACTATGACTTAGACAGCCATGGAAGTCTAACTCCTCAACATCCTCGTGCTAATCAACAGTAACATACTGATGCCAAGATCGATAGTCCTTGATGGTGTCCGTGTGCTCCAAGGTGACATATGTTTGGAACCTGAATCTTCCCTCCATAGCATTCGGGTACACTACTCGGGCTCCTCTGTCCAACTCATTTGAAAGCATACGCATCATTGTCTTCAATGTGGTTGGAATAACAACATGCTTGTGCATGATGTTTGCACTAATGGGGAAGTTTGGGCTGGTGACAATGCGCATCAACTCGTTGAAGTATGAATCAAGCTCTAGTCGGACCTATGCCTTTGTCTTCACCTCAGTGAGAGTCCCAATAGATGGGATCACATGTGCGTGCACCACAACATCCATACTCTTGAATACTCATGCTTGGGAAGCCTGTATGCTAGTGATGAGCTGTGAGAGCTCTTCATAGTTCCAGATCTGACTCTAGATACGTGCCTTCAGCTCGACCGCACTAGCCTTCATCATCTTAGGTAGGTGAAGCGGGGCTCCCTTGTATTTCATTGTCCATGTTTGCATGTCATCAACAAAAATATGTAAGTTTGCCAAGATACATTCTCTCCTAGAGCATCGTTGTTGCCATCCGTTGAGATGGATGACTGCCTTATGCACGATACCAAACCTGGAGTACAATGCTTGCATAACTATGTCAAGGGATAATACTTCATCAAGCATTGCCTTCTTTGGTTCATCTCGGCCAGATGTTGTCACCAACTACCCTCATTACTGGGCCGTTAGTAGTTCCTTTTCCATTCGTTCATTCTCAGTGATTAGAAAGTGAACACTTGAGCTAGTGGCTTTGGCATAAACTCTAGTTGCATTGGTCAAGGTTGTTGGATGTTCGTGCATGTCAGAAACGAGGACTCATTCTTCAACTTACGCATGAGATGTATGATCCTATGGAGTTGATAATCTATGAGACTGCACAACTCTATGTTGAGATTTTTCGAATGAGATGTTGTGCATCTCTTCTTCTGGCTAATCTCCAAGGATCTCAGTGCCTCCTCAGTCACTTGAGACTTGCTCATCATATTGATGCAGTGAAGTGGGTATGTTGACCTCTTGGTGATGAGGCATGAGGTCAGCATCTTGTTCCAACTCCTACTACTCCATATCCACATCCAACTATTGAAGTGCTTGTTCTATCTCATGAGCGAAGTCTTGCTCCTGTGATGGTTCACCCTGTCTTCCTAATGCCAACTGTTCTAATGAAATCACTACTTGTATAGGTGTTATTTCATCTATTTGCACATGTTTTTCCCCTTGATATACCTGTTTCTATTGCGCTTCCCTCTTCTGTTTGTGCAACTCTTATTCCTTTCAGAGTTTCTCCTTCAGCTCATGAAACTCCTTCTCTTCTTCCACCATTCATCTCTTATCCATTTACCTTTGCATTATTAACATGGCGCGCTAGTGCTTCTTTGCCTCTATAGCCATAGATGCTTTCTCTACCAAAGGATCTACTCGAAAATTGTAGCTTTTCTCTTCCTCCATGAAATTGACAATCTTCCTCTTGCCCTTGTTGCACACTGGTATGCTTGCCTCTGCTTCTACTACTGCTAGTGCTCTCCGAGATGATGCTTCAAGTTGTTTCACTAACCACTCCACAACGAAGCCAACCTTCTCATTGGGTTTGGAGAAACTATATAAATATCTCCATGGGTCCTTCTCGGCCCAATGAAATGCCTCGTGGATCTAGTTGAATTGTACTCTCAGTCATACGGATTGTAACTTTGGAGGTCAAATGGGTATTTCTTCATCTGTTCTACTTCAACATCCACTTTCTTGAAACTCCAGATCTCATATAACCTGATCCATAATGGAAGAGTGGTCCAAGGTGCCTTCTTCTTCCGATGTAGTCTAGCTATCAATTCTTCTAAGATATGATATACTACTTCCTGCATGACGTCTATGTCCAAGGAAAACTTCTGTAGAACATGCAGAGGCTTATTTGCATTGAAAATTTGGATGAAGGTACTAGATGGTGAGGCATACCAATCAGTAATGTCTATAAGTGCCTCCATTGCTTCCTTTGACATGTAGGTGGATCCTATTCTATCATCTTGTAAACTAGGGTGAAAAAATGATCAGATAGCCGTCGGGAACTCCTGTAAGGCACAAATTGCATCTAAGATGTAGGCAGATAGGTAGATCTCTGCATGCATACCTCCAGGTGACTATCGAGCCTTTGTTACATGTTCCTTCAGCTAATCAGCCAACATGCCAAACCAGTTACATGGTTTTCCTTCTCTGGTCAACTAGTCCATCGCGATCACCCAACTCTGTGGGAAGGTTTCCATGATTTATTTCCCATACAGTCAACATGAAAATATTACCTTGTATTGATACGCCTTCCACAATATCTTTGTTTTATATATCTAGTTGGGTGTCAACCTGAATTGAGTTAGATCCTTTACCCAGTTCTTCAGAATGTCTCTGGAGTTAGCACTGTTGTTGGGTAAGATGAAGGGAGTCTTCATTATAGTCACGGGCTCTAACATCTAATACATCTCATCATAATCCCGTGCCCAGAAGGTTGCAATCTTCATCCCACTAACATTGCTCAAGGTCATCGTCTGAGGATCAGTGTGAGAGATGATCCATTGTATCATGTCTGCGCATGGGAATGCGGGGTATCAACATGCAATCCGGTACAAGCCAGACTTGTGAATGTTCACATACAGCTGATGGTCTTCAAGGTCTTCCTAAAAAGTGTTTTCAAATGCTTCATTGATATCTTGCCACTTCAACTTGATGTCCTTGTCTGGAAACAACTTTGTATCTTCATAGATCAGCAGACATGCAGACACTCATTCAACTGCTGCTCTAGTTGCACTTTCGTCAATGTCCTTTGATATCACTCTCTTCGAGGCCATTGATCCTGTACTACTGAGAGGTGGATGAACACCTGAAATATCTCGAGACAAAGAAACTTGCATGGCAAGAAATATGTCAGTGAAAACCAAAGAAAATTTGGGGAATGACATAGCACATACCTGGGGAATTGATAGGCAAGATTGCACAATCTCTTTTGGGAGGCTGAGTGACTAGATGCCAGAACTACGCAAAAAACAGTCTGGGCTATCTAGGAGGCAACACTGGCTACTGGATTTGCGCAATTCTCAATCCAGACTAGCTGTTGGCTACTAGGATTGTGTAACGGACAATTCCAGCTGGGAGTTACTAGAGGCTTAGACTGCATTATGCAATTTTCTGGGCCAACAGTCATTGTCCCTTAGAAAAGCGTAAAACAGGACAATACCTGGGCAAAAATGTACATTTCTGGAGAGGAATATAGAGCCTTCCTTCCCAAGATTGTGTAATGTTGTCTTGGTGAAGGCAGAGTCCGGGCCAAGGTTGGCCAGACTCGCCGACAAGAAACTGAAAGAAAATATGAAAGTGAATACATGGTGACACTAAGTGAAAGTAGAAGTTATTGATCGTGCATGCAAACATGAATGTAAGATTCAGTAAATAGATCAACATGCATGTGGGTGAAGCGAGTCACTGAATTGGTGATTGTTCGTGCAAAACAGTTTCATGCATGCGACAACAATGAGATAGCAACAAAGCCTGAAATGGTTCTATTAAAAGCTAGTAAATATGTAAACGGCATCAAGCGTTCAAAGAAATCAAGAAAATAACACTCACACAAGTGAAAACACAAAAATTGATAGAAATCTTGAAAAATACAAGTTGAGGCCACATACCCATGAATAGCTGAGTTGGATGTGTTAGAGAATCATGGATGTGCTATGGGATGTTAGATCTCCAAGAAAGATGAGAAAGAATGAGCTCTGATGTGTCGAGTAAATAATTTTGAGCTCATGAAGTGCATGCCACAAATCTAGGAAGGAGTGACACTTGGAGGAAAGTTTCTAAATGAACTTTGCATGTAACCTCCAGCTGCTAAAATTAGCTCCCTGAATCATGGGATTCCTTTTGCATGTTGCCTTTTTCTATTTCGGGAAAAATCAAGCCATGCATGCAAGTCAAGTTTCCTTGGTCTTGGGTGGAACTGGTCAACCCAACTGCTCATGCATGAGGCTGCTTAACTGCTCGAAGGAAATGTGCATTTTTGGCTGGGAGTTGGGCTTGTTGCTCAGGAGATTTGTGCAATTTCTGGGTAGAGTAGCTGACTGCTACCCAGGATTGTGCAATTCCTGGTCTGAGAAGCCCTGTTGGGGAAAATTCTGCAGATTTCACTATGAGGGTTGACTAGAAAAATTGCGCAATTCTAGAGCCCAACAGGATACCAGACTAGATTGTACAATTTATGGAGGGAAGGCTGGTTTCCCTCCAGAATTGTGCAATTTCTTAGTGGAGCTACTTAGCTTGCAGCTGGACCAAGTCCAGATGAACAACCTGTGAGGGGGAATGCATCAAGGTTTGATTGACAAGTTGCCTTTGTGCAATAAAAACATTGAAGCTTGTGTACTTGACGAAGCAAGACAAGGTGCTGTGAAAAGTTGGTAGGGAGGCTCCAAAATGAAGTTAAGGAAAAATTTGGGAGGGTGGTTGTAGCCGCTACAACAAGTTCCTACACTAGGTCATGAAAAGGAACATAAATACCACTAGCACATGAGGAACCACCAACCAGGCACTACCATCATCTAACCATCAAGATTGACATCATAAGGTTGACACCAATTCCAACACAATCAACTCAATGCCATCTCAACTAGCTACAATCATATGTTGCTAGAATGGAATTTATACATCATCTAGGCTACATAGGGATGACATCAACACCAACAAAACCTAGCTTCTATCATGAAAACAATGCCAGCATCATCTAACTACAACCAAAAACACCATAATGCCAACATTGACAAACTCAAGATCAGACATCATGTAGAAAATTGGTATTGTTGGAAAATTTCAAGCAACCCCCAGATAACATCATCTACTTGTAGCTAAGAGGATTCTCAAATATTTGAGAGCCACGATTTACTATGGAATTTAGTATCCCTGAGGTAAATATTTTTCACTAACTTTTTTTTATTGATGATAATTAGCTAGGCGTTGTAGATGATTGAAAGAGCACTAGTGGTGGTGTTTTATTTCTTGGTGATTTCCTTGCTTCATGGTTGAGCAAGAAGAAAGATTCAAATGTATCTAGCTACTTTTGAAGCATAATATATAACAACAACTTATTGTTGCAATCAACTCTTATGGATGAATCCGACTTTATATGATGTACACATATTCTATGATCAACCTATACCAATGATCTTTGATAATACAAGTGCCATTAGCATGTCCAAGAACCTTGTTTTTCATTCAAAGACAAATCGTATTCCAATAAAGTACCCTTCCTTAAGAGATAAAGTTGCAAATCATATTTGTCAAGTTGGAGTATGTTCCTACAAAAGAGTAGGTCACTGATATATTCACCAAACCTCTCCCAAAAGATCAATTTGAGTATTAAGGCAAAGATTACGAGTAGTTCCTCTTTACTCCCTCCACTAGATCTTCCTTAAGAGGAATAAAGACAACTAAAAAACACTTAACAATTCATATGAAAGCTACCAAGTCCATAGAATCAACAAGACATGGGGAGCATATTAATTTCTTTGTCATTGATGTAAATGGGGGAGGAGAAGTACCTCAAAAAGGAAGAGGAGAAATACACTTTCCTTTTTGTTTTCATGACTTAGGTTTTGTGATATTGTTTGTTTGTTTGATTATGGTGATGCCATCAATTCCAAAGGGGGGTAGTGTTAGAAATATATTTACAATGATGGAAAAGGTGAAGATTATGATGGAAATGGAAAAATAGATGATGGCGAAGGCATTGATGGTGAAAGAAGAGTGCTAAAGGTGCAAAGAATTTAGATCAATTTCATGAATAAAAAATCATCCCAAATATAGATGATAACTATTAAGATTGATAGAGTTCTAAAATATTTTTCTAGTGGTATATACAAGTTTCCAAATGGCCTCCTAGACAAAAAATTATTCCTAGCCAAAGGTCAGTACCCCCAAAAGTCAAATTTTGCAGAGCTAACTTGGTGAAGCTTGACAAAATGGTGAAAGTTTGTGTTTTTTCCAAACATGGTGGATCCTTTAGTGATGTAGTTAAATAAAATGATGGGAAAATGTGGCTAGATAGTACAGCAGGCAGAGCAGGGATGTGATTGGATTATCGTGGAGCCCTGATCCACGCAATCTCCATGGAGGTTTGTAGAAAGGTGCGAAAATGTGCGCATAGGTGAATTCTCGAGATGATGTAAGCCCTGGAGGATGTCAGCAGGAGGAAAAGACAATGATTAGTAGGAGTATATAGTGGTAGCTCCCCATGGGACAGGTCACCCCAGAAGAACCAAAGTTGCACACAATGGAGAACACCCAGTATGAATCGATGTTGGGACAACATGGAAATTGGGGTATAAAGCATGATTTAGTGTAGTTTATAGCTAGAGGTCCCTATTGGACAAATCATCCTGGGAGGGCTTTGCCAAAAGAATAAAAAAAGCACATGGTGAAGGGTTGTGAGATGACTAGGTACCAAGAAACATGGCAGAATACATGGAGCGGTGAAATTTATGCAATAGGCTTGAACCCAGTGGTTTTATGCTAAAAAATTAAGGGGAAAATTCATTGAAAAACCAAGGCCCTGGAACCCTCTTCCTCCATACTCTTAAAAAACGAGTTGCACTTGGCATGATTGTATTGGCTCGCATAGACAACATGGTAGTCATGGGGACTGATGACGTCAACACAAGGGTTACACATGGCATGTTTTTTTGACACTTTCAGGTGGCCAAGTGGGCCAAATATAGGTGACATGTGAAAGCACTTAGGAGGCACCACATGGCATTGATGAAAAAATCATGATTTAATCTGGGACACATCATCCTAGACCAGGGACCCTAAAGGTTTCAAAGTGAGTGCATGCATATAGCTTTGGGTTGACAAGGATCCTGGACAAGGTGGCAGAGAACGTGGAATCGAAAATCACCCAGGAAAGCATATGATTGGTACATATGTCAGTGGTGACTCCCACCAAGACATATCACCTTGGAAGGGAATCCTCAAAAGGTTTTAAAAGGTGCACATATAAAGGCATCAAGGGTGGCTCAACATTGGGACATGATGGAATCTAGGCGAAAATGACAACTCTCCCCAGTAGCTTGTTGATTGGTCCAAGTGCATGGCACAAGCCTCACCGGGACACATCATCGAGGAGATGACCCAAAATAAAATTAAAAGACTCAAAAGAGGTAGCTATGGGATGACAAGGTTATAGGAAAATGTGGCATACACTGCTAAAGTTGACGACTAGTGATAATGGCGCATGTGGAGAGTGGTGATCCCACATGACATTTTACCCCAGAAGGGAGACCACATATGTGTTTTCAAAATCACTTTGGGAAATAAAGTTTGGGGGCTAAATCTTAAGGACCAAGACCTAATTACATATGGAATTGTGACCTAGGGAAAAAAATACATTTATAGTGGTTGTTAATCCCTCAGGGCTATAGAGCAATGGGCCCAATGGAAAACATATTTAATGGTATATCTAATGATTTAGCATGAACAAGTTGACAACACTTAAATTTGGAATTTATGCCATATACAATGGAGGACTAAATGTTATAAATAAGACATGAATGACTTGAAAGAATGTATAGCGGCATGGACACATTAGAGGAAAATTTAGGGAGATTGGCTAAATTTGGTGATGTGCTAGATTTAGAAAAAGATCTGCTAAATCCCGTAACTTACTAGAATGGAGAAAAATAATAGTTAAACTTGGATTTTCTTGTAGAGATAGGTAAGTAGTATTTGAAGAATAAAATATGACATTCAAAATACTTGAAAGAAGTATGAGATGATTCAAATTAAATATTCATGCAAGCATAAAAGTACAAGATGACTAAAGTTCAAAAGTACTAAAAATATCAGTCGAAATTCTTTGAAAGCATAATCGAATTTTCAAGATGGGTGAATTGTGTTATTTTTGTTGGTGAATGTTGGTGGATTTATCAGTGATCATAGATTGATGAAGGTGTGTTGTGGTGAGTGTTTGAAGTGAGAAAATTATTTGTTTATCTAAGAAATTGTCCTTCATGATTTGAGTGTTAACATTGTATGAAAGATGAATCATTGAGGTCAAGAAAGTGTTAGCTTGCATATCAAGGGTTGTAGCTCCTTATAGTAGTGCCTGATAAATAGTTATGGGTTGGAGCTCCTTACAGTGGTTGCTGATAAACTAGGGGTTGTATCTCCTTTCATTTGTAGTTAATAAATAAGGGAGTAGTAGCTTTCTTCTGCTTACATCCAGAGAAATTTGTAACAACAAGTACAAGCTTGCCTTTGGGAAACAATTGAAGAGAAGTTTGAAGAATTTATGTGTCCTATTAGATTTCTTGTGATTATTTCTTAAAATTATTATCTGAGTTAATTTCTAAATTGTTTATTGGTGTACTAATAATTTTACTAGTAATTTATTTTAAGTTCCTACAATACTGATTCACCCTCCTCGCTCTGAGCATTGTTGTGGTTTCTAATAGAAAGAGGGTCTGAAGTAGAGTAAGGGAACATTGTTTTTGATTTGGATTCACCCCCTTGAAACATAAATTTCATGGATTAAATACTTTTGGAATAAATACTTACCATACAGTTGAGGGAAATATGTTTGATGACCTATCATTGTTGGGAAGAATAATTTTCCAAGGGGCTATGAAGTTATTAGGGTGTGCACTTAGTATTGTGTCTAAGAGAAATTTGGGATATATAATTTTTCTTGCAGGATTGTGAGGATGTGAATTTTTTTGGAATGTGTACTTAGTAAGAAAGTTGTGTTAATATTGCTATGAAAATTTGGCTCACATGTGTAGTATTTATTATGTAGACAATTTTTTCGGGTAGGTTCCTAAAGAAAGGTCCAAGTAAGAATGCTTAGATTTCCTTAGCCAACATTCAAATACTTTAGGGTCTAACACTAATGTGCTTGTATGGCTACTTGGCTTGCATGGATTGGAATTTTTCGCAAGGTGCATTGTGTAGCTATCACAAAATATTAACGGTTAGGGTATCTAAGGATAAGGAAATATGAAATTTGACGAGTCTTCTCCAAAAAAGGATTTTAATGTAAATATTTCATCTATCTAGGTAATCCCATTAATATGAATTCACATATTTTATAATTTCTAGTTGGACTAACCCATTAATTCATTGCAACAACACAAAGTTTCTTCTGAATATTAAGCCCGTTATGGAGCATTCGATTTGCACAAACTAGAGATATGTCGTGGGAATGAAAGGGGTAGATAATGTGATTCATATCAAATATTTGGGGTGTTCAATGGGGATGAATACTCTTCTCACAGTGGACACTATCATCACAAAAAAGGAATTAACTTTCATTAACCACTACATGAACGTGCCAAAGTTCCATGTTTACTTCATAGTCATGTTGTTGAGCATACTAGATGGCTCGATGCCCAGACTACACACATAAGGAAACTATTATATTAAAAAACAGTAAGAAGCTTAACATGAATAAGAGATACCCAAATATTAACCATTTGCATATATTTGGTTTAGCTATTTCTTTTTCCATTTCAATTTTCAGTATGTTATAGACATATTTGGGCACTTCAACCCCAATCTTATATGTCGATAAACAAGGGCTCTTTAACCCCTAAAAGTGTTGTTTCAGACCCTAAAGGATCATGGTCAATTGATTACATCATTCCCCAAAATTTCCACCTGAAAAACCATCCAGAACTGGCCAAAACAAGACCATAGTGACTGCTCCACTGTCAGGGTGCGATGCATACTGACTCCTACACTAGCCAGGTGTGATGCATACTGATGAGGCCTTCTGTAGGGTGCGATGAGCGAGGATGGACAAATGTCCGAGACAGTTTGCTAAGTGGATGCTCATGGAATCTTCAAGAAACTTCTCCTATGACACTTGTCTCTCTGAATTCGCCTAGGGATGAGTAAGAGATCCAAGAAATCTCCAAGTGGAACAAAAAGCAACAAGTGGAGTGACACTAATCAAAAACCCAGAGATTAATCACACCCTTGCACACATCTATAAATGGATCCCTCATCTGAGAGATCTAGAGGCTGAAATTTTGTAATTTGCAAGGAAGTGATGATAGTTTGTGGTTGATAAAGAGCATTGTATTGTTGGTGTGATCTTGCTTTTCATGAGGTGAAGAGGGCCTTGATGCTGGGAGGATGATGCTGGATCAAACAGCTAGGTTGTAATTCTCCCTTCTATTTGATAAAGTTCTTTGAGTTTTCTTCCATACAATTGTGCAATTGTGAATGTTATTATTTTTGAATGCCATTGTATGTTCATTGTATTTCTAATTTTGCAATGCTTATGATATAATAGATCAAGATGCTTTGATGGTGTTTTGTTACTGTGTTTCTACAGGTATTCTCTAAGCAGGATAAGTAGGAGAGGAGTTGCAAGCTCTGTCAAGGGGGAGAGAGATCAAGCAAGGAGTTAACTGAAAGATCCAGGTTGGTTCGTTTTCCTCTCTCTTATCTATCATACGTAGAAGAAATCCCAAATTTCTTTGATTGTTTGTTTCTAGTATGGCTGCCAATATTGGAGGGCTAGTCGATCAAAAAGACACTAATTTTCCTGGAAACAAAATGGCGACTTCGCTGGGGAACGAATAGATGTTTGTTTATTATTTTTTTTTGCTTTATAAACTATAGATGGAGCCTGAAGCTAGCAAGATAACCTTCGAACTTCTCTTGCTCTGCAATTGCATAGTACATGAATGATGCTTCAGTCAATCTCCGATTTAGTTTATGAATTAAACATTTGACTTATAAGAATTCTAGATGCCCTTTTGGTAGCTTGGTAACCTCCCAAGATCATTCCTTTGTACTTTGCTCTTTACTTTCCATCATAGCTCAGCTTAAATAACTGAAATCAGCTGCAAATTTGAGCCAAAACCCACTTCAGTTGCGCTCCCTAGCCCATCGCACTGTCTGTCACTATCAACCAGTATACATTACACCTCCTGAGCCTGAAAAGTGTGATTCATCCCTGTTTCTGTGAAGCCTAAGTGCGATGACTGACTAAGCCTATTTCCCTTCTTGAAATTTCAGGTTTTTGTCCTTGTTTTTAGTTTGGCTTAGTTGATTTTATGCTTATGAACAATGCCTTATTACTGAAGCCTACTTGCATTACATAGATCAAACTCCATTAATTAGGATTAGTAAATGTTTTTATGTATTTGTCCATCATTTACAATCCTTTTTCGAAAAGTTTCTTAAATCGATCTGTCGTTTTGGTACAAAGAGTGTCGTAACTGTCGTTTTGTGTCAAAAAGAGAAGTGTCATCGAGTCTTCCTTCTCTGAATAGTCGATTGAACATTTTTTCATGTATTTGATTTGATTTGTTGTTATTCGAAGTGTTGAAATCATTTTCCATTCGAAATTGAAAAGTGTCGTTTAGTCTTCCTTTCTATTTTGAAAAAGAAATTGTCGAAATGTCGCTTTGAGTAAAGTATTTTAGATCTTTTGTTACATTTGTTTCTCCTTTTTGGCATTTCTCACATTAAGGAAACGAAAAACAAATACATGCATTTGCATTTTCATTTAGCTTGTGTGCAAAAAATGATTTAGGAAAGTGCATTTAGTGTGTGCTCTTTTCTCTTTGTTTGAAAGAATCATAATTTTCTTTCCCCAGTAGCTAGGATTTTCATTGATCAAAATAAACAACGATTGTTTATCATTGTAGATTGAATTTTTAGGAATTTCAAATCAACATCACACAGTGAACCATTGAAAGGAAAACTTTTAAACAAGATCAACTATAAAATAAATCTCAATGAACCTAACAACGCTTTGGAACCTAATGCAACACATCTAGAGGTCTAGGTTAGAGACGTGTTCCGACATCGTAAAATCTAGTAACTATCATTTTCATTGAAGGTTGGGTGATTCCTCCTCTTTGATATGACAAGTGCTAGCACGGACTTGTGCTCCTCGTACCGTCGCGTATATATTGGGAGACCACAATAGGCTTATATCCTTTATCCATAGGAAGTCGTCTCTGTTGCCCTATCGATCGCAATGCACTGAACACAACATTCGAGAAGATTTACTGCCGTACATAAGTCCTTGGTAATTTCTCTTTAATTTATCACCAAGGTGTATATTGCAGTCTTTTGATTGGTTTGGTAATCCCTCTATCTAGATTTCCAGAGTAGTCACTTTCATTCCTTTTCAACTCTTTAAAAGAAAAGGTCCATCTGAGCACTTGTCACTTTAGGCTCATTAAGAATTAAAGGGGACTAGAGTCATCTTTATCTTTTTGTCGACTCTTAAAAATTGAAAAAGAAAAGTTGTGTCAAAGTGTCATTAAAATTTATTAACTTCGGAATAACATCAATTTCCCCTTAATTTTGAGTTTATCAAGTAATCCACAATCGTGGGAGAAATTCAATCAAAGCCCCATCATTCGTGGAGACTAGAAAGTCAACCGTCTTTGACTCTGGAAACGAAACTATTCCGGGCAAAACAATCTCGTTTAACTGAGTCCAATTCATCTGGTTTATTTGAAACTTTTGTTTCAACATCATCAGAGACTACAGTTACTCCGATCATTTCTGGTACATCTGCCTCTAGGGGAGAAGTTCCGCAGTTACAAGAGGACACTAGAACTAATCCTAGAGTAATGGTAGACACTTCTATAACTGGAACAACTCCATCTAGAGTTGGTCTAGAGACTGACGTTCACTTACCTGAACATCTGGAAGTTGAGTTCCAGAATTCAGAAGGTGTCACCCATCTGATATCTGTCACTGTAGAAGCTATACCTTCTTCGGCTCCAAAAATATTTTACGGACCTGATGGTCTACCTCTTCCACCTGGACTGATTGCTATAGAAGAGATAGTAGAGGATCCTCCATCTAGTACCCTGTTACATTTTGGGACTGGGATCCAAGTATATCTGTCTACTCCTGAAGTTGGTTCTTTTAATCATCCTTCATCACAAGTTCCTGTCAAATCGCTAGGAAATATTTTGGATAAACTAAACATTTCTGAGCAACCATCAACATCTACGACTTTCATCTAATACAGCCACAACAGAACTTCCTGCTACCATTCCTACAATGTTTGCTGGTATACCATCTGTCCCAGCTAGTTATCAATCACTAGCTGGAGTCCACTCAGGGGCTGTTTCGATGACATGGTCTGTTCCTATTTATTCATCCTAAGTCTCATCTAGTATTTATTATGTTGAAACTTAGCAAATTGATCCTGCAGGCTAGTATTAATTTGGGTAGACCAGTCTTCAAAGACTGATATATCCTTTGAACATTGGACTGCCACCATATGGTGGGCAATATGCTTTTTCATTGTTCCCTCCTGGAGAACAACCATATGAGAGTTTACAACAAAATTCAGGTCAAACTGGAATTACATCCAGCGGTTGGGTACCAATACTGCCTCAACAACCAAGGGTTGTATATTCAATGCAACTGACCCAACCTGTGTCGAATATTCCCACTACACCTGCTATTGTGACTGTGTCGCAAGTACAAGCACTGCCTATTGTGTGTCAACCTCAAGTCTCTTAGGTTGCAATACAATAGCCTCTTATCTCTACAACTCAGTCACAACCTCGGGTTAGTGCTTCCTTACCTAGAACGACTTAGGCTCAAACAAGTATTATCACTCCACATCTTGGTCAATCTTCCAGTATTGGGCAACAGCAAATGGTCCAACAACCATGGCTAGTACAATACCAACAACCGCAATTCCAGCAAACCTACCGAGGACCTGAGCAACAAGGCTTTGTAGGTAATGGACAGCCGCATTTTCAAAATAGTTATCAACAACCACATTATACTAGTTATGTACAACAACCTTATCAAAGTTACCAGCATCAAATACATTATGCTGGTATGCAAAGACCTACTGCTAAGGCAATCCCATCTTATCTTGGGTATGCTTCACCTAACCTGAATCAACAGTTTCCTTTTGTAGCAACTCTAGAATTACTAGATTTGAAGTGGCTGGAAAATGATCCAATTACATACGCCCCTTGGTGGCCAGCGATTCCTCATAAACTTCCCTCCGATATTCCTAAATTCAATGGAAATCCAGGTGAAGATCCATCGAATCACATAATGACTTTTCATTTGTGGTGCTCATCTAACACCCTAAATGATGATTCGATTAGACTTCGCCTTTTTCAGAGAACGCTCACTGGTCCGGCAGCGAAATGGTATATTGAATTTCCTAGAGCTTCATTCGATAACTTCAGCACCCTTGCCACTACTTTTCTAACCCACTTTTAGTTACCCATAAGGTACGAAACAAGAACAGAACTCCTTACCAACTTTAAACAGACCACAGCTACTCACATATCTGATCATATTCATGAGTGGCGATGTTGTCGTCGAATGGTAAAGACGTATGTCCCTGATCAGCTTTTAGCTGAGTGGTTTATTAAGTCCTTATTACCATCTATAATTGAGGACGTGGCGAAAGGAGGAGTTGTCACTGAAGAGAAAGTCATTGCTCATGCCCAATATTTAGACTTGATCTATACTCAGTCTGGCACACTCCACGACAAAATTCCTGATGCTCCCAAACCAAAATTTTCCATTCCTCCCCCTCCTAAATCGAACAGGGACTCTCACACCGATGATGGCGTGATCGATACCTCGAGCACATAAACCGCAAAGGTTCCATCTTGTAAAGCCCTTGCAGTTTATAGTCAAAAAGCAAATGACAAACCTCTTGCCTCGGATATTAATGTCGTGTCATCTGACAAGAGCAAGAATCCAAAGTAGCCAGGGGGCAAGAAGAAAAGGAAAAATAATAAGAAGAAACAGGAAAATTCAACTACTAAAAAATCTTCTGAAAACCCTACTGGGCAAAAGAAACCTCGTGTTCCATGTTACATATGTAACGAGGAGCATTGGACAAAATATTGTCCACATCGAGCTGAGGTTGCAAAATTTATAAAGACTTCAAGTACCTCAATGGTGTTGAATGATCCGTTTCCGAACCCAGAAACTAATCTGGTTGTTATTGATCATACCTCCACATCCCAAGTGCTTATGCTATCCGTCTCAAAATAGCAAAATGATGCTTTGATATCAACAAGCAAAAAAGATTATGGGAATCCACCATCGTCAAGCAACAAGGCTACAGATCAACCTAGTAGTTTGACGACAACTTCACCAGAAGTTGTTCCACCCATTATTCCTGAATTAACTATAAAGGTTCCAAAGGGAGTCATACATAAATCAACATTTAATCCTCATGCTCGAGCTGCACAGAATTATAATATAGTTGAGGATTTGGCTCAATCACCATCCCCTATATCGAAACTTGAAGTACTGCAGAATTGCCCCTCCCAAAAGCAGGCTTTGTTATCAGCAATAAATGGGATTGATCCAGCGGGTTCGAATCTTGTGGCCTTTAACCATAAAGGATACGCACCTTAGTTACCAGCCCAACTTGCTTCCCTTATACAGGTAAAAGCCTTCAATAAAACTGTTCATTGAACAATCATTGATGAGGGGTCATTTACCTGTATTATTTCAATGAGTTGCTGGAAAACTCTAGGTTCACCACCCTTGTCATGATCATCAACAAAATTAAAGGCATTCGATGGAAGAACGTACACGTCGTATGGGATTTTAAGTAACTTGCAAGTCGAACTGGGGGGCAAGACAATAGATATTGAAGTCGAGGTTATTGATGGAAACCTTGACTACAACATCTTACTGGGAAGGCCCTGGATTTATGCTATGACTGCCATTGTGTCTACATATTTTAGAAAGATTGCATTTCACTTCCAAGGAGGAATTACAATCGTTGACCAACTAGCCTTCTTTCCTAACAGTTCACAAGCTGCTAGAAGCATTCCATTGAAATATGGAAGTTCTCAATTGCTTCAAAATGTCGGAGTAGGTCTCCTGAAAGACCCATCCTTAATGGGTACTTTTGCCCTCCCGCTTCCAACTAGACTTGCGGAGGTGGCCACAGTGGAAACCTGTCATATGATCTCTTCTACATCATCTAAGATTAAGAAGAACTCTGACCATTTGGATAGTGTGGACCACCACTTGAGCATATGTTATCGCATGGTTCAAGCTTGTTAAAAAATAAACCTACCACTGAGCATAGTTCCCCACAGTTCAAGCTCGTTAAAAAATGAACCTGCCTTTGGTAAATAACCTTTGTGATTGCCATGCTATCAACCTTTTGAGCCTTGGTTGTGTTCCTGCCATCACCTCCATCCTTTTGGCCGATCATACACTTCCACTTGATTGTTTACCCTTTTTAGGAACAGCTGCGACGTGTGGTCCTCTTAGCCAACCTCTTCACATCACCATGTTTTGAGAAGTTCCAAGCTTACCCGGAATGAGAACCAGTTGCTACCCTAAACGCCACTTGTTCCTCAAAAACAAGTCTCCTTTAAACTCTTTTTAGACTCGTTAAATATGAAAATATTGCTGAGCTATTGGCCTTTCCAGTTGGCTAAAGTGATTGGAAGTGCCATCCCTCCTGTGTATTTTAATCTTTTTTTGGACTTGAGGGATTATCTCATGAAAACGTTCAAGTGCTTGTCTTTTCGGCTTGTGAAAGTGATCACAAAGTCATCCTTCTGTATTATTTTATCCTTTTTCAGACTTAAGGGATTATGCTACGAAAAAGAACTGCTGGAGTTTCCTTTTCGTTCCTTTTCAAACTCTCTAAACATGAAAAGGACTGAGTTGTCTTTTTCGTTAAACTCGTTAAAAAAATAGCGACAAACTTGTCCACCTAGACAAGAACGAGTTTCACTGTCACTAGACTCACTAAAACATAGCGACAGGTTTTCCTGAAGGGCAAATTATAGAACAAGAATATGTTATCCTCCTCAAGCTTTGACAAAAATAAAGAGGTACTGGTTAGCAATGACTGGGGAAAAAGGGAAGAGAACTTGAAGAATTTTATGGTAGCAGGTCACTCTTGAACATGACACTTTCACTCCATCACCTTGATTGAGTTGGGTTGGGTTATTCCATTCACCGGTCATTTCACCATTGGTATTCTACACCATCCATCTGTTGGGGTTAATGCTACCAATCCATATCAGTGTCATCTGTTGGCATTATGGTTCAAGTGTTGTCCTTGATGGCAACTCACTCAGTGGATGGTACAGGTGCTCAAAGGTTAGTACAGGTGATGGCAACTCAATCAGAAGACAGATCTCAGTACAGCATGGCAAGAAAGCTCATACACGCTCTTTCGTTAAGCCCAAGTCGCGTGTACACGCAGGTTAGATTCAGAAAAAGCGCGTGTATGTGGAAAGGTTCCTTTGGTTCATGGTGGTTAGACCTTGGAAGTTGTGCCTATGATTTCGGACCATTATGTCTCGACGGGCGTGTCGATCCCTAGTTTTAAAGTTGATGGTATTGTGTTACTATGGTTTTGGCTCTTGGTATTGAGAAAGGCCTAAGGCTATATAAGGAGAAGAAGATCATTAGGCAAAGATTATCTTTCGACAAGGCATGAATATCTAAGAGAGAAAGAGATCTGATATGCAGGTTCTAAGTTGGTTGATCTGAGCTAAGGAGAGATCTCATCGGTTGATGGAGAACTAGATCTAAGGAGAGATCGGGATCAAATGGTTTGAAATGCACTATCATGTTATGGTTGATTATGCGTATTTCTAGATCTGCATATTGTCGCAATGTTACGTTCTGAGTCTAACTAATATCTGGTACAGCTGCAAGTTGAGAAAGTTTAATTTTAGATCTGTACGCAGTTTGGCTTCGGTAAAAGCGCGTGTATACGCGGTTTCTGCTCATTAAAGTAGCGTATATCTTTTGAAGCTTGATTTGGGTTTACAGTGGGATCTGACTGTTATTACAGAGTTCTGTAGTCTGCTCTGTGTTCTGGCAACTGGTGATTGACAGGGTTCAGTGGTTCAATGATTCAAAGTTGGTTGTTTTATGCTTCAATGATCTGTTGTGAAAATTGAATGAATTGTGGTCTTCAGATTGTAATGTTGTGCTTCAGGAATATCCAAGTCTGAAAATGTATGAAAAGTGATACCTGGAAGAAGGAAGATTGTAGGTCTGCACCTACGTACTAGTATCTTGGCTAGTACAAAAGCAAAAGGGGGTTGGAGCTCCCTTCCAAGGAAGTTTGGAGAACGAGAGAAGGTTGAAGCCTTCTGCAGGTTGTAGCCTGCGTACTGGTATAAGGCTGCACCAGTACAAAAGATTGTAAACTGAAGTTTCATATTAAGAAAGATAGAGACAACTTGCAGCAGGTGGTTTTCACCCACATTGGGTTTCCACCTTATATCTTGGTGTTCATGTGTGTGGCTTTTTATCTGTTCTGTTATACTGCACATGTTTACTGTTAATATGATGAATAATGTCCTGATGCACTTAATTGAAGAATAAGCCAACTAAATTGTGAGTTTTCTGCTTATACGCTGTTTTACTTCGTCACAGTAGCGTGTACACGCTGGTTCACTTAACTGAAGTAGCGTATATGTTTTGGGCATTTGAAAAGTTTGATTAATCTGATAATACTGATTCACCCCCCCTCTCAGTATTATTTCCAACAATTGGTATCAGAGCAGGTCCTTCAGAGAAGCTTGATCGCTTGAAGGAAGATCATTCATCATGAGCAACTACGAGAAAGAAGCATCAATCAGGCCACCGGTTTTTGATGGAACAAATTTCAATTATTGGAAGGTAAGAGTTACTGCATATCTTCAATCTCTTGGTACAGAAGTTTGGGACATTGTAGAAAAAGGCTATGTTTTTCCTTCAGCTACTCCTACAGATCCAGATGAAAAAAAGGCATATGAAACAAATGCAAAAGCAGTCGCTACCCTATTAGGAAGTATATCTCAAACAGAATTCATGAAGGTCATGCACTTCAAATCAGCAAAAGAAATATGGGACAAAATGATCACTAGCTATGAAGGAGATGAACAGGTAAAGGAAGCTAAACTTCAAACACTCAGGATTCAATATGAGACTCTCAGGATGTATAATGATGAAAGTGTGGCTAATTATTTTCTCCGGGTAGATGAGATTGTTAATTGTATGAAAAACTTGGGTGAAGAAATAAGAGAAACTATAGTAGTTCAAAAGGTTCTAAGATCTTTATCCCCCAAGTTTGAATCTAAAGTATCTGCAATAGAAGAAAAAGAAAATCTCCGTGTTCTCACTATGTCTCAGCTACATGGAATTCTAACCGCTTATGAAATGAGAAAGGGAGGTCCATCTGACAGAAGGGAAGCTGCTTTTAAGGCATCAGGAAAAGAAGATTACTATGAAGCAAGCCATGTTCCAGAAGAAGAGGAAGAAGAATCAAATTTTGTCAGAAATCTTCAAAGGGGTTCTGGAAGGTTCAGAGGTAAGCTACCTTTCAAATGTTTTGCTTGTGGGAAAGTAGGTCATTATGCTGCAAAATGTCCTTATAAGGATAAAGGAAAAGAACCTGCTAGATGGAACAAGAAACAAAGTGCAAATAGGAAAAGCTACTACACCCATGAAGATAGTGATGGCTTATCAAACAGTGATGAAGATGAACAAGGTAATAAATATAAGCTGTTAATGGCATTTGAAGATGATGATTATGAGGATGCTATAGATGTGGATAATCTCTATAATGAAATCACTAGACTCAAGAGAAGCATAGAAGAAAGGAATGTGATTATTGATACTTTGCAATTTCAAATTGATGAAAAGGAAAAACATCTTGAAAAACTAGAAGGTGAAATTGTTGGTCTCAGAAAAGAAATTGAGAAAACAAAAACTATTAATCTTAAATTTGTCAAAGGATCTGAAACCTTGGATGAGATTATTAGTGTGCAGCGGTCTCCTCTAAACAAAACAGGTTTGGGCTATAATGGAGAAACCTCTCAAGCATCCACCTCAAAAAGTTATCTTGATGCAGCAAGAGGAAATGAGCGGAAGAACAATGAAGATAATCAGGTAAAGCAAGGACGAGTTACAAACAGAAACTATCAGGGACAATCCTCCTTAAGGATGAACAAAAGCTACAACCAACCACAGGTAAAATCTTCTCAGTTTGGCTCAAGAATAGATGAAAATAGAAATTACAATCAGTTGGCTGGTAGATTCAATAACCGCAGAAGCTTCTTCAATGGACAATGCTTTTCTTGCCACAACTTTGGTCACAGAGCAGCTCAATGTGTTGCATATAAAACAATCATGACTAGGGAAGCTCAAAAACAAAGAAGTATGACAGGGATTACAAAAAGGACCTATAACAACTTTTCGGTGCTTGAAAATGAAGTTGAATGTTCTATTTGCAATAATTTTGGTCATAAAGACTCTGAATGCAGGAGCAGGTTTCAGGAGAAAAAGGAACAAGCCACAAGCACCAAAACATGGAGAATAAAGGAACCTCAAACAGAAAGATGTGGGATAGCATTTTATGCAGAAGGACAGGAAAATCTATGGTACATTGACAGTGGATGTTCGAAACATATGACAGGTGATAAAGAAAAACTTGAATCTTATTCTACTTTAGAAAAGGGAAAGAAAGTCTCTTTTGGAAATGATACTCCTGCTACTATAAAAGGAAAAGGTATTGCTCCTTTAAAAGAAAAGGTCAAGGCTGGAAATGTTTTGTATGTTGATGGATTGAAACATAATCTTCTAAGTGTCAGCCAGATGTGTGATCAAAAAACAAAGGTTATTTTCAGATCGAATGGATGTCTTGTTCGTGATCTTGATACAGGTAAAACAGTTCTCAAAGGCAAAAGAACTCCAAATAATCTGTACATATTTGAAGAAGAACAACAACAATGCTATCTTAGCAAGGATGAAGAGCACTGGTTATGGCATCGAAGGTTGGGACATCTAAGCTTCTCACAAATAAGGAAAGCATGCAAATATCAGGCAGTTCGCGATCTTCCAGATATCAAAATTCCAGACAACACCATATGCAAATCTTGTCAGTTTGGAAAGCAGACCAGAACTAACTTTCCAGAGAAGGAAGGGTCAGCTAGCTTGCCTCTTGAGCTAGTCCATACAGATGTATGTGGTCCATTTAGAAAAAGGTCACCTCGAGGAGAAGAATATCTGATATTATTCATTGATGATTTCTCAAGGTTTGTTTGGTTAGGGCTTATGAAGCACAAAGATGAAGCATTCGAAAAATTCAAATCCTTCAAAGCATTGGCCGAAAATGAATCAGGACACAAAATCAAGTGCCTCAGATCTGACAGAGGTGGGGAGTTCACATCAAATGAATTTTTTGATTTCTGCGATGAACATGGGATAAGAAGAGAATTCTCTACAGCTAGAACTCCTCAGCAAAATGGGGTTGTGGAAAGAATGAACAGAACTATCCAACAAATGGCTCGTGCTATGCTCGATGAATCAGGTACTCCTGCAACCTTCTGGGGAGAAGCCGCACATGCTGCTGTTATCATTCTTAACAAAACAAATGTCCGAGTAAACAGCACTCAAACACCTCATGAGCTTTGGAGTGGTAAAACTCCTTCCGTGAAGCATTTCAAAATCTTTGGGAGCAAATGTTATATTAAGAACACTGATGAGCAACTTGGCAAACTTGAACCTAGAGCAGATGAGGGCATTCTTCTTGGTTATTCTCCACATAGCAAAGCATACAAGTGCTACAATAAAAGACTTGGCAGAATTGTTGACAGTATTGATATAGTGGTTGATGAGAAGGGATATATTCCTAGGCAAGTTCATCATGAAGAAGATGAAGGTTACTCTCAAAGGCGAAATGATGAAGAAGAAGAACCTCAAGAAGAAGAAGAATCTCAAGAAGAACCAGAGGAGCAGACAAGAATAGAAGAAAAGACTCCATCCAGATATGTCCAAAAGAATCATCCAGAAACTCAGATTGTGGGGCAGAAAGAAGCAGGAGTACAAACAAGAAGGACACTTGCAGAAGCTTCAAGCTACTTGGCTCTACTCTCCTCCATTGAACCACAAAATGTGAAAGAAGCATGCAAAGATGAATGTTGGGTCAAAGCAATGGATGAAGAACTTGAGCAAATCGAAAGGAACAACACTTGGGAATTGGTTCCTAGACCAAAAGATAAGAATGTAATAGGAACAAAATGGGTCTTCAAGAATAAGTTAAATGAAAATGGAGAAGTAATTAGAAACAAGGCCAGACTTGTTTGTAAAGGGTATGCACAGCAAGAAGGAATAGATTTTGAAGAGACCTTTGCTCCTGTGGCAAGACTAGAGGCCATCCGAATGTTCCTTGCTCTCTCAAGCTTTCAAAACTTCAAGGTATTTCAAATGGACGTGAAATCAGCCTTCCTGAATGGAGACTTAGAAGAAGAAGTATATATTGAGCAGCCAGATGGGTTCATTCTTGGGAATGATCCAAACCTTGTATGCAGATTGAAAAAGGCTCTCTATGGGCTCAAACAAGCTCCAAGGGCTTGGTACTATCGGTTGGACAAATATCTTCACCAACAAGGCTTTTCAAAAGGATCAGCAGATAGCAATCTCTATATAAAAGTTGAAAATAACAAATTGCTAATTCTTGTTGTTTATGTAGATGATATTATTTTTGGCAGCAATGAAGAGACTATGAGTCAAAACTTTGCCTTGGTTATGCAGAAAGAATTCGAAATGTCACTTCTTGGAGAATTGACATATTTTCTTGGATTGCAAATCCAACAAAATGAAGGAGGTATCTTCTTGTCTCAAACCAAATACCTCAAGCAGATCTTGAAGAAGTATGGCATGGAAGAGTCAAAACCAGTATGTACACCCATGGTTACAGGATGCAGCCTCAGTGCAAATGATGAATCAGCAGCAGTCCACCAACCCACTTATAGATCCATGATTGGGAGTTTGCTTTATTTGACAGGTACTCGACCAGATATTACACATGCAGTAGGAATGGTTGGAAGATTTCAAGCCAACCCAAAGGAAACTCATCTTCAGGCAGTCAAAAGAATCTTCAAATATCTTCAAGGGACCCAAAACTATGGCTTATGGTATCCTAGAAATACTGATCTCACTCTTCATGCTTACACAGATGCAGATTGGGCTGGAAGTGTGGATGATAGGAAAAGCACAAGTGGAGGTGCTTTCTTCATGGGTTCCAGATTAGTATCTTGGTTCAGCAAGAAACAAAGTTCGATTGCCTTATCTACAGCTGAAGCAGAATATGTAGCTGCAGCATCTTGTTGTACACAACTTCTTTGGATGATGCAGACCTTGCAGGACTTTCAAATCACTTGCACTCCACCTGTCTCTATCTTATGTGATAATACAAGTGCAATCAGCATTTCAAAGAATCCAGTCATGCACTCAAAGACCAAGCACATACCAATCAAGTACCATTTTCTTCGGGAACAAGTGCTTGAACAGAAGGTCAAGTTGGAGTATGTTCCTTCTAAGGAGCAAGTTGCTGATATTCTCACAAAACCACTGCCCAGGGAAACTTTTGAATATCTCAGACAAAAGCTGGGAGTAGTTAATGCTTCATCCTGTTGTTGAAATTTGTTTGTTCTACAGAAAAGTTGGTATACGCAGGTTACGGAAGTAATATTAGCGTATACACGCGGATTCATGGTGGGAAAGTCGCGTGTATTCTGGACGCTTGTTGCAGAAAGAATATCCGCGTACATACGCTGTTTTATACAGGAGAAAACGCGTATATGAAGTTCTGAACAGCAAGGGAAAACTCTGAAGTTCTGAACAGCAATAGGAATGTCAGAATTATTCAGGCACAGTTTCAGGGAGTGCAACAGGCACAGGTTCAGGGGGAGCAGCTCAAAAGTCTCATAAAGCATTGTTGGCATTCAGATGTTTTTGGTTGTTGGTTTCAGGAGAAGGAGCTCAGAAAGAAATTCTAGTTGCTGATCTAACAAGATGTTTATCAGATGCTGCTGATGTCTTTCCTAAGTCTTGGTCTAGATCTGTTGTCTCTATGTCATGTATCTCTCTTGTCTCTTTTATGGTGTCAAGGTCATGTAACGGCCTTTGTTGGTTTCCCCACTATGCCTGGGATGAATGATGAAATGTTCATGTATTATCATGGTTAGGTGGATGAGTCAATATTGATGTATCCCCACTTGGTTGGGTGGATGAGTCATTTTTTTGTATATCCTCACTTAGTTGAGAAATGGATGTATGTATGAGTCTTTGGTGATAGGAAGGTCTTTTATGATGTATAGAGTCATGTTCTTCTTGAAGAACATCTTTTGCAGATCTTGCCTACAGTCAAGGGGAGCATGAACAGCACTTGGTGAGCAGGATGGATAGATTGGTACTCTTTGGCATTCACAAAGGGGGAGCACACTTGGAGATTTCAGCATGTACTCAGGGGGAGTATGGACAGCAGTATGGACAGCAGAAGGATTACCAAGGAAGAGAATATCTTGGTCCTCCCTTTGCCCTTGATGTCAAAGGGGGAGAGTGACTTGGTGTGGTGGTTGCCATCAAGTCCAAAGGGGGAGATTGTTGGCATTATGGTTCAAGTGTTGTCCTTGATGGCAACTCACTCAGTGGATGGTACAGGTGCTCAAAGGTTAGTACAGGTGATGGCAACTCAATCAGAAGACAGATCTCAGTACAGCATGGCAAGAAAGCTCATACACGCTCTTTCGTTAAGCCCAAGTCGCGTGTACACGCAGGTTAGATTCAGAAAAAGCGCGTGTATGTGGAAAGGTTCCTTTGGTTCATGGTGGTTAGACCTTGGAAGTTGTGCCTATGATTTCGGACCATTATGTCTCGACGGGCGTGTCGATCCCTAGTTTTAAAGTTGATGGTATTGTGTTACTATGGTTTTGGCTCTTGGTATTGAGAAAGGCCTAAGGCTATATAAGGAGAAGAAGATCATTAGGCAAAGATTATCTTTCGACAAGGCATGAATATCTAAGAGAGAAAGAGATCTGATATGCAGGTTCTAAGTTGGTTGATCTGAGCTAAGGAGAGATCTCATCGGTTGATGGAGAACTAGATCTAAGGAGAGATCGGGATCAAATGGTTTGAAATGCACTATCATGTTATGGTTGATTATGCGTATTTCTAGATCTGCATATTGTCGCAATGTTACGTTCTGAGTCTAACTAATATCTGGTACAGCTGCAAGTTGAGAAAGTTTAATTTTAGATCTGTACGCAGTTTGGCTTCGGTAAAAGCGCGTGTATACGCGGTTTCTGCTCATTAAAGTAGCGTATATCTTTTGAAGCTTGATTTGGGTTTACAGTGGGATCTGACTGTTATTACAGAGTTCTGTAGTCTGCTCTGTGTTCTGGCAACTGGTGATTGACAGGGTTCAGTGGTTCAGTGATTCAAAGTTGGTTGTTTTATGCTTCAATGATCTGTTGTGAAAATTGAATGAATTGTGGTCTTCAGATTGTAATGTTGTGCTTCAGGAATATCCAAGTCTGAAAATGTATGAAAAGTGATACCTGGAAGAAGGAAGATTGTAGGTCTGCACCTACGTACTAGTATCTTGGCTAGTACAAAAGCAAAAGGGGGTTGGAGCTCCCTTCCAAGGAAGTTTGGAGAATGAGAGAAGGTTGAAGCCTTCTGCAGGTTGTAGCCTGCGTACTGGTATAAGGCTGCACCAGTACAAAAGATTGTAAACTGAAGTTTCATATTAAGAAAGATAGAGACAACTTGCAGCAGGTGGTTTTCACCCACATTGGGTTTCCACCTTATATCTTGGTGTTCATGTGTGTGGCTTTTTATCTGTTCTGTTATACTGCACATGTTTACTGTTAATATGATGAATAATGTCCTGATGCACTTAATTGAAGAATAAGCCAACTAAATTGTGAGTTTTCTGCTTATACGCTGTTTTACTTCGTCACAGTAGCGTGTACACGCTGGTTCACTTAACTGAAGTAGCGTATATGTTTTGGGCATTTGAAAAGTTTGATTAATCTGATAATACTGATTCACCCCCCCTCTCAGTATTATTTCCAACATCATCAATATGTTCAAGAGAAGTTATTCAGTTGAGAAACCACCATCCAATTAATGCCTCATCCACTACAATACCTTCACCCTCCATTTTTCATGAACGCTATTCCTGAACCTTGTGTCGTCAGATCGTTTTCACCTCCAAAAAATCATTTGCTTTGTTTCGTGTTGTAGATATGGGTTACATTAATGCCCTCCTACGACAGGTCACTTCTTGTCGACATCAGCTCATTATCCAAGAATTTGACTTAGAAACACCCCTTTCAGTACTTTGAAGCTTGCATGCCTCAATGGGAAGTTTCTCACTTCCGACGATAGGTTGACATCAATGGCCTTCGACCGAAAGATTTTACGTGGTGTTCGACATCGAATCATATATTCACACCACGTAAATTGTACTGTAGTACCTTGAGGGTCATTATCATTATCGGTGATCCCTCTTGTGTTTATTAACATCTCATGTTATTGGTTGGTAATTTCAGGAGATGTCTTTCCATGTTCGACTTCAGAACATATCTTCACATGGATTGAATTGTACATCGAGCGAAGATTGAACGAGATTGAAGACCCCGGATCTAGTTTCATCCATCCAAGCTGGGATATATTCAGGGATATAAAGACATCAAATGTAGACAGAAGCTGCACAGATGGTCATCTGAGCCAAGGATGATGAATCTACATTTGAAGAATCACTAGGCTGCATATGCAGATGACTATCTTTTCTATGTACATGAAATGAATTTATAAAGTTGAGCATGGGAATGCCCGCCTCAACTAGATCATGAAAATTATATTATGATGATGTATTGTATTGTATCTTATACAAGTCACCTTCTAGTTTCGAAAACCTCGGATCCTCATGATAAAGCATTTCACCTGACATTTAAGATTTATGACTTCATGCTTTAGGGGGCAACTGTTATAGACATATTTGGGCACTTCAACCCCAATCTTATATGTCGATAAAATAGGGCTCTTTAACCCCTAAAAGTGTTGTTTCATACCCTAAAGGATCATGGTCAACTGATTACATCATTCCCCAAAAGTTCCACCTGAAAAACCATCAAGAACTGGCCAAAACAGGACCATACTGACTGCTCCACTGTTACGATGCAATGCATACTGACTCCTACACTAGCTAGGTGCGATGCATACTGATAAGGCCTTCTGTAGGGTGCGATGAGCAAGGATGGACAAATGTCCAAGACAGTTTGCTAAGTGGATGCTCATGGAATCTTCTAGAAACTTCTCCTATGACACTTGCCTCTCTGAATTCGCCCAGGGATGAGTAAGAGATCCAAGAAATCTCCAAGTGGAACCAAAAACAACAAGTGGAATGACACTAATAAAAAACCCAAAGATGACTCACACCCTTGCACACATCTATAAATGGATACCTCATCTGAGAGATATGGAAGCTGGAATTTTGTAATTTGCAAGGAAGTGCTGATAGTTTGTGGTTAAGAAAGAGCATTGTATTGTTGGTGTGATCTTGCTTTTCATGAGGTGAAGAGGGCTTTGATGCTGGGAGGATGATGCTAGATCAGACAACTGGGTTGTAATTCTCCCTTCTATTTAATAAAGTTCTTTGAGTTTTCTTCCATACAATTGTGCAATTGTGAATGTTAGTATTTGTGAATGCCATTGTATGTTCATTGTATTTCTGATTGCAATGCTTATGATATAATAGATCAAGATGCTTTGACGGTGTTTTGTTACTGTTTCCACATGTATTCTCTAAGCGGGATAAGTAGGAGAGGAGTTGCAAGCTCTATCAAGGGGGAGAGAGATCAAGCAAGGAGTTAAGTGGAAGATCCAGGCTTGTTCCTTTGCCTCTCTCTTATCTATCATACATAGAAGAAATCCCAAATTGCTTTGATTGTTTGTTTTTAGGATAGTTGCCAATCCTAGAGGGCTAGTCGATTGAAAAGACACTAGTTTTCCCGGAAACACAGTAGGTAAATATTAAGCGTAATGTACTAAGCCAATGACTGGCTCACTATATTTTGATCTTATCTATTAAATATCATTTTATTCTCATCCAAGGGACAAGATATAAATATAGTAAGTCAATTATTAACTTAGTGTATAATGCTTAATATTTATCCAATGAAGAAAACAACAACAAAACGAAATATATCTAAAAAAAATTAAGCCAATTAAAAATCTCTACCGAAAAAACTCCATAAAAACAGCGAGGTTCTTTTACTTTCTTAAGTTAATGTCTTACACCTTCCCACCCGATAACATAAAAAAACCTTTAAATATTAGCCTTTCACTTATATTTAATGAATTGATTGAACCATAAAATAATTGAATAAAATATATATATTTTTATATAAACTCATTAACCGCTAAATAGAATGGATTTTTTTTAAACATTTAATATTTAAATACATATTAAGTACAACAAATATCATTAGTATAATATTTACTACACCAAGAAATCAACTAAAAGGTATTAGTTTAATTTGATTAAGGTATTAGTTCAATTATATATTTATTATTATATATATATTCTCTTTATATATATAAATTTATATGTTAAATATGATCGTTTTAAATTTAACTTTAATAAATACGAAAACTTATTAAAAAATTAAAATATTTTTTTCATTATTCATAATATTTGAAATTAACACTAAATTTATTATTATTATTTTATATTAAAATAGTTTGTTAAAAATTTAAGGCAAATGACTACTCAGAGTGACGAGGACATGATTTTAGATCCCATAATTATGTTTGTGTAATATTTTTAGTAGATTAAATGATAGTCAATATAGATTAAGATTAATGCTAAACCCTAAGCCTTTCTCTTCTTTTATATGTTAGTAGCTTCTAAAATAGTTTTATATTGTAATTATGGTTTTGTCATAATTACGTGCAAGAATATTAAATAATGCCGTCAAACACTCATCAACTTTCACGAGGATATTGGAATGATAAACTTTTGATTTGACAAATTTGGTTTCCTTATCATTGCAATATGTGGTTAATTAGGTTCATTGAATTTGATCGAATCTACAGTTTACTACTCAACATATATATTAATTTTTGGAGGTTCATAATAGTAGGGAATGAAAGTATAAAGTTTAAGTCAAAAATAAGGAGGAGGTTCATTTTGTTAAGTTATAGTTTAAGAAGATGAAGTTAGTGATGGGTAAGGTGTTATAATACATAAAATTTTACTAGACTAAGAGACAACTCTAGTGGGAATATTCTATGACAAAAGGATATCAAACATATCTAAGAGCCAATATATTTGTTGAACTTGGTGTTAATAGCCAGAGTTCACTCTAATTTTTCAGAGTGGATAACCATTATCTTTAGGTTTGGGTGAGATAAAGAAATCATTAGGTTTTGAAAATAGTCTTTATGTGAGATAAGAAAACTATTAGGTGTGGAAAATGGTATTGGGATAGTTCTATACTATATTTGAAAGCTTGGAATCCTCTATTTGAATTAATGAAGGAACGAGTTAACATTTATCTTATTTGGATCAAACTATGCTCCTTACCATTGAAATTATGGCCAAAAAGATCTCAGAATGATTGGGGACAAACTTGATAGGTTTTTTCTTATAGATGAAATGATGAAGAATAAGGTCAAAACTTCAATTTATCACATATATGTAGATATGAATCTAGGTTATGGTGTTCCAGGTGGTTTAGATAGAAATTGAGCCAAGGGCATATAAACAAGTGATAGACTATAGGATAAGGACATATAAACAAGAGATAGAGTATGGGCCAACGACATATAGACAAGAAATATACTATGTAAAGATCCCCTTTGAATGTCATATATGCCATCATTAGAGAAAATTTGTGCAAAGAGAATATAGATAAGAAATATACTATGTACAAATCTGTGTTAAATGCTATTTTTCATCTTTACAAATATTTAAGAAGGCTAATGAGAAACAAGAGGAGGATCGAACATTGAGACCCTCTTCATGAATATTCTGAATTAGATAAAGGGGGGGCTGTAATTGAGTTCTTTGATAAAGGTGCATTCGGTTGTCAATTCTCCATTCCTTTTTCCATTCAAAACATCTTTTCTTTGCCATTTTCTCGCATGTTGCCACCCATTCATTGCCCTTATTACTTCGTTTTCCCCTGAATGTGTTGTAATAAACCTCAGAATGTTAAGTACTTAATTATTTTCTTTTTCTTTTATTATCAACGAATTAAAGGGTATAGTGCTTTTTTTTTAATAATGATGGTTTTGTCTACCTAGTTCTTGCAACTCCGTTTTAGTTCGGGTAGCCATCCTCCAAGGTTGGCATATCTACATGACTCTATGGATAATCCAAGGACATGGGTTTTGTCTATAGAATTGAAAAAATGGTTTTATGTTATTCATATTGCACATCATTTGATTCTATAAGCCTCTAGGTAATGATCCACAATTTCGATAGTTCGTGCTAGGAATAATTGAGCCATCAACTTCAGGCGCAATTTTTGGGAAAATGGAGCAGAATTTGGAAAATATGAAACATGATTTTCGTTCAAGTCATCTCTAATTAGATTAATTATGTGAACCAACACCCCCCCCCCCGACCTCCAAAATTTCACAAATTAGGAGATATTTATGGTTCTTTCAAAGGGTAATTTATAGTTGTGACATTGACCAACTACACCCCAAACTGAGCAACTAGTTATCAAAGTGCACCAGATCAAGTTATTCTCAGATGGTTCCATTCCAAATAAAACATATGTGATTATATATTTAGCTAAGAATGTATCAAAGATAATATTTAGCAAACTAACTATAGTTTGACAAGTCATTTTTGGGGAAAACAATTTTAACTCGCCCCTGCTCTTTCTTGCATAAATATATGAATAAAAGACAGGTTTGGGAAGTTGATGAAGCAGAGATTTTGTCATTATTTTATGTATGTGAGATGATCTCATATGGTGACAACAAATATCAAGCATTGTTGTACTATTTTGATGTATACTATGGAGTATTATAATAATGCTAATGTTTAGGTTCTCCTATTTGATTTAATCTTTTAGAGAGGAAACCTTGTTGGTTGGCTTAGGACCACCAAATCAACACATTTCCGTCCTATATTATCACTATTATAATGCTTATGATTGTGTGTATATAACTTAGATATGAGTATTTGACTCTATTTCATGTGGAGTTTATATGTGTTTCATAGAATGAAGGTTAATAGTTGATAATTCCATGTTATTTTTATCTAGTTTTCTTTTGATTCAAGTATTGAATGTTATCACTATGCGTATGTAGGAGAAGGTAATGTTATGTTTGAGATTTGGTTTAGATCAGATTTGGAGAGTGTATATGCTAATCTTGTTCCTTAGTCTACAACAATTACATGAATAATCTTGTTTTCTGAGAATACAATTGTTGTTATGCCAAACACCCTCAAAAATTTTGACTACACCTTAATTTTGGAGCCTACTTATGATCCCATGATATGTCACCTCAAGTTGTTTGTGGTCACTTAATGGCCAGTTGATTTTTTCTAAGATTATGACTATCAAACTTACTTTCTTACATATTCTTAACTTTTTGATGCATTCTCAAGCACACCTTCTTCTTGCAAGCTCAATGGTCAATGTTTACCCTTGAAGACAGGAATTGCACAATCCTTGAGAGTAGTCACTGCACAATATATAAGAGTAGTGATTGTGCAGTGACTAGTGACAGTAACTACACAATTCCCAATGATAGTCACTATGCAACCCTGGATGACAGTGACTGCGCAACCCTAGTTGACATTTACTGCACAGTTCATAAAGATAGTGAGTACACAATTCCTATTGACAGTTAGTGAACAATCTTAGTTAATAGTGAGCATGCCATCTTGTGAGATAGTATTTCTCTAGCTCTTAGTTACAATTGTATTATCATTTTGGTGAGTTTCCTCAACTATTTCTTTTGCATTCTTTTTCTTTCATAAGTGTCGCTTTCACTTTCACAATTATTGTTTTGCTATTTTTTTCTTTAACAAGTGTCACTTTGTGTCCTCTTCACTATAGAATGTATCACTTTAACTTTATTTAGCTTTTGCCAGTGTCATTTTCACTTTTTCTTATTGTTGCAAGTGTTGCTTTTGATTGTTTTCCCTCCTACATGTGCCGCACTTTAGCACACCATAAGAGGAAACCCTAGCACATTCTTATGTATTATTTGATCATGCATATTATAATAATATGTGCTGACCCTCTCCCACAACTTAGCACACCTTTTTGTTGTAGTCGTCACTCCTATCGTAACTTGTATTCTAAGTGTCGCAAAGTGACGTTTAAACTGTTGCACTTAGAAATACGTGTCACTTTGCTGTATTTTCAAGGTATGCATGTGGATTTTGAGTTATGTGTAATATTTCAATGTTTTCATAGTGTGATATCATCATTTCAAGGACTTTTCTTTCCTCTCTTGTTTCACTAATCCCACACTTATCAATTTTTGGAGCATTCATTATCTTTGTAACTTGCTCAATCTTCAACCAATCTTCTTGCCCCTTGGAACTATGCATTGCACAGATTTACCTCATAGTGAAGCCCACTTTCCTTCTATATATGTTCACTACATAGTCACTACCACCAAGGATTGCACATTGCGAAATCACAGTGCACAGTATCTGTCTATTGTCCCTAAAAATTGCACAATTCTTCCTCCCGGCTAGTCTTCCACTGCACACTGCATAGTCTCGATCAATAGGCAAGCCTCATTGTCTCTATTACATGAGAAATTATGAAACCACTTAGCTTAGTCTTCCCTAAACTATGCATTGTGTAATCACAGTGAGAAAGCTTGTCTCACTGCATCACTCTCTCCCTCAACTGCACAGTTTTGTCTTCCATTCCCTTAGACACTATGCATTGTGTAGTCACAGTGAGAAATCCTTTCTCACTATCTCATTGAGTTACTAAACTATGCATTACTTTGTCTCTTGCCTTCTAGAACTACACTTTGTGCAATTAAAGTGAGACATCCTTCTCTCTTGCATCAATGATTCCCTCAATTATGAAGTTATGTTTCCCTATCCCTCAGTTACTGGGCACTATGCAATCATAGTGACTAGACCCTCACCACTACCTCTTTCTCCTAAGAAATACCCAAAAATATCATTGACGCAAGAGAGGAGGAACTATGCTCTGGGACCTATTTCATTTTTTAATGAGGTTGACATAGTAAAATAATTGTCCTCATAACCTTTGTTTCATTTTTTAACGAGGTTGACACAAGACTAGGAACTACCCTCAGACCCTTTGTTTCATTTTTTAACGAGGTTGAAACAAGACTAGGAATTGTCCTCGTATTCCTTGTTTCATTTTTTAACGAGGTTGACACAAGAAAAGGAACTATCCTCATACCCTTTGTTTCATTTTTTAACGAGGTTGACACAAGACTAAGAACTATCCTATTATTCCTTGTTTCATTTTTTAACGAGGTTGACACAAGACAAGGAACTATCCTCATACGCTTTTTTTACGACCCATAAGAGGTCACGACTTCCAAGAGGCTCTCAATAGATGGGATAACAATACTCTGGAAGGGATCTATAACAAGGAATCCAAGATTTGGTTCCAATTCCCCCCGTACATAATGTACAACATCATGGAATTGATCGTCTGTTGATGTAGGCATGGAACGGGTTGCCACATAATTAACCCATGGTGGGGATGATACCATTGGGACAAAAGGACCATTTAGGGAATATGGTTGATTGGGAGCCATATTTGGACTAGGAAATGAAAGCTGGTCAATGGTGACAATTCTGCCTTCATGCGGAAAACACATCACTTGAAATAATGTTGAAACAATAGCTCCCATGTCATAAACATAGTCACGCCCAAGAAGTAAATTGTAATCTAAAGGGTCTGGGATTATTATCACGTTCAGATAAATGATTTTTCCTCCCAAAGTAATAGGCAATTGAGGAAGGATCCATAATTGTTGATTGGTCCCTTTGTTAAAAGCCAACAGATTCTGGGTCACTGGCACAAGCGGCGGTGAACCGCACGCTTTCCAAGTAGTGGAGGAAAGGATACTCACATATGCACCTTCATCTATAATAGTGCCAGATATAATCATATTACAAACTTGTACTATGATCTAGAAATGCACCTAAGAAGGAAGACGTAATCCTTCCAGTCGGTTCCAATCAAAGGAATTGACCAGACTACTTGGAGGGTGTACCGTAAGAATGGGAGAATTATCCCCTTGATTTACAAGAGCGAGAGGATTTTCCTCCTATCTTGATGGAACAAGAGGATTTCTCCCAAGCTCATTGGAATCTGAAGAAACGAAAAGAACCTGAGTTGTATCATATTCACTCTCTTCAGGAAAGGTACGATTAATTGAAGGTGAGATCAGGTCAACTATTTCCTCAACTTGTGATTGGTCAGGTATAGACTCATGGGATTCACATTCAGAGAGAGTGGGTTTGACCGATGGTTGATTTGGGTCAGTCACTTTATCAACTAGTGAAGGATTAAGGGAGAGTCTCCTGTAACTAGATGGAAGTCGTTTTGGAGAAGCACGATAGTTATCCAACACTATTTTGGCTTCGTCCTGATAGGGACAAAGGTGAATGGGGTGATTCCCTTCACATAACCTACAGGGAAACTTAACTTTAACCTTCCTTCCATGAACTTTACTACCACTAGTTGATGGTGTGTCACCAACATGATCTCCAGAAGTTGATGAGACAGGATGATGTGAACAAGAAGACCATTCTTATAAGATCTGGGGAATATCAGGATATTTTTGAAGAAGATGGTCTCCCGTACAAATTTTGCATGGATATCGAACTTTGTGATGCTTTTCGAATGGTTTCTCATCAGAAGTTGCATTCAAAGCATTTGTTTCTTGGTTACCCCACTGCTGAATTTTCTTCTTCTTCTTCTTCCCTTTCTTCTTTTTCTTAGCCACTTGGTTACTAGTACCAATACTTTCACCAAGTGAAGAGGGAGAAGGGGAGGAAGAGAAAACCGAGGAATAAGGCAAAGGTTCAACTGGAGGTTGATTTTGTCCAGTTGGAGGAGTACTCAATTGCGGAGAAATCACGACATTTTGAACCAAGGAGGTTGAAAACAACCATACTGGAAAACCAATGGTAAGTCCTGGAAGGGACAATGTAGCCATATAAGGAGCACAAATATTTTCGAAAGGAGGAAAAGGACTAGGATTCCCATGAAAAGGAATTCCTTGATCGGTGGACTCTGGATCTGTCACCATATGTCTCAACCTAAGATCAACTAAGGAGTGAGCATGGAGGATTTTATTCATGATCAATTACATTTATTTTAATCAAAATAACAAAACAAAACAAAATAGGGATGATCTAGGAAAAAGGATTACCAAGTATCCGTGAACCGCAGAATACCCCCCGGCGATCCGAGAAGTACGGGTAGGCAATCTCCCCGAAAGCTGTGCTCAGTGTATCACAGTGTACAAGGCAGCCGACTTGGTTACCTAAGGATGGATAGCAACCTAGTGTTGTTCTCCCATATATACCTGAAAGTACGTGGAGGCCAAATCCGTATTAGCGCTGTTTAATGCAAAATCGCACAGTGAGAACATTCCCATATACTTTACACTCTGTAACACTACCCTATATACCTGAAGGTACATGGACGAGCTACGATATACTCTTGTACGTGTAATGAGGTATCAGACTCAGTATGTATCGCAGACAAGTTAGCGACAACTTCTATGTTTTATGACGTCGGAACATGTCTCTAGCCTAGAAGCTCTAAATGTTATGCGTTAAGTTACAATGCTCCATTAGGTTTAGATGAATTTTAAGTTGACCTTCTTTAGAATTTTTCTTTCAAGGTTCACCACGTGATGTATGTTTGCAATTCCTAGAATGCAACTATTATGATAAACATGTTGGCATTATGATGCATGTGTTGTAGATGATGGAAACCCACTTGTAGTAGAGAAAATCACTTGTACATGGTAACTAGATGAATCTACAGAAGAGATATAAGATGTGACAGAATGCATGGAAGTAGTATGTGTTGAAATGCAGGGCAGCTTCAAGGGATCAGTTCAGAAGGCAACTCAGATGAAAGATCACAATATAGTAGGTAAACATCAAAGAACTACATATCAGTCTTCACAGAATGAAGAAAGAGAGGTATACGCAGGTTCACCATTGACCAAGCTGCATATACACGCTAGTTCACTGTATACTAGTCCCGTATACGTACACACACACTTTCACAGAATGAAAAGCATGTATACCTTGGAAAACTAAGTTTCTGGTCCAAAGTATTTGGTCCATGGTATTTGGTTCGAGGTATTGACCCTAGGTATTTGATCCAAGGTATTGGTCCTAAGTGGTATTGGGCCATGGTATTGAGAAAGGCCTAAAACTATATAAGGAGGAGAAGATCATTAGGCCAAGGTGGACAAGCATTGAATATTTGATAAAGTGTGAGATCTAGTATGCAGGTTATGGGTTTATGATGCTCTAATTGATCTGAGACAAGGAGGAACCTTAGCGGTTGATGGAGGACAAGATCTAATGATGCATCAGGATCTTAAGGCTTGGAATGAATAATATTTATATGGTTTGATCATGTTTATTCTAGATCTGTATACTGATGCATGTGTTGTTCTGTAAATATTATGATCTGGGTATAACTGAAGTCTCGAATAGCTGCAAAATTATGAATGAATATTTACTAATGTATACGCTGGTTGACTTTGGTAAAAGCATGTATACATGCAGGTTCGACACATCAAAGTAGTGTATACCTTGTGAACTATGATGTTTGAAGTTACAATTGGTTCTGGTTATCAGTGTAGAGTTCTGGGTTTTGCTTTATGTTCTGGTGACTGCATTCTGGTAACAGTGTTCAGATTGACTGATTGTGATTTGCTTCAGTGATGATGGATGAGATCTAATAATGGATCAGGATCATAATGACTTATCATTATGTGATCTAATGGGCTAGATCTAGATGCTAACACATGTATTATCCTTTTTATGTGATGATCTGGGTATGTTTGAAGTCGGGAAGTGTAGCGAGGTTATAATTAAGTATTTGCAGATCTATATGCTAGTTCGCTTTGCTGAAGTTGCGTATACATGCTGGTTCAGCTCTTCCAAGTTGTGTATACACTATGAAACATGGTTTTGAGGTTACAGCTGGTTCTGAATGATGATGCAGTGTTCTGGGTACAAATTTGTGTACTGGTTACAGTGATCTCTCTGTTCCAGTTGATTTGTTGAAGTTGATTAAAGTATGAATGAATGGTTGATTCAGTTGTGTCATAGGTTTAGAGGTTTTCAGTGATTGATTGAGTTTGGTAGATTCAGAAAGTAATGATTGAGTTTCAGTGATTAGTTGATGCAGATATTGTTGATGGTTGTATTGCAGTGGTGATTGATTTTGTGCTTCAATGTTGTTGATGGGTCCAATATGAAAATTGGATGAAACGTGGCCTTCAGATTATGGTGTTGTGTTCCAAGAGTATCCAGTCTGAAAATTTATGAAATGTGGTCCCTGGAGGAAGAAAGAAGGTTGTAGCCTTCTGTAGGTCGGCGCCTACGTACTAGTAAACATATCAGCTAGTACAAGAACTAGGGGGTTGTAGGTCCCTTCCAGTAGAAGCTGGAGAACGAGAGAAGGTTGTAGCCTTCTACAGGTAGAAGCCTGTGTATTGGTATGAGTCTACACCAGTACAATGTTGTAAACATATTTTCTTATTATTAATAGAAGACAGAGATGACAACAGTAGGTGGTTTTCACCGACATTGGTTTTCCACCTTAAATCTTAGTGTTCATGTGTGTTGCTTATGTGTGATGGTTCACTCTATTATTAACTGCATATGGTTACTGTTTAATGTTTAATAAAGTACTGATGCACATATTAAAGATCAACATATGATGAATTAACTAAATCATTAGTTTGTTGGATATACGCTTGTTTCCTTAAGCACAATTGCGTGTACACACGGATCACCCTCATGGAAGTAGCATATACAAATTTGAGTATGAAAAGAAAAATATTATTGACTTGACTAATACTGATTCACCCCCCCCCCCTCTCAGTATTATTTCTAGTAGTTGGTATCAGAGCAGGTCTTTTGGTAGAAGCCTGATCACTTGAAGGAGATCCATAGAACAATGGGAAATAATCTATAGAAGAAAGCTCCTCAAAATAAGAAGACATCTCAAATGAACTATGACAGTGGGATAATCGATTAGGGATTATGTGGAAGAAACTCTTCAGATTCAGAATCACCTCAGAATGAAGATGAACAAGCAAAAGAACTATTAGGTATGAATTTGTTATGGGTGACTTGACTTGACTAATACTGATTCAAATAGAGGTAGAAATTAAAAGGTTTACAGATAAAATTAGAGATCAACAAGATCTATTGGACAAAAGGGAATGCGCCTTCAAAGAAGAAGCTACAAATCTAAAAAATCAACTAGAGGAAGGAAACAAAGAAAAGGAATATCAATGTCAAAAGCTGCAGGATGAAGTGACTTCATTAAGAAATGAAGTAAATAAAAGGAGCACAATAATCAAGAAACTCAAAGATAGATCTAGTTACTATGAAATTCTTGAAGCTAAGATCCTCTCTCTAAAAGAAGATCTTGAAAAATCAAATAAGTAGAATGAAGAACTACTCCAAGCTCTTGAAGAACAAGAAAATGAAGTTCTCTAATTAAGGCAAAAAGTGGAAGAAGGAAGAAAAGCTTAAGAAATCATGAAGAAGAAGTATCTTGAAAAGGAAGAGCAATATCAGGTTGAGGTAAATATATTAAAGGGTAGATTAGAAAAAAAGGATAAGCTTTTACAATTTCAAGATAGTACTAAGATTTTGGATGATATTCTTAGTAGTCAAAGGTCTCCTGCCATCAAATCTGGTCTTGGTTTCCATGAATCTGTTGAAGGTGAATCTAGCTCACAAGCTAAGGCAAGGAACTCTAATGTAAAACCTGAAATGCTCAACAAGGAGATTAGAGGTCAACTCCATCAACAACCAAGGAAAGAAATTCTTCAAAGAAAATCTTTTACTCCTAAACATGGAAATGATAGTCAGTTATTTCCTCAAATGAATAATGTTGAATGTTTTATATGTCATAATCTTGGACATGTTGCAGCAAGATGCAGAAGTAGAATGGTTCAAGACCATCACATAGAAAGATCATAACCTTGCAGGTACTTTAAGGGATATTTTTTTCTTGCAATATGTTTGGTCACAAAGCCATTGACTGCTATAGAAGAAATATGAAACATGTAAGATGTTATTCATGTAACAAGCTTGGACATATAGCAAAGGAATGCAGGAGAAAATATCGGGCACCATACCAAAAGGAGAAAACATCATCACACTCGAAGATACGGAAGAAGAAGGAAGTATAGTCAGACAAATGTGACATGGCACAATGTACAGACATGACAGACTCTAGAGAAGTTGAAAGTATGAAACTTCAATGTTCTAAATCTCATACGCAAGTTTCATGAAGACAAGTCACGTATTTACGCAAGTTCAAAGCTGCACATTCGCATATATGTAGCTTGAGAAAAATGTTGTGGGATAATCTCAGAAAAATTGATGTGATATGATTCAGACAATTATCAGTTATCTTTTCTGTCATAGATGGCTACAGTCTGTGGATGTTATTTAGAAGTGTTTTGATCCTCACAAGTTTTTGATAACTTGATGTATATCTGATCAATGATGATGCCTTAATACTTCTTACTGATATATGCAATAATCAGATCTAACAGTGAACAGGTGGAACAGGTTCAGGGGGAAAGCATGCTATGCTTCTAATAAAGCATTGTTGGCAATATGTTTAGAATTATTTGGTATCTAATCAATGATGATGAAGCTTATGTGGCTAAATTATACATCTTGCTAAATTATGGTTATGAGTTGCCCATGATAAAATCTCAGATGATACTTGGGGTCACATAGTTGCTATTCAGATCAGATTTATGGATGATTGTGAATGACCTTTTGATGATTCATATAGTACATATATGTTGCTTACATGGTGATCTTCATAAGGACAAGGAGAAGTACAAATCTTGAGTACACAACTTCATTATTTGATGATGAGCCACTCATTTCTTTTATGTTGCTGTCATCATGCCTTCAAAGATGCATAAAGTTCATATGGTGATATAGGATTCATATATATCTTGGCTCTCACACGGTTGAGGATTGTTGTTGTTGATAATATCAAGAAATCTTAACAAATGACCATGAGCTCATGGTTTGCTAGATACATATTGATATCTCTTTGATGGATACATGGATGATTACTTAAGTTGCATATTGTTGGTTGGCCAAGAGAATGGTGCTATTGCAGGTCTCATGAAGACATAACTATTTGAAGACATGGATATTCGAAGACATGGCTTACTTAACCACATAATGATGATGAGTTATTATCTTATGATGATAGGTTGATACTCACATATGTTGATTATCATGGTTGATGCTTATCAGATGTGGGATGTTCCCTAATGATGATACATGGTTGATATATTGAAGGTCCTTGTGGAAAGATCATGTAGTTCTTGATGATGATGTGAAAGATCATGTGATGACTATGGCGTTTTCACATATGTATGATATGATGTGAATGATTTTGTGCTACTACTTGGAGATATGAGATATGCTGAGTTGATTCATGGAAGGTTAAGATGATACTCTTTCTACTAAGGAAAGGAAGAAAGTTGATCTTGATGAGATCAAGAGGATGAGTTGATATCTATATGCAAACATACCTTGTCACAGGTTGATGATATTTACACTGTCATATCTTGTGAACTAATGATGAACATATACAGGTTGTTGATCTGGATGCTGTTGATAGATGCTTATTGGAACAGATCATACATGGTGTATGATAGTTGCTTATGACTATCATGGTCTTGATATTTGGTCTTTGTTATAAATGTCATGTATATCATTCGATGTAAAGGTCATATAAAGACCCATGATGTAATAATTTGTCTCTGTCTGTTGTAGTCTTTTGATGAGTCATTGTTTGGTCCTATGATGTAATTTGTACCTCCATTATGCATGGGAAGGATGATGTAATAATTTCTATATTTTAGTCATGTATAAACAAATTGTTATATCCCCACTTGGTTGGGAGGATGAGTAAAATTTGGTGCATCCCCACTTGGTTTGGAGAATGAATGTATGTATGAGTCATTGGTGATAGGAAGGTCAAACTCACATAGTTGAGTTATAGAGTCATGTTATTTTTCTTGAAAATATTTGCAGAACTCTGCATGTGCTCAGAGGGAGCATGGATGATATAATACATCTCAGCATGAACAAAGGGGGAGTTCAATCAAAGAATTCAACATGTGACTAGGGGGAGCATGATTAATACTCAGCTATGAAAATATGAAATTCTTCATTTTGGTCTGCCCTTTTCTCTTGATATCAAAGGGGAGAATATCTTGGTCTTCCCTTTGCCCTTGATGTCAAAGGGGGAGAGTGACTTCGTGTTGTTGTTGCCATCGAGTCCAAAGGGGGAGATTGTTGGCATTATGATGCATGTGTTGTACTTGATGGCAACCCACTTGTAGCAGAACAACTCGGTTGTACATGGTAACTAGATGAATCTACAGAAGAGATATCAGATGTGACAGAATGCATGGCAGTAGTATGTGATGAAATGTAGGGTAGCTTCGAGGAATCATTTTAGAAGGAAACTCACTCAGATAAAAGATCACAGTATAGCAGGTAAACAACAACAAATTACAGAAAAGTCTTCATAGAATGAAGAAAGAGAGATAAACGTAGGCTCACCATTGACCAAGCTGCGTATACACGCTCGTTCACTGTATACACGTCATGTATACGTACACACGCACTTTCACAGAATGAAAAGCACGTATACCTTGGAAATCTAAGTTTCTGGTCCGAAGTATTTGGTCCATGGTATTTTGATCCATGGTATTGGTCCATGGTAATTGGTCCGAGGTATTGACCCTAGGTATTTGATCTAAGGCATTGGTCCTAAGTGGTTTTGGTCCATGGTATTGAGAAAGGCCTAAAACTATATAAGGAGGAGAAGATCATTAGGCCAAGGTAGGTAAGCATTGAATATTTGATAGAGTGTGAGATCTAGTATGCAGGTTATGCGTTTATGATGCTCTACTTGATCTGAGCCAACGAGGAGCCATAGCGGTTGATGGAGGACAAGATCTAGTGATGGATCGAGATCTTAAGTCTTGGAATGAGTTATCTTTATATGGTTTGATCATATTTATTCTAGATCTGTATACTAATGCATGTGTTGCTTTGTAAATATTATGATCTGGGTATAACTGAAGTCTCGAATAGCTGCAAAATTATGAATGAATATTTACTGATGTATACACTGGTTGACTTTGGTAAAAGCATGTATACACGCAGGTTTGACACATCAAAGTAGTGTATACCTTGTGAACTATGATGTTTGAAGTTACAATTGGTTCTGGTTGTTGATGCAGAGTTATGGGTTTTGATTTATGTTCTAGTGACTGCATTGTGGTAATAGTGTTGGTGGGCTCCAGTATTGTAGCAATAATGCTACAACTCCTGGAACTCCCTTCCTTAATTTTATCAACCCGGTAGTTCGTGACAAACTTGGAAGCGACGGTGTTGTATGCACAAGTACTAGCTCTTGCCGCAGCTGTCACTTGGTCAGCTGGCACAAGTCCACTAGGAGCTTAAGCCAACTTCTATGAGCTCTTAGAAGAAGCTTTTTAATTGATGGATGAAAGCTAACTCAAAGGAAGCTAATCTACTTGCGGAAAGAAACTGAAAGTCAAAAAGAAACGCAAACCCTAGCAAACCCTAATTCTACCAATTAGTCCTACTGATGCAAGGAAGAGGATGCAAGCTACTGAAAGGAATGCCATTGACTTCTAGGAAGGTAAAATGCATGTGTCTAAGTTATCACTATCCGAAGAAAACATCTTTTTGTATTTTTGAATAAGTTGTTAGAATTATCATGCATGTGATTTTTAACTAGCTTTTGATTGTGCAGAGGTGGATCGGTGGGAGAAAATTCTTGCAGGAGGTTGGGAAGGTTAGAAGAGGTCCTAAGGGGTCCCTAGCACCCTTCTTGAGAGTTTCACAATGTTTGGCTATCAAGAAACCTCATTCGTGAGCTTCTACAGGAAGTCTGCAGGGGTTCTACAGGATGTTCTGGGATTTCTACAGGATGTTCTGTAATTTTTCTACAGGATGTTTAGTAATGGAATTTTGGAGCATGGGTGAGTGAGGTAAGGTGCATGAATGGATAGGGAGGCAGGGTAGGGGCCTGAAATGACCCAAGGACTGATGGATAGAGTTGAGGAGAAGGTGTAGATGGCTGGACTTGTTCCAAGAAGACTGAAGTAATGCTGCACAAAAGGTAGGGTTATGAGGGCAGTATGGCAACGTGAGGCAAGAAACCAAGTTAGGAGATGGAGAAGATGGGTTTGAGGGAGTCTGGGTAGACAGAGAAGTGGTACAGGTGCTCTGCAATTTGTGTTTCCAACTGAACCAACAAAGACATGCAAGAGAACAAAGATCTAGTTATGCTACCCTAATATGATCTAGCTAACAGTAACAAGAATGGACAATAGCTTTATTTGCAAGGAAACCATGTATATTAACTGTGCAATGAAGCATTCAAAGATCTGAACATGTAACCAACTTTTGCAAATGAAAACCAAACACTAATGATTGCATGGATAAGCAAACTCAGTGCCTTTGTGGGCAGCAAAGTCATCCTAGTCACAGCTCCTGATCCCACTAAGGGAGAGGTGAAACCACAGATGTTTGTTGGCCCTTTTCTTGAAGCTTTTTCTGTTAACAACCTATCAACTAAATTTGAGCATGAAAAGCTATTTTACACATAAAAAAACAAACTAAATAACAAAACAAGAGTTAGATATAAATAGCAGATTTTATTCTAAGAATGCAGCAAAAACACATAAAGATAATCAAAGGAGGTATTGGGCGCTTGAGATGGGCCCAACCCCAAGAGCTACAGCCTCCTAAGAGAGATTTAGAGCTGGTGCAAAGCCGGATTCATCTTTATTGATCAAGAAATGAAGAGTTACATCAAAACTGTCCACAAGGAGAACTTGAAAATGAGCTGACAACAAAACTAATCTATTGCCTAGAAATCAAACTACAAAATGACTACAACAAGACTATGAAATGACTAACTACCAGCTACAGAAGTGACTAACAACTAGCTAACCCCAAATGAGGCCCTAAGCCTTCTTATTTATACAAATTGAGGACCCGAACAGTCCTCCTAAACTTTAGGGACTCGGCTGCCCAAGACTTGTAGTTAACAGCAGTCCTACTTGACTTGCTTGGTTGCCCTTGTGCTGATTGATTTGGTGGCCCTTGAACTCCGAGCTGATGGTGGAGAATTCGAGTTAAGGGCCCATAAATGAAGGGGACACCTTCCTACAAATCCTCTCCCTTGTTCTCCCACGAATTTGGCTCCCAAGTGCTCATTAAAACCTTCAATTTTGTCTCCAAATTGACCAAAAAGGCTACACAAAGCACCCATTAGACTTGTTGGCATAATGACTAACCAAATTCACTCTATTAGCATAAATATAATCAAAAACATGCAATAAACTAATGAGAATGGTGGATTAAGTCAAATTAGGAGGTTGAATGAGCCCAAATAATTATCCATTTTTGGGGCTCATCATCACCCCCCTACTGAAAGTGTTGCTCATCCTCTGAGCAACCAATCTCTCTCCTCATCTTTGATGGCCCTGGTGGCCTCCTTAGCTAAAAGCTCAGCCGATTTCTCCTTTTGCTGCCCTTTTTCCAAACTTCCTGTAGAAAGTCCTGTAGCTGAGTTCTGGCTTCCTGTAGAAACAGTCAGCACCACTGTATCCTGCTTGGCTGTGGGTGATTTTCCTTTCAGCTTGGCTGTGGCTACCTTAGAGGTGCCCTCACTGACGTGGACTTTTTTAGTCCTTTCCATTCTACTCTGTAGTCTTTTCTCCCTGGGTGTTAGTGTCTTCATTCCTCCCACAGTTTTGGCCTCAACAATTTGGCCCGTTTTCTTGCTTTTCCTTTTGTTGTTCTTGTGGCTTTTCCTGTGATGGCCTATCCTGGGTCTTCTTACCACTGCCTTTCTCTCTTGCCTCCGTGTGTTTCCTTTCTTCAATTTTGCCTCAAATTTTGTAAAAAAAAACTTTTTACGCTTCTCAGCTCTCTCATTACATCTAAAGCTGAAATCAACTCCAGAAGGAGCACTGCCAGACTTGCCCTTAGAATCTCTGATTGATTTTGCACTTGCAGTTGAGGAAAAAGTGGAATGAGCATCTTCCTCTAGCTTCATATTCACTTGCTTGGAAGGATTCACATTCTGGTCATGTAGATGTAGATCTTCAGAGAGCAAAGGATTGCAAGCAACTTGTGTATCCAGTTTCACTGACATCTTGTCCTTTTTAAGAACTGAAGAAGATGGGGTACCTCTTGCACCCATATGCTTGTTCATGTCATTAGCTGCTACATCAACAGGCCGTACTCCTGTGGAAGCCCTTTTGTCAGTTGCAAGAGCAAATGGTTGTGGAATAGTATACTTCAACCTTGCAGTTCCATTTTTTTGTTGGCCGATGAACTGAACCTTCTGTAGCTGACACTGTGACTTCCATATGTTCCAATTGAGACTTTTCTCCCGTATTTCCATGTGAACTCAAGTCAATGCTACCTCTTGTTCCAACCTTTACAACCCCTTTGATAGACTTGGATGAAATGGCCTTGACTTCTGCATTTGAGAATTCCCACCTTTACCAAGAACACTTGAACCAGGCCTATGTGATTTCAACTCTGTCAAATGCTGGTTAGACATATTTCCATTACCCTTAGAAACTCCCTTCTTTTTATCGTCAGTCACATCAGATTGGCCTGCAGTTGAATCACGTACTTTAGACTGACGTTTGTGGTCATCGTATGCTTCACCATCTGTCTCAGTACTGTCTTGAACAATTGCTTTCTCTTTTGCTTGTTTTCTTTTTGTGGCCTCTTCAGATTCAATCTCCTCTGCCAGCATTAGAAGTTCATGTAGGCCAGTTGTAGTTGTCAATATTGTATTTGCATCGACTGCCCCTTTTTCATTCTCAAACTCCCCAGGGCAGAAAGAGAACTGAGGGCCCAGACTATTGGACAGGGGACAAATTTCAATGTTACCATCGACAACCTGTGAGCTCAAATTCTTCTCCATGGCTCTGACTAATCCACCTTCATCCACCATGATATGGGAAACATCTGCAGTCCTTACCATAACATGATCTGTTCTAGCTTCGTCCACCACTCATTTGGAGCTTGAATTTCGATGAAAATCCCATATTTTCTTTCTGCATGGTTGTTTTCTGCGTTTCCTGTAGACGACTTCCTGTAGAAACGCCTGTAGAGTGTGACAGGCGGGAATTTTTTAAGGAACTATAGAGATCTCGAGAAAAAAGGCAGAAATCTTGTAGAGCACCATTGGTTAACTGATCTGGAAATGGTGGACATGCGCTTCAGTTGACCGCAGTTGAACAAAGAGTGGTGAGAGTTTCAGCCGAGCGTCGTTTAACTGCAGCGTGATTCACGTGAGAGAGTGAAGTGGCCAAGTGTACGTGGCCACATGCAGACTGCAGTTCTATTTATTAACTGTATGTTTTCTTCTTGATCCGCTGCACTGGAGTTCAAACAGCTGACACTAACTGTGTTTTTCAACTTCCACGTAAATGACTTATCCATGCATGCTGCGTGATTTTTGCCTTGATGAGTGCAATCGAATATGGCTAGCTTCCTGGCTGAATCCCCCCATCTCATTCGTTCATGCAATGCTTAGATTAGACTCATGCAATAGAGGAACAAGGTTTAGTCACGTACCTGAAGTCAAATGGCTGCTGTGAAGTGCTTTTTGCTGCTGCATTCTCATATTCTGCTGCTGCATGCTTGGATCCTTTGGTTGCATGAGGGCTTGGCTGATGATTGTTGATTGTTTTTCCTTGTGCAGGTGTCCTCTGACCAGATCTAAGCTGCAGGCATTTGTTTCCACGTTCAAATCTGCACCTTCAAGCTGCTGCTGCTGCATTTTCACCAGACCAGAACTTATTTTCGCCATTGCTCCCAAACGGTAAACCGGATTGATCTAAAACTTGCTGAGCATGTTCCTATCATCATTATGCACCTCCCATAGCAAAATCGTGATCACTGGATGCACGGATTTCGAGAGAAATGGAAAATGGATGAAGATTTCAGAGATCGATTTCTCGGAAACCGTGCATCGGAATCGGCTGAAACTGCTTGGGTAGGTTACCATCACTCATATGCATATCCCCATGAAACAGGTTTTGAAACGGATGCACGGATATGGAGAAAATGCAAAAATGTCTGATGGTGATGGAGGCTGATTTCTTGGAAAGCATGCACCGGAATGGCCTGAAACGGCTCAAGCATGTTTCCATCACCCTTGTACAATTCCCCATAAAACGGTTTTTCAAATGGATGCATGGTTTTCAAGTTATGGCAAAAACAAATTTTGTTCTAGGTATTTTTGCTTCAAGGCATTTTGCATTTTTGTTGCATGGTATGAAAAATGAATTTGGGCTGTGATGCAGGTATGGAGATGATGGAGGAGGAGTTGGAAGATTGCATGAGGATTTCTGAACCCTTGAGGAAGCTACCGTGTTCACCAAACCACTTTTTTCAATCCATTTTTAACTTCTTGTAGCTCCTACAGGAACTTCCTGTAGAAAACACAGTTTTGAGGAAAGAAGTGCAATGACATGAAAAAAAATGATGGAAAAGGGGTGAGGGATGGAAACATGGATTCTTGCAGGCATAACCAATAGATTCCAAGCTTTAGATCCCCTTTCAAAATCAAATTTGGCTCGCTTGAAGGTTCTACAGGATGTTTCCTGTAGAAATATAGAACCTCCTCTAGAAGGCACAAAAACTCCTTTGTCTTTATTTTGAGTGATCCTCATGACCTTCAATGTCATTGTTGAAACCTGAAATTATTCAATGGAAATTAGATTTATTTTTCTTTTTCTTTTTCTCTTTTTTTTTTGAAAAACAACTAGGGCACCTCATGGAGGTTTTCACCCTAATTGTCTGCCCTGGGCGCCTCCAAGGGAGGTTTTCACCGAGAGATCTTATTCTCTTTTCTCTTTTTTTTCCAACCCATTGACCGCCTCATGGAGGTTTTCAATCAATGAGCCAATCTAAGGCGCCTCCGAGGAGGTTTTCACCTTAGATTTCTACTTTCCTCTTTTTTCATTTTTTTCCTTTTTCTTTTTTCTCTTTTTTTCTTTTTTTTTTTCTTTTTTCTACCCTACCCTACTTGAAAAACAAAATCTTTCTCAAGTATAAGAATACTTCCAATGGAGCCATGTGCACATCGAGATTAGAGACAAAATGATGTGGAGGCTCGAAATGCATGCTTGGATAGGTATCCAAATCTCAGAGACCAAATGATATGACCTTGAAGGGATCAAACATAGCTGAGGAAGAGAGTACCACTGCAACTTAGTGACCGTCTGAAACCATATCTCAATATAGCTCTGATATCCTTGGTTCTTTTGCTGATCTGAATCATGTTTCATGTCACCTTCTAACATGACTTTCTCATCTTCCTATTTTTGCTGATCTTTCTCTTGACTGCATGGAGGGTTTGATGGTAACCATGAGGAAGCTTTCTCGATCTCTGATTCTGATCTCTTCTCTTCATCAAGTGTAGCCCATGGTTCTTTGATTTCCTCTTTTGAATCTTCTTTTGCCTTTGGTCCTCCAATGCTTTCAATATAATCACTTTTTTGCAATACCCTTCCTGAGCTATGGTGAAGATCATTGAGCTCAAGAGGAGTTGTTTGGACATGTTGTGCCTCAGATTTGCAATTGGGTTGAGCTACTCCATGGTATGGTTTTGGATATGGTGGTACGGGTAGCTGAGTGGGGGTGTAGATTTGAGATGGATGTGGATGGGGTTGTGGTTGGGTAGGCATTTGGGGTTGCCTTGGTTGAGGAGGAGGTGATGGTTGCAGTTGAGCATGTGGTGGAGGAAAAGAAGTGGGAGGAGTGTTGTACTGGGGCCTCCACCCCTGATGAGGTGCATTCCACTGAGGCTGTGGCTGAGCATAAGAATGAAACGAATGAGCAACTGGTTGGGCATAATATGGATCTGGGAAGGAACAAGGAGGAGGTGTGAACCAGGAAGGATGAGCAGGGGGACCCCAAGAAGGCATGAAAGTGGCTTGATAGGGGTCATAATAGGTCTCGGGTGTCCCTTGCAGTTCCTGCTGGTAAGATCTAGGTCCATGCAGACTCCTTTGGTTCATATAATAGAGTGGTCCAGTGGCTCCTTTGGCTCTCTGATATGCACCTTTGATTCCGGGTAAGGAAGGGCACTGATCTGTAGGATGGTATTCTTCACAGATGAAACACACTTCTAGGGAGTGCATTGGACATTCGTTCCTAGGATGCTTTCTAGTGCACCTAGGACAAAAGATGACCAAAGCCCTCTTGGCTTCCTCTTGCTTCTTTTGGATCCACAGGGTATCCAATTGCATGGCAAGAAACTGCCTCATATCACTCTTGAAATCTTCTATCTGATCTTCAAATTCATCTTTGGACAAGGGACTGCTCCCAACATTTCTGCTTGTAGCCATTTGCTCCAGAGGAATGGTTTCTTCTTCTTCTCCCCTAGAGGTTCTTCAAATATGTCTTGATGTCCACCCAGGGGTTCTTCTTAGTCACAACCATCGAAGAAGAGAGAAGATTGGCTGTGTGAAGCAAAGGGGGGTGTTGTGAAAATATTTTTCTAACTTATCTCTACTCCTACAAGGCATGAAAGGAAATATTTTTGGTTGATTTTTTGTATTTTTCTTCTTGTACTTTCAAAACTAAAATAGATTGAACTACAACTAACTATCTTGCTGAAATGAAAATGCGGAATTGAAATGAAAGCAGTAAAGGACTAATCTATTTTGCTCAAATGAAATTGCAGGAATGAAATGCTAAGCTACGCTTGGGGAATTGAAATGCTACTCTACACTTGCAAAAATGAAATTGCGGAATTGAAAAGCTAATCTATGAAAGCGGGAAATGCTAATCTACTTTTGCATAAACGAAATTGCATAATGGAAATGAAATAAACTACTTAGCAGAAGATTGTAGTGGAAAATAGAAGAAAAGCGGCAATCACCAATACTCTGACGCTTCCCCGACAATGGAGCCAAAAATATGGTGGGCTCCAGTATTGTAGCAATAATGCTACAACTCCTGGAACTCCCTTCTTTAATTTTATCAACCTGGTAGTTCGTAACAAACTTGGAAGCGACGGTGCTGTATGCACAAGTACTAGCTCTTGCCGAAGCTGTCACTTGGTCAGCTGGCACAAGTCCACTAGGAGCTTAAGCCAACTTGTATGAGCTCTTAGAATAAGCTTTTTAATTGATGGATGAAAGCTAACTCAAAGGAAGCTAATCTACTTGCGGAAAGAAACTGAAAGTCAAAAAGAAACGCAAACCCTAGCAAACCCTAATTCTACCAACTAGTCCTACTGATGCAAGGAAGAGGATGCAAGCTACTGAAAGGAATGCCATTGACTTCTAGGAAGGTAAAATGCATGTGTCTAAGTTATCACTATCTGAAGAAAACATCTTTTTGTATTTTTGAATAAGTTATTAGAATTATCATGCATGTGCTTTTTAACTAGCTTTTGACTGTGCAGAGGTGGATCGGTGGGAGAAAATGCTTGCAGGAGGTTGGGAAGGTTAGAAGAGGTCCTAAGGGGTCCCTAGCACCCTTCCTGAGAGTTTCACAACGTTTGGCTATCAAGAAACCTCATTCGTGAGCTTCTACAGGAAGTCTGCAGGGGTTCTACAGGATGTTCTATAATTTTTCTACATGATGTTTAGTAATGGAATTTTGGAGCATGGGTGAGTGAGGTAAGGTGCATGAATGGATAGGGAGGCAGGGTAGGGGCCTGAAATGACCCAAGGACTGATGGATAGAGTTGAGGAGAAGGTGTAGATGGCTGGACTTGTTCTAAGAAGACTGAAGTAATGCTGCACAAAAGGTAGGGTTATGAGGGCAGTATGGCAATGTGAGGCAAGAAACTAAGTTAGGAGATGGAGAAGATGGGTTTGAGGGAGTTTGGGTAGACAGAGAAGTGGTACAGGTGCTCTGCAATTTGTGTTTCCAACTGAACCAACAAAGACATGCAAGAGAAAAAAAATCTAGTTATGCTACCCTAATATGATCTAGCTAACAGTAACAAGAATGGACAACAGCTTTATTTGCAAGGAAACCATGTATATTAACTGTGCAATGAAGCATTCAAAGATCTGAGCATGTAACCAACTTCTGCAAATGAAAACCAAACACTAATGATTGCATGGGAAAGCAAAGTCAGTGCCTTTGTGGGCAGCAAAGTCATCCTAGTCACAGCTCCTGATCCCACTAAGGGAGAGGTGAAACCACAGATGTTTGTTGGCCCTTTTCTTGAAGCTTTTTCTGTTAACAACCTATCAACTAAATCTGAGCATGAAAAGCTATTTTACACATAAAAAAACAAACTAAATAACAAAACAAGAGTTAGATCTAAATAGCAGATTTTATTCTAAGAATGCAGCAAAAACACATAAAGATAATCAAAGGAGGTATTGGGCACTTGAGATGGGCCCAACCCCAAGAAATGAAGAGTTACATCAAAACTGTCCACAAGGAGAACTTGAAAATGAGCTGACAGCAAAACTAATCTATTGCCTAGAAATCGAACTACAAAATGACTACAACAAGACTATGAAATGACTAACTACCAGCTACAGAAGTGACTAACCACTAGCTAACCCCAAATGAGGCCCTAAGCCTTCTTATTTATACAAATTGAGGACCCCAACAGTCCTCCTAAAGTTTAGGGACTCGGCTGCCCAAGACTTGTAGTTAACAACAGTCCTACTTGACTTGCTTGGTTGCCCTTGTGCTGATTGATTTGGTGGCCCTTGAACTCCGAGATGATGGTGGAGAATTCGAGGTAAGGGCCCATAAATGAAGGGGACACCTTCCTACAAATCCTCTCCCTTGTTCTCCCGCGAATTTGGTTGCCAAGTGCTCATTAAAACCTTCAATTTTGTCTCCAAATTGACCAAAAAGGCTACACAAAGCACCCATTAGACTTGTTGGCATAATGACTAACCAAATTCACTCTATTAGCATAAATATAATCAAAAACATGCAATAAAATAATGAGAATGGTGGATTAAGTCAAATTAGGAGGTTGAATGAGCCCAAATAATTATCCATTTTTGGGGCTCATCATCACCCCCCTACTGAAAGTGTTGCTCATCCTCTGAGCAACCAATCTCTCTCCTCATCTTTGATGGCCCTGGTGGCCTCCTTAGCTAAAAGCTCAGCCGATTTCTCCTTTTCCTGCCCTTTTTCCAAACTTCATGTAGAAAGTCTTGTAGCTGAGTTTTGGCTTCCTGTAGAAACAGTCAGCACCACTGTATCCTGCTTGGCTGTGGGTGATTTTCCTTTCAGCTTGGCTGTGGCTACCTTAGAGGTGCCCTCACTAACGTGGACTTTTTTAGTCCTTTCCATTCTACTCTGTAGTCTTTTCTCCCTGGGTGTTAGTGTCTTCATTCCTCCCACAGTTTTGGCCTCAACAATTCGGCCCGTTTTCTTGCTTTTCCTTTTGTTGTTCTTGTGGCTTTTCCTGTGATGGCCTATCCTGGGTCTTCTTACCACTGCCTTTCTCTCTTGCCTCCGTGTGTTTCCTTTCTTCAATTTTGCCTCAAATTTTGTAAAATTTTTTTTTTACGCTTCTCAGCTCTCTCATTACATCTAAAGCTGAAATCAACTCCAGAAGGAGCAATGCCAGACTTGCCCTTAGAATCTCTGATTGATTTTGCACTTGCAGTTGAGGAAAAAGTGGAATGAGCATCTTCCTCTAGCTTCATATTCACTTGCTTGGAAGGATTCACATTCTGGTCATGTAGATGTAGATCTTCAGAGAGCAAAGGATTGCAAGCAACTTGTGTATCCAGTTTCACTGACATCTTGTCCTTTTTAGGAACTGAAGAAGATGCGGTACCTCTTGCACCCATATGCTTGTTCATGTCATTACCTGCTACATCAGCAGGCCGTACTCCTGTGGAAGCCCTTTTGTCAGTTGCAAGAGCAAATGGTTGTGGAATAGTATACTTCAACCTTGCAGTTCCATTTTTTTGTTGGCCGATGAACTGAACCTTCTGTAGCTGACACTGTGACTTCGATATGTTCCAATTGAGACTTTTCTCCCGTATTTCCATGTGAACTCAAGTCAATGCTACCTCTTTTTCCAACCTTTACAGCCCATTTGATAGAAGTACTTGGATGAAATGGCCTTGACTTCTGCATTTGAGAATTCCCACCTTTACCAAGAACACTTGAACCAGGCCTATGTGATTTCAGCTCTGTCAAATGCTGGTTAGACATATTTCCATTACCCTTAGAAACTCCGTTCTTTTTATCGTCAGTCATATTAGATTGGCCTGCAGTTGAATCACGTACTTCAGACTGACGTTTGTGGTCATCGTATGCTTCACCATCTGTCTCAGTACTGTCTTGAACAATTGCTTTCTCTTCTGCTTGTTTTCTTTTTGTGGCCTCTTCAGATTCAATCTGCTCTGCCAGCATTAGAAGTTCATGTAGGCCAGTTGTAGTTGTCAATATTGTATTTGCATTGACTGCCCCTTTTTCATTCTCAAACTCCCCAGGGCAAAAAGAGAACTGAGGGCCCAGACTATTGGACAGGGGACAAATTTCAATGTTACCATCGACAACCTGTGAGCTCAAATTCTTCTCCATGGCTCTGACTAATCCACCTTCATCCACCATGATATGGGAAACATCTGCAGTCCTTACCATAACATGATCTGTTCTAGCTTCGTCCACCACTCATTTGGAGCTTGAATTTCGATGAAAATACCATATTTTCTTTCTGCATGGTTGTTTTCTGCGTTTCCTGTAGACGACTTCCTGTAGAAACGCCTGTAGAGTGCAACAGGTGGGAATTTTTTAAGGAACTGTAGAGATCTCGAGAAAAAAGGCAGAAATCTTGTAGAGCACCATTGGTTAACTGATCTGGAAATGGTGGACATGCGCTTCAGTTGAACAAAGAGTGGTGAGAGTTTCAGCCGAGCATTGTTTAACTGCAGCGTGATTCATGTGAGAGAGTGAAGTGGCCAAGTGTACGTGGCCACATGCAGACTGTAGTTCTATTTATTAACTGTATGTTTTCTTCTTGATCCGTTGCACTGGAGTTCAAACAGCTGACACTAACTGTGTTTTTCAACTTCCACGTAAATGACTTATCCATGCATGCTGCGTGATTTTTGCCTTGATGAGTGCAATCGAATATGGCTAGCTTCCTGGCTGAATCCCCCCATCTCATTCGTTCATGCAATGCTTAGATTAGACTCATGCAATAGAGGAACAAGGTTTAGTCACGTACCTGAAGTCAAATGGCTGCTGTGAAGTGCTTTTTGCTGCTGCATTCTCATATTCTGCTGCTGCATGCTTGGATCCTTTGGTTGCATGAGGGCTTGGCTGATGATTGTTTATTGTTTTTCCTTGTGCAGGTGTCCTCTGACCAGATCTAAGCTGCAGGCATTTGTTTCCACGTTCAAATCTGCACCTTCAAGCTGCTGCTGCTGCGTTTTCACCAGACCAGAACTTCTTTTCGCCATTGCTCCCAAACGCTAAACCGGATTGATCTAAAACTTGCTGATCATGTTCCTATCATCATTATGCACCTCCCATAGCAAAATCGTGATCACTGGATGCACGGATTTCGAGAGAAATGGAAAATGGATGAAGATTTCAGAGATCGATTTCTCGGAAACCGTGCATCGGAATCGGCTGAAACTGCTTGGGTAGGTTACCATCACTCATATGCATATCCCCATGAAACAGGTTTTGAAACGGATGCACGGATATGGAGAAAATGCAAAAATGTCTGATGGTGATGGAGGCTGATTTCTTGGAAAGCATGCACCAGAATGGCCTGAAACTGCTCAAGCATGTTTCCATCACCCTTGTACAATTCCCCATAAAACGGTTTTTCAAATGGATGCATGGTTTTCAAGTTATGGCAAAAACAAATTTTGTTCTAGGTATTTTTGCTTCAAGGCATTTTGCATTTTTGTTGCATGGTATGAAAACTGAATTTGGGCTGTGATGTAGGTATGGAGATGATGGAGGAGGAGTTGGAAGATTGCATGAGGACTTCTGAACCCTTGAGGAAGCTACCATGTTCACCAAACCACTTTTTTCAATCCATTTTTAACTTCTTGTAGCTCCTACAGGAACTTCCTGTAGAAAACACAGTTTTGAGGAAAGAAGCGCAATGACATGGAAAAAAATGATGGAAAAGGGGTGAGGGATGGAAACATGGATTCTTGCAAGCATAACCAATAGATTCCAAGCTTTAGATCCCCTTTCAAAATTGAATTTGGCTCGCTTGAAGGTTCTACAGGATGTTTCCTGTAGAAATATAGAACCTCCTCTAGAAGGCACAAAAACTCCTTTGTCTTTGTTTTGAGTGATCCTCATGACCTGCAATGTCATTGCTGCAACCTGAAATTATTTAATGGAAATTAGATTTATTTTTCTTTTTCTTTTTCTCTTTTTTTTTTGAAAAACAACTAGGGCGCCTCATGGAGGTTTTCACCCTAATTGCCTGCCCTGGGAGCCTCCAAGGGAGGTTTTCACCCAGAGATCTTATTCTCTTTTCTCTTTTTTTTCCAACCCATTGACCGCCTCATGGAGGTTTTCAATCAATGAGCCAATCTAAGGTGCCTCCGAGGAGGTTTTCACCTTAGATTTCTATTTTCCTCTTTTTTCATTTTTTTCCTTTTTCTTTTTTCTCTTTTTTTCTTTTTTTTTTCTTTTTTCTACCCTACCCTACTTGAAAAACAAAATCATTCTCAAGTATAAGAATACTTCCAATGGAGCCATGTGCACATCGAGATTAGAGACAAAATGATGTGGAGGCTCGAAATGCATGCTTGGATAGGTATCCAGATCTCAGAGACCAAATGATCTGACCTTGAAGGGATCAAACATAGCTGAGGAAGAGAGTACCGCTGCAACTTAGTGACCGTCTGAAACCATATCTCAATATAGCTCTGATATCCTTGGTTCTTTTGCTGATCTGAATCATGTTTCATGTCACCTTCTAACATGACTTTCTCATCTTCCTCTTTTTGCTGATCTTTCTCTTGACTACATGGAGGGTTTGATGGTAACCATGAGGAAGCTTTCTCGATCTCTGATTCTGATCTCTTCTCTTCATCAAGTGCAACCCATGGTTCTTTGATTTCCTCTTCTGAATCTTCTTTTGCCTTTGGTCCTCCAATGCTTTCAATATAGTCACTTTTTTGCAATACCCTTCCTGAGCTATGGTGAAGATCATTGAGCTGAAGAGGAGTTGTTTGGACATGTTGTGCCTCATATTTGCAATTGGGTTGAGCTGCTCCATGGTATGGTTTTGGAAATGGTGGTACGGGTAGCTGAGTGGGGGTGTAGATTTGAGATGGATGTGGATGGGGTTGTGGTTGGGTAGGCATTTGGGGTTGCCTTGGTTGAGGAGGAGGTGATGGTTGCAGTTGAGCAGGTGGTGGAGGAAAAGAAGTGGGAGGAGTGTTGTACTGGGACCTCCACCCCTGATGAGGTGCATTCCACTGAGGCTGTGGCTGAGCATAAGAATGAAACGAATGAGCAACTGGTTGGGCATAATATGGATCTGGGAAGGAACAAGGAGGAGGTGTGAACCAGGAAGGATGAGCAGGGGGACCCCAAGAAGGCATGAAAGTGGCTTGATAGGGGTCATAATAGGTCTCGGGTGTCCCTTGCAGTTCCTGCTGGTAAGATCTAGGTCCATGCAGACTCCTTTGGTTCATATAATAGAGTGGTTCAGTGGCTCCTTTGGCTCTCTGATATGCAGCTTTGATTCCGGGTAAGGAAGGGCACTGATCTGTAGGATGGTATTCTTCACAGATGAAACACACTTCTAGGGAGTGCATTGGACATTCGTTCCTAGGATGCTTTCTAGTGCACCTGGGACAAAAGATGACCAAAGCCCTCTTGGCTTCCTCTTGCTTCTTTTGGATCCACAGGGTATCCAATTGCATGGCAAGAAACTGCCTCATATCACTCTTGAAATCTTCTATCTGATCTTCAAATTTGTCTTTGGACAAGGGACTGCTCCCAACATTTCTGCTTGTAGCCATTTGCTCCAGAGGAATGGTTTCTTCTTCTTCTCCCCTAGAGGTTCTTCAAACATGTCTTGATGTCCACCCAGGGGTTCTTCTTAGTCACAGCCATCGAAGAAGAGAGAAGATTGGTTGTGTGAAGCAAAGGGGGGTGTTGTGAAAATATTTTTCTAACTTATCTCTACTCCTACAAGGCATGAAAGGAAATATTTTTGGTTGATTTTTTGTATTTTTCTTCTTGTACTTTCAAAACTAAATTAGATTGAACTACAACTAACTATCTTGCTAAAATGAAAATGCGGAATTGAAATGAAAGCAGTAAAGGACTAATCTATTTTGCTCAAATGAAATTGCAGGAATGAAATGCTAAGCTACGCTTGCGGAATTGAAATGCTACTCTACACTTGCAAAAATGAAATTGTGGAATTGAAAAGCTAATCTATGAAAGCGGGAAATGCTAATCTACTTTTGCATAAACGAAATTGCATAATGGAAATGAAATAAACTACTTAGCAGAAGATTGTAGTGGAAAATAGAAGAAAAGCGGCAATCACCAATACTCTGACGCTTCCCCGGCAACGGAGCCAAAAAGATGGTGGGCTCCAGTATTGTAGCAATAATGATACAACTCCTGGAACTCCCTTATTTAATTTTATCAACCCGGTAGTTCGTAACAAACTTGGAAGCGACGGTGCTGTATGCACAAGTACTAGCTCTTGCCGCAGCTGTCACTTGGTCAGCTGGCACAAGTCCACTAGGAGCTTAAGCCAACTTCTATGAGCTCTTAGAAGAAGCTTTTTAATTGATGGATGAAAGCTAACTCAAAGGAAGCTAATCTACTTGCGGAAAGAAACTGAAAGTCAAAAAGAAACGCAAACCCTAGCAAACCCTAATTCTACCAACTAGTCCTATTGATGCAAGGAAGAGGATGCAAGCTACTGAAAGGAATGCCATTGACTTCTAGGAAGGTAAAATGCATGTGTCTAAGTTATCACTATCTGAAGAAAACATCTTTTTGTATTTTTGAATAAGTTATTAGAATTATCATGCATGTGCTTTTTAACTAGCTTTTGACTGTGCAGAGGTGGATCGGTGGGAGAAAATGCTCGCAGGAGGTTGGGAAGGTTAGAAGAGGTCCTAAGGGGTCCCTAGAACCCTTCCTGAGAGTTTCACAACGTTTGGATATCAAGAAACCTCATTCGTGAGCTTCTACAGGAAGTCTGCAGGGGTTCTACAGGATGTTCTGAGATTTCTACAGGATGTTCTGTAATTTTTCTACAGGATGTTTAGTAATGGAATTTTGGAGCATGGGTGAGTGAGGTAAGGTGCACGAATGGATAGGGAGGCAGGGTAGGGGCCTGAAATGACCCAAGGACTGATGGATAGAGTTGAGGAGAAGGTGTAGATGGCTGGACTTGTTCCAAGAAGACTGAAGTAATGCTGCACAAAAGGTAGGGTTATGAGGGCAGTATGGCAACGTGAGGCAAGAAACCAAGTTAGGAGATGGAGAAGATGGGTTTGAGGGAGTTTGGGTAGACAGAGAAGTGGTACAGGTGCTCTGCAATTTGTGTTTCCAACTGAACCAACAAAGACATGCAAGAGAACAAAGATCTAGTTATGCTACCCTAATATGATCTAGCTAACAGTAACAAGAATGGACAACAGCTTTATTTGCAAGGAAACCATGTATATTAACTGTGCAATGAAGCATTCAAAGATCTGAACATGTAACCAACTTCTGCAAATGAAAACCAAACACTAATGATTGCATGGCAAAGCAAAGTCAGTGCTTTTGTGGGCAGCAAAGTCATCCTAGTCACAGCTCCTGATCCCACTAAGGGAGAGGTGAAACCACAGATGTTTGTTGGCCCTTTTCTTGAAGCTTTTTCTGTTAACAACCTATCAACTAAATCTGAGCATGAAAAGCTATTTTACACATAAAAAAACAAACTAAATAACAAAACAAGAGTTAGATCTAAATAGCAGATTTTATTCTAAGAATGCAGCAAAAACACATAAAGATAATCAAAGGAGGTATTGGGCGCTTGAGATGGGCCCAAACCCAAGAGCTACAGCCTCCTAAGAGAGATTTAGAGCTGGTGCAAAGCTGGATTCATCTTTATTGATCAAGAAATGAAGAGTTACATCAAAACTGTCCACAAGGAGAACTTGAAAATGAGCTGACAGCAAAACTAATCTATTGCCTAGAAATCGAACTACAAAATGACTACAACAAGACTATGAAATGACTAACTACCAGCTACAGAAGTGACTAACCACTAGCTAACCCCAAATGAGGCCCTAAGCCTTCTTATTTATACAAATTGAGGACCCCAACAGTCCTCCTAAACTTTAGGGACTCGGCTGCCCAAGACTTGTAGTTAACAGCAGTCCTACTTGACTTGCTTGGCTGCCCTTGTGCTGATTGATTTGGTGGCCATTGAACTCCGAGCTGATGGTGGAGAATTTGAGGTAAGGGCCCATAAATGAAGCGGACACCTTCCTACAAATCCTCTCCCTTGTTCTCCCACGAATTTGGTTGCCAAGTGCTCATTAAAACCTTCAATTTTGTCTCCAAATTGACCAAAAAGGCTACACAAAGCACCCATTAGACTTGTTGGCATAATGACTAACCAAATTCACTCTATTAGCATAAATATAATCAAAAACATGCAATAAACTAATGAGAATGGTGGATTAAGTCAAATTAGGAGGTTGAATGAGCCCAAATAATTATCCATTTTTGGGGCTCATCAAGTGTTCAGATTGATTGATTATGATTTGCTTCAGTGATGATGGATGAGATCTAATAATGGATCAGGATCATAATGACTTCTCATTATGTGATCTGATGGGCCAGATCTGGTTGGTAACATATGTATTATCCTTTATATGTTATGATTTGGGTATGTCTAAAGTCAGGAAGTGTAGTGAGGTTATAAGTAAGTATTTGCAAATCTATACACTGGTTTGCTTTGATGAAGTATCGTATACACACTAGTTTGGCTCTTCGAAGTTGTGTATACACTCTGATGCATGGTTTTGAGGTTACAGCTGGCTCTGAATGATGATGTAGTGTTCTGGGTACAAATCAGTGTACTGGTTACAGTGATCTTTCTATTCCAGTTGATTTGTTGAAGTTGATTAAAGTATGAACGAATGGTTGATTCAGTTGTGTCAGAGGTTCAGAGGTTGTCAGTGATTGATTGTGTTTGGTTGATTCAGAAAGAAATGATTGAGTTTCAGTGATTGGTTGATGCAGATATAGTTGATGGTTGTATTGCAGTGGTGATTGATTTTGTGCTTCAATGTTGTTGATGGGTCCAGTATGAAAATTGGATGAAATGTGGCCTTTAGATTATGGTGTTGTGTTGTAGGAGTCTCCAGCCTGAAAATTTATGAAACGTGGTCCCTGGAGGAAGAAAGAAGGTTGTAGCCTTCTGTAGGTAGGTGCCTACGTACTAGTAAACATATTGGCTAGTACAAGAACTAGGGGGTTGCAGCTCCCTTCCAGTAGAAGCTGGAGAATGAGAGAAGGTTGCAGCCTTCTGCAGGTAGAAGCCTGTGTACTAGTATGAGTCTGCACCAGTACAATGTTGTAAATGGACTTTCTTATTATTAAAAGAAGACAGATATGATAGCAACAGGTGATTTTAACCCACATTGGGTTTCCACCTTAAACACTGGTGTTCATGTGTGTTGCTTATGTGTGATGGTTCACTCTGTTATTAACTACATATGGTTACTGTTTAATTTTTAATAAAGTACTGATGCATAGATTAAAGATCAACATATGATGAATTAACTGAATCATTAGTTTGCTGGATATACGCTTGTTTCCTTAAGCACAATTGTATGTACACACAGATTACCCTCATGGAAGTAGTGTATACAAATTTGAGTATGAAAAGAAAAAGATTATTGACTTGACTAATACTGATTCACCCCCCCTCTCAATATTATTTCTAACAAAACAGTCTTTTCATTCAATTTGAATAATGAAAACCTTATCTAGTGAGGGATAGAGCAATCAGATCTTTGACAAAGAGCAAAGAGCACACCTAATGCAATTTCCCTAGCTATTCCTATCAAGCATTCACAAACTACAATATGCACAATGCAAGTTTTTCTTTTCAATTCCCTTAATGTTTATATGGACAAAAGGAAACTAGATTCACATACAATCAATCAATATTTTTACAAGAACGAAGACTTTACGACAGTTCTGTTTCGAAGGAAAGGAAGACTTTTGCAACACTTTCTTTCTAATAATGATTAATCGACTATAATCTAACTTTGACGATGAATTATTAATGACAAAGAAATCATTTAAGAAACATTAATCAATCAAGTCAAAGTAGGGCTAGCAAAGGAGACACAATCTTGATTTCAGAGACATGACAATCATTTATCTTTCAACAAACCACTTCAGAATGAAATTTGGAAAAAATCAAGCCAAAGGTAGAATTTTTGGCCTAAGAAGGATCAGTGCAGCCCTGAATGGGAGACAGTGCACTCGAGAGCACTGTCCCTAAGCCAAGGGTGCTCTGCAGTGCACTATGTCCCTCACAAGCCTGCACTGGTGACAATAAGCCATTTCAAGAGGCAACAAAACATAGTTTTAAACCAAAATTCACTTCAACAAGACTAAAATACAATCAATGAAAGGGAGCAAGGTCTGCTGGAGTGTCCTAGGATGTGATAAGCTACTCAGAATGAGGATTGTTCCTGAATATGGTTGCCAATTTTATATGAAGAATCTGGTATCTACCGATAAATATTAATTCCGAAAACAGTAGATATATATTGAACAACAATTTAAAGCACTTTAACATTTCTCTATAAAAATGATAAGACAAAGAGAATGAGAGGACCTACTTGTACTTTCACTTTCCTCTTGTCTCCTTTGTATCGATCCTGTCGCTCTTTCTCGTACTTAACATGCTTGAGAAGTACTTGTAAGCATCAACAGAAGACAAAGAAACGATCAAAGCAAAAGATCTATTGATTACAAGTAAATGGAATCAGATACATTCACACATCTAAGCATCACATATCAAGACAAGCATATGATAAAAGGTGAAAATACTTTATTGAATAGAAGGAAGTATTACAACCATGAAGCCTAATTCAAAGTCACTCTTCCAGCTTTGCTTCTGTTAGCCTCCTATTGCAATAGGTTGTCATTTTTCATGATTGACAGTGGAAGTGCCAAATATGCTCATCTTTTCCATGCTGCAAAAGTTCCATATTTGATGAGTCATGCCATTTTTGAAAAAAAATTTAGTTAAAGGGAAGGCCAAACAGTTTAATCTTGGCTTCCCTAGGTTTAAATTTCATGTTTTAGAATATAGAGAATAAACATTTGTCCAAACTGTTTAATCTTGGCAGATTTGTAGATAGGTAGAGAATCAAGGGTGCTCAACAGCCTAATCTGAGCCCCTGGATGAAATAAGGATAGATTTAGATAGGAAAATAGCCAAAAGAAAAGTTGAAAAGCTGGGTTTGCTGGTTCAAGTGCACCCAAACCAAAAAGAAGAGAAAATGCTAGGTAAGTAGGCCGGGTAAGTAGTTTTGTGGTGGCAGAATAATGAATTGTGATCCATTTTATGTTTTCAAGTGTCAAATCTATTCAGATCACAAGTATGAGGCAGTTTTTAATTTGGGCAGCTCAAGCGAGGCATGTCTAACTCCCCCTTCTTCCTCTTCCCCAAATCATTCACTAACTTCCCCAAAGAGGTCAAGATCTACTTGATATCTCTTAACTTCATCATATTTCATATCATTTGCCTTAGTAAAGATCTGCTTTACTTAAGGAGTGTTCATATTTCCTCTACAAATTTCTATTTCCCCTTTATAGCCTAAGATCTCCATACTTAGCGCTTTCTTCACCAGTTTCATATTAACTTCTAACCCTATTATGTAAATCCCTATGTTTTCCCCCTTCCCCTATTAAAATATAGTAAATAACTCCCTTATATACATATCCCCTCCCCTAGTTGAAATATAACCATAAATATTCCCATGGGAATTACTAAGTTTGCCTGAAACTTAGTAAGAACCCTCATCTTTCCTCTCTAACCCCTTCTGATGCATTAACAACCCCTTCCAATGCATAAAAATCCACCTCTGATCTCATATTTCCCTTCTCCGATCATAAAAAATCCCTTCCAATGCTATCGGACTCCTTCCGATGCATTGAAAATCCTTATCCCATGTATAAAAACCCTTCTCCAAACATAAAAACATGCCTCCAACCATATAAACCCACCTCCGATGCATTACAGGCCTTCTTTTTTGTTATCGGAAGCCGTCCGCACCATATATCCCACATTTTCCATATATTTCCGCTTTATCGCATCGCATCGCCCCATTATACATATCGCTGCCGTCCGATCAAGCCTCAGATCCGACGGCCCATATTAAGTCGCAACCCCCCCCATTTTCGACGATCGCAACAATAATAAAGCCGCGCCCCATGCTCCCCGCCGACGCGAAATGCCGAGTTAATCTCAGCCGTCCATCACCCCTGCGCATCCAACGACTCTGATCTTTTCGGCGATCGCATATGTATAAACCCTCCGCCTCGCCGATTGCCGAAATGCCGACTTAATCGCAGCCACCCATTTGGGGCCCCCAGATCAACGACCCATGTTTAATCACATCGCAGCCCACATAAAGCTCCGACTGGCCGGAGCCGAAAAATTATAAAGAATAGTTCAAAGGCATTTCGGGTCCGCAGACCCATTTCTTTGTAAATCCGCCGATTTGAAATCGCCAACGGGCCGAACCCGATCTCCATAAAAGAAAGGGCCTATAGTATTTCGGGTCCGCGGCATTTCGAAGGTTTTATGTTTTGGATCCGCCGATTCGCCGATCGCCAATTTAGTGCTAGCCGTTGGATCTGCCTTCGCACAATCCAATGGCTCGGATCTGTTCCCCGCTACAGTGCCACTCTCGCCTGTGTTTTTCACGATTTTTGCATATAATTTGGTCTTTTTGTGTAAAAGGAAAAGGCGACATTTTTCATATTTTCACATATATGCCTATACGTGCTCCCGATAAGGGAAATCATGCATTCTTAAGCCATTTTTTATCACTCCAAGCCCAGATTTTGCTCCGGACAACGAGCACGGCCCAAGCACAATTATCTTTTTGCAGATCTCCACCATTTTTCCAGCATTTCTTCATTTTGGTTGATATTTTGATCGGCCAGCGCCGAAACACCTCCAAAGCCTCCAGAAGCCCGCAAACAGCGCAACAACAGTCAAATCTTGTCATAAATGGCCATAAAGAGGTGATTTTGAAGCGACAAAGTGTATCAGGGAAAGATAAAGCCCAAATTCAATATTAAAGAGTATCAGTGTTGCGGCAAAGTGTATCAGATCAAGAATATCAAAGTAGCAGTTAAAGCCCGCAGCAGGGAAGCAATAAAAGCATTCATCAAAGTCAAAGAAGCAGTCCTGAGCCATTATGGCTCACCAAAGCAAAGTTAGTGCACATTAAAGCCACCTAAAAGCAACAGAACCGCCTAAAGGGAGCAGATAGGAGATTTAAGGCCCAGATTTTGCAGAGACAATGTACAAAGACACATAGGAGCAGTGCTGCAAGTCCCAAGGTGCAGTTATGGCAAAATTGCCAGCGCATTGCAACGAAGGACCAATATTTATCCATTCTTGAGGATGTTGTCCCAGCGCAGCTGTTAGATAGACATTTTTTCATTTATTTTCAACAGATGTTAGGTTAGAAGCATTTATTTCTTCAGATCTGTCTTAGATCTGCTGTTGTAGATATTTTTTAGATATTTTCTCTATTTATACCACCCTCTGTATTGTGAAAAGGGTTGGTTGGTTGTATTTCTCATTCTAGACTTGTGTTGTACGCTTAAGAACTTTTGTAATCAAAGATTGCTGGAATATTTGCATCTGAACTGGCTGGTTGTGCTTTCAATGGCTGAAGAGCTTGATATGAAATTCTCGTGCTTTCTCATGGTCCAATAAGTATTTCCTCCCTCTATTTATTAGTTTATATGTATCTGTATCATCTATATATCATAATCTAAGTTGCAGGAAGAAGGAATAGATCAGAACTGGCTTTCATGCCTTCTGTGCTCAATTCTTGTAACTTTCTATGTTTTCCTCTAAATTAGTGATGAATATGCATACTTAATTGATCATGTTTAAGCTATTTCTCATTTCTGAATGCTGTCTAGGAAACTCTTCATTGCTCCTATTTAGCCTTCATCCACTTTCCCTCTTTGGCTGGATGAGAGATCCTTAATTGCCTCTCATCCCCTGACCTCCATTTCATCCTTGTTCCAGCATTAATCATTGTGCCATGTGTGGTTATCCTGCTCCATATTCCTCTCTTCTACCAAAGAAAACACATCCATCAGTTCACATTCATGGACTCCATGCCCAATCGTTTGAACTTCTTACACTTTGCATGCCAACTCTGCTTGAATAGATCAACCATCCCACCAAACTCAAACAAAACCCATGTGCATCATATCTAGCCTAAAATCATCCCTTAAACAAAGCTAAATCATAAAGAGAGAGCCCTCTCTAACTGCAGGTAGGCTAGGGCCTGCAGTCCAAATATTGGTTTGTTGTTACCTCGGCCGTATTCCCTTAGGAGTCAAAGGCTACAACTTGAGTGATAACACATTGGCGACTCCACTGGGGAGAATCTTGTTTCCTAGAGAAAGTGCTTCACGTTTAGATCTGATCTGTGACGGTGGACAGGGATCAGACACACCAAGGTTAATTCATCCACCTGGCGACTCCACATCATCCTCATAATAAAGACTCCGCTGGAGAAATGAACCCGAAAGAACTGTATGAGCAGATCAGGCTTTTGACCTGTATTATTATCCAAGAGATCATGTTCTTTCTCTTCCATAAAATTTTGCAATGTATATTGTATTTTAAAGACGATTTTAGATCAGATTTTTATGATTTTCCTTTGGAAAATGTTGTTGAAAAGCCTCCTTGCACATTAGAGCAGCAGTCTTCTAACGCTGTTGAAGATCATCATACAGCCAAGGAGGAACCAAAAATCGAGCCCAGTCATTCAATCCCTGTACATAATCCCGTGCCTCGTAAAGTTCCTGATAGATATAAGCCTCTCATTTTGCCTCCCGTGCTCAATCCTTTGCCTAAAGATCATCCTGAGTATCTCCCAAGATTTGATGGAGAGAATGGAGTTACTGCGCAAAAGCATATCCAGGCTTTTGAGGACTATCTTAATATATTTGAAGTAGAAGATGAGGATGTTAGTATTAGGCTATTTGCCCTTTCTTTGCAAGGCGAAGTTAGGACTTGGTTTAAAGCATTGCCTGAGGCTAGCATCTCTAATCTTGAGCAGTTATTCAAACTCTTCCTTGATAGATGGATGATCAAAGTCAATTTCCTCATGCTCATAGAAGAATATAATCAGTTAAAAAGGCTTCCAAATGAATCTGTTCAGCAATTTTCTGACCGGTTCAATCAAGTTTATCATTCTATGCCTTTGAATATAAGACCTCCTCCCGATTTAGCTCTATTGCATTATCCAAGAGCTTTTGATGCAGAAATTGAATTTTGTTTGAGAGAAAGAAGCCCGTCCACTATGAAACAGATGCAAGACATGGCTGTGGACGTGGAGGCAAATCTGAAGATGAGGGAAAAACAACGCAAGGCAGAGCAAGAAGAAAAACTTCTTTATTTGTTAAAAGAAGCAGAGGAAAGGATGCAATAGATCGCAATGAAAGTTGAATGTCTAGAGCACCAGAACACATCTGTTTTGCAACAGGAAAGTAGTGATATTCACGAACAAACCTACCACAAATCAGATGACATATTCATAGAGCCATATGTGAAGGAGCAATCTCCTGATATACTATGTGAATATGGTAGATTTTCTTCTTTCAGTTGTTTGCCCAGATATGATCGATATGATGATGAATTTGCACCTCAAATCCAAATCAGCCGTGCAGAGGAATCAGAAGCTATTTTGGGAGAAAGCAAAGTTCAGGTTCAACTGCCTGAATCCAGTGATCTGCTTGCTCATTTCAGCTATGAAGAGGAGGAGGAAAATGCAGAGAATTTTGATTTCAGCAAAGGAACTTTACCATTTTGTTTCGAATCTTTTCAGTTTATTAGGGAGAATTATCATGCAATTAATAATCAAGTGTCATCAAGTTTTGATATTGACCATCTAGAGGAGAGTCAAATCCTTGCCCCTAATGCATTACCCCTAGATTCGCAGCCCCAAAGAGCCATTGAATGTTATATTGAGGAAGACTCGGAAGCAGCAGCATGTGATCAAATGATCCAAGTAGATCCCCTGCCTCTTTGTTTTCAGTCTTCTGAATTATTTGAAAAACAAGAGGTGCAACCTGTACAAATCATTCAAGTCCCATTCGAGCCTGTTTATAATGAGTTGCAAGTATCGCTCCAAGTTTTGTGCAATCCATTAGATGGCAGGCTGAGTGATGGAATAAGTCAGCTCTCTTCTCCATTAGCAAGCTGTAAGGCTCAATATCAAGATGCTGGTGATTTCCCAATTCAAAGGCATGATAGCTATCCAAAGCATTTGTACAGCTCTTTAATTCAGCTCAGCAATTATGTATATATGTTGCAGGACCCTTTTGTACAGTGTTTAGATTCAGCAAAGGAGATCAGCAGTCTCCTGATCTTCTCAAAGATTAACAAAGCTATACCTGATGGCAAGACCTCCATTTCAAGCACCAGCAAGCACAGGCAGCAAAGCTCATTGATGTTCTTAATGCTCAAGTGGCTGCGTTGGCTGTTTCATTTCACCTAACCAGCAAAGTAAGTGCTGATTAGAGTAGGTAGGTAGGATTTCAGTTTTCTGTTTGGATAGCAACTTGCTGTAGTTGAAGCCCGAAGAGAAGGCCCTAAGCTCTTCAAGTCTGCTGTCATATATATAAATAAAGCAGCCAACATAGGAAAGTTTTCATAGTATAGCAACAATTGAAGATCAAGGCAATTTGACCTGTTGTTCTTGACTTTTCACAAGGAAAAGCCATCCCCAAGTGGAGCCACTGTTAGCCTCCTATTGCAATAGGTTGTCATTTTTCATGATTGACAGTGGAAGTGCCAAATATGTTCATCTTTTCCATGCTGCAAAAGTTCCATATTTGATGAGTCATGCCATTTTTGAAGAATTTTTCAGTTAAAGGGAAGGCCAAACAGTTTAATCTTGGCTTCCCTAGGTTTAAATTTCATGTTTTAGAATATAGAGAATAAACATCTGTCCAAACTGTTTAATCTTGGCAGATTTGTAGATAGGTAGAGAATCAAGGGTGCTCAACAGCCTAATCTGAGCCGCTGGATGAAATAAGGATAGATTTAGATAGGAAAATAGCCAAAAGAAAAGTTGAAAAGCTGGGTTTGCTAGTTCAAGTGCACCCAAACCAAAAAGAAGACAAAATGCTAGGTAAGTAGGCTGGGTAAGTAGTTTTGTGGTGGCAGAATAATGAATTGTGATCCATTTTATGTTTTCAAGTGTCAAATCTATTCAGATCACAAGTATGAGGCAGTTTTTAATTTGGGCAGCTCAAGCGAGGCATGTCTAACTCCCCCTTCTTCCTCTTCCCCAAATCATTCACTAACTTCCCCAAAGAGGTCAAGATCTGCTTGATATCTCTTAACTTCATCATATTTCATATCATTTGCCTTAGTAAAGATCTGCTTTACTTAAGGAGTGTTCATATTTCCTCTACAAAGTTCTATTTCCCCTTTATAGCCTAAGATCTCCATACTTAGCGCTTTCTTCACCAGTTTCATATTAACTTCTAACTCTATTATGTAAATCCCTATGTTTTCCCCCTTCCCCTATTAAAATATACTAAATAGCTCCCTTATATACATATCCCCTCCACTAGTTGAAATATAACCATAAATATTCCCGTGGGAATTACTAAGTTTGCCTGAAACTTAGTAAGAACCCTCATCTTGCCTCTCTAACCCCTTCCGATGCATTAACAACCCCTTCCAATGCATAAAAATCCACCTCCGATCTCACATTTCCCTTCTCCGATCATAAAAAATCCCTTCCAATGCTATCAGACTCCTTCCGATGCATTGAAAACCCTTATCCCATGTATAAAAACCCTTCTCCAAACATAAAAACATGCCTCCGATCATATAAACCCACCTTCGATGCATTACAGGCCTTCTTTTTTGTTATCGGAAGCCATCCGCACCATATATCCCATATTCTCCATATATTTCCGCTTTCTCGCATCGCATCACCCCATTATACATATCGTTGCCCTCTGATCAAGCCTCAGATTCGACAACCCATATTAAGTCGCAACCCCCCCCCCCATTTTCGGCGATCGCAACAATAATAAAGCCGCTCCCCATGCTCCCCGCCGATGCGAAATGCCAAGTTAATCTCAGCCGTCCACCACCCCCGCCCATCCAACAGCTCTGATCTTTTCGGCGATCGCCCATTTCGGCGATCGCATATATATAAACCCTCCGCCCCGCCGATTGCCGAAATGCCGACTTAATCGCAGCCGCCCATTCAGGGCCCCCAGATCAACGGCCCATGTTTAATCGCATCGCAGCCCACATAAAGCTCCGACTGGCCGGAGCCGAAAAATTATAAAGAACAATTCAAAGGCATTTCGGGTCCGCAGACCCATTTCTTTGTAAATCCGCCGATTTGAAATCGTTGACGAGCCGAACCCAATCTCCATAAAAGAAGGCCTATAGCATTTCGGGTCCGCGACATTTCGGAGGTTTTATGTTTTGGATCCGTCGATTCTCCGATCGCCGATTTAGCGCTAGCTGTTGGATCTGCCTTCGCGCGATCCAACGGCCCAGATCTATTCCCCGCTACAGTGCCACTCCCGCCTGTGTTTTTCATGATTTTTGCATATAATTTGGTCTTTTTGTGTAAAAGGAAAAGGCGACATTTTTCATATTTTCACATATATGCCTATACGCGCTCCCAATAAGGGAAATCATGCATTCTTAAGCCATTTTTGATCGCTCCAAGCCCAGATTTTGCTCCGAACAACGAGCACGGCCCAAGCACAATTATATTTTTGCAGATCTCCACCATTTTTGCAGCATTTCTTCATTTTGGTTAATATTTTGATCATCCAGCGCCGAAACACCTCCAAAGCCTCCAGAAGCCCGCAGACAACGCAACAACAGTTATATCTCGTCATAAATGGCCATAAAGAGGTGATTTTGAAGCGACAAAGTGTATCAGGGAAAGATAAAGCCCAGATTCAATATTAAAGAGTATCAGTGTTGCGGCAAAGTGTATCAGATCAAGAATATCAAAGCAGCAGTTAAAGCCCGCAGCAGGGAAGCAATAAAGGCATTCATCAAAGTCAAAGAAGCAGTCCTGAGCCATTATGGCTCACCAAAGCAAAGTTAGTGCACATTAAAGCCACCTAAAAGCAATAGAACCGCCTAAAGGGAGCAGATAGGAGATTTAAGGCCCAAATTTTGCAGAGACAATGTACAAAGACACATAGGAGAAATGCTGTAAGTCCCAAGGTGCAGTTATGGCAAAATTGCTAGGGCATTGCAACGAAGGACCAATATTTATCCATTCTTGAGGCTGCTGTCCCAGCGCAGCTGTTAGATAGACATTTTTTCATTTATTTTCAACAGATGTTAGGTTAGAAGCATTTATTTCTTCAGATCTGTCTTAGATCTGCTGTTGTAGATATTTTTTAGATATTTTCTCTATTTATACCACCCTCTGTATTGTGAAAAGGGTTGGTTGGTTGTATTTCTCATTCTAGACTTGTGCTGTAAGCTTAAGAACTTCTGTAATCAAAGATTGCTGGAATATTTGCATCTGAATTGGCTGGTTGTGCTTTCAATGGCTGAAGAGCTTGATATGGAATTCTCGTGCTTGCTCATGGTCCAATAAGTCTTTCCTCCCTCTGTTTATTAGTTTATATGTATCTGTATCATCTATATATCATAATCTAAGTTGCAGGAAGAAGGAATAGATCAGAACTGGCTTTCATGCCCTCTGTGCTCAATTCTTGTAACTTTCTATGTTTTCCTCTGAATTAGTGATGAATATGCATACTTAATTGATCATGTTTAAGCTATTTCTCATTTATGAATGCTGTCTAGGAAACTCTTCATTGCTCCTATTTAGCCTTCATCCACTTTCCCTCTTTGGCTGGATGAGAGATCCTTAATTGCCTCTCATCCCCTGACCTCCATTTCATCCTTGTTCCAGCATTAATCATTGTGCCATGTGTAGCTATCTTGCTCCATATTCCTCTCTTCTACCAAAGAAAACACATCCATCAGTTCACATTCATGGACTCCATGCCCAATGGTTTGAACTTCTTACACTTTGCATGCCAACTCTGCTTGAATAGATCAACCATCCCACCAAACTCAAACAAAACCCATGTGCATCATATCTAGCCTAAAATCATCCCTTAAACAAAGCTAAATCATAAAGAGAGAGCCCTCTCTGACTGCAGGTAGGCTAGGGCCTACAGTCCAAAGATTGGTTTGTGGTTACCTCGGCCGTATTCCATTAGGAGTCAAAGGCTACAACGTGAGTGATAACAGGTTCCATCCACATCACATCATAAGAATGACAATCCGGCAACATAACGACACTTACAATAGTCTCAATTCTCAAACTAACATTATCTCCTTACAATCATCAAAGTCCAGCCCATTGATCACTTAAATGAGTGCTCAATTTATAGGAAGATGGAGGAGGTTTTGTCATCAATGAGGGTATTGAATGGCCTTCCAAACTTATAATTAGTTCCATGGAGGAAGGGATGAGAGGATAGGGTGTATCTTAACTCATTCCTCATCCATTTTCGATCTCATAGGAGATGATAAGTGTGGGAATCATCTTGAAGGCTCCAGAAAATAAGAATATTCCCCAAACCCAATGTGAATTTTGCCCAATCCTGCCTAACACAGGTCAAAGAGGGTCTAAGTGCTATGTATAGCACCCTGGCATGGACTTAACTGCTCTGCAGCGCACCCTTGCATGGGCCTAACTGCGCTAGTTCCTCTAGAGGTCATTTCATTATTTCTTTAGGCCATGAAACTATTTGGGAAGGAGGCATTCAAAAGGTTGAATTTTTTAGGGCATGTAGCAACTGAAATTAGGGTTTGATGAGCCCTAAAACATTGATCTAGATGATGGAAGTGATGTTCCCAAATGGATTTGTAACACTCTCCATCCTCCACTTTTTCTTCTTCCTCTTCTCATCATTCTAACATGCATCATAGGAATGCATCTAAAAATCATTTTTTTAAGTTGGATGTCAAGTTTGATTTTCCTATTTTTAGTGGAGAATATAATGCAGAAAAGCTATAGAACTAGATTAGACAATTTGAAGTGTATTGTCACATACACCGAATAAGAGAGGATGAAGCCAAGGTCCAACTAGAATCCCTTCGATTGAGTGGCACGACTCTCATCTGATGGGAAGAAAAACTACATAAAAGTGGTAAGAATAGTCGTAAACTTCATTCATCTTGGTCTGAGTTTGTCTTTGCTATAAGAGGGTAGTTTTACCCATTGGGCTACAGACATAAAGCCATGATGGAATAGAAAAATTTGAAAGAAAGTAAAGGTAAAATTGTTCAAAATTTTATAGAGCAGTTTAGGAAACAAGCATTAGCATTGAATGTTCCACCAGATACTCCTGACACATTGATGAAATATATTGGCTCTTTCAATAGTTATTTCTGTCATTCATTGTAAGTATTCAAACCTAAAACTCTTAGTGAATCTAGTGTGAAGGTTGTACATCTTGAAATCAGGGGGAAGCATGTTGAAGAAGAACACCCAAAGAGGACAACAACAACTAGGAGAAAGGAAGTAAATCCCTCTTGTACTCATTGTGAAAAAGAGGGGCATGATGATGAACATTGCTAGGAATTGCATCTAGAATTGAAGCCAAAATGGAACAACAAAAAAGGGAAGCATAAGACAATTACAACTCTACAACAAGAAAAAGAATCTGAATCAGGGAATGATGAGAAGATCACAACTGTGGGATTTACAAATGTTGGACTAATTGACCAAGGATCATACTCAGGTGATGAAATGAAGATTACAGCTCTTGGGATAGTATAAGATGGACCTATCAACTTGGGTTCCAATTTTTGCAATGAGACAAAGACTTTAGTAGATGTTGTGCAAAATATGAAGAGGGCACCAAATGATGCATGTCTCCAAGAACTTGAGGAGTTCAACCAAAGAATTGAGGCAGATAATGTGGAACTAAGGAGACTCCTGCAAGAAGAAGGGAAGGAGAAAAAAAGTCACAACATCAGTTACAAGCTAAGGAGGAGGCCTTGGAAAAGTTGCAGCATAACAAGCCTAAGGTAAAATGTGATTCTTTAGTTTCATGTTATTTTTATGATGATGATTTCGTTGCTTTTGAGAAACATATTACGGGAATTAGATCAAAATTGTTGAATAAAATGGGGTATCAAGGAAAGGGCCTTGACATTAATGGCCAAGGCATTGTGAATCCCATCAAAGTGGAGGAATTTCCTCGCTATGTAGGACATGGATATGTCAAAAAAGAGGTTGGGGAATTCTCCAAGATAGCCAATGACCAACCAAAGATATATGGTGAGAGTACCTCATCACATTCCAGTGATAGTGAGGATTCCATAGGCACTTATCAGAGGTGCACCAAGACTAAGTGTTCCAAGACGATCTAGAAAGTTTGGAGGAGAAGGAATCATTGAAGTCACTACAACGAGGTTGGATACCAGAGAGCCACGTGTTAGATACACCATTCCCAGAAATCACCTATGAAGGAACCAGCTGGTGAAGATGTTCAACAAGTGAATCACCATAGGGAGATGACCCAATCACTCTGGTGAGTAAGATATGGTTTTACTAGATATAGTAGCTTGTCATGGTTGCATTTTGTAAATCATGTGTTGTGATATAATTGTAAAAGTGATGATGTGTTCTTCATCACTTGTTAAAGAAATGATGATTTCTTTGGCCTTTTTGTTGATAGATGGGGTATTGGTTTCTATTATGATGTAAACTTGACCAAAGAGTGTGTGTTAGAAACTCTCGGCAAGTATGGGGTTGTTTAAGTCATGTTTGGTTTTGTATGTGATTGATAGGAATGTACCAGATTTGCATGGAATTCAAATGTTGAAAATATGGCTTGACAAGGAAACATGCAGATTTTAGGATGTGTTCATGGCTTTGGGGGAAAAAAATCTCCTTAGTGGGGAGGAATGATTAAAGTGGCTGCAAAAAAGCTTAGAATTCAAAAGTGGCTTTGAAAAAAGAACTAAAAGAAAAGTTGCTGGATTGAAGTGGAACTAAGGTCAGATAGAAGATCTCAAAGCAATCTTTCCAACAGTGCTAACATCACCTCAATCCGAGTTCGCATGTGAAATTTATGGCATATCAAATTTTTGGTCAAACTAGGCCCAATGGAAGCGACTATCGAGGAAACAATTTGAAATTTATCAGTGCACGAATTCCGACTATTTAAAAGGGTGAATTTGTCACCTCTTTAAATTTGTCGGTGACCCCTCATTTTTGGTTGGTGGTTTTTCTCTAGTATATTCTAATATATATAAAAATGAAAATAATATAAAAAGGGTTGGTGAGTGGTCAAACCCTGCTAGCACTCATTGTTTATATATATATATATATATATATATATATATATATATATATATATATATATATAGATATATATATATATATATATATATATATATATGGGCCGAGGACCACGACTCTAAACCAGGACCCCACCTACCATACAACGATGGCCATATAAGTCGGAGCTAGTGGGGCTCGAACCCACGTCGGTTAGATGACCAACCCACCCATTGCGGCCGCTCCACAACCCTACAATCACATATATCTTATGATCTAGACCGGGGACCGTGACTCTAACCTAGGACCCTGCCCACCATACAACGGTGGCCATATAAATTGGATTTTGTGGGGCTCGAACCCACGTCAGTCAGATGACCGACCCACTCATTGCGACCGCTCCAGAAGCCTCCACTCACATATATCTCATGATCTAACGACACCTCCAATCAAACACCCAACCGCCCAAAAACCATGGATGTTGTTTAATAAAAACACAAATTTTGATTCACATACAAATCCCACAAGATCAAACTGTTATCCACCCATGACTATTCATAAGCGAGTGGTCGTTGCACCAACTGGGTACTTTGTAATCAATGCCTAAATTTTTATATAAAAATGAAAAATCATTCATTCGTCAGAATGGAGGCCAAAAGGAGAACAGTGTGCACGAGGGCCGAGGGAGGAACCCTAATAGAGCGAACAAGTAGAACCATGCCTGGCATGTTTTTCAAGACAAAATATTGTAAGAATATTCTTAATCCTTGAGGAATATTTATATTCCCCTAGAGGCTCATTTTTTACAAAGGTAGAATAATGCCAACATTAAGGTCATTTTTTCACAATTCTGTAAGGAGTGTAGTGGTGTACTTAGAATTTTCATATAAGGAGTAGAACTCTAGCCTACCAGCGAGAAGAATCCTTTAGGGGAATCTTCGAGATTCTCCAGGTTCCAGATTTTGATGGTGTCCTAAAAGGGTCAAGTTTATGGTCGTTTGACACAATTTTCCGACATGAATTCAATGACGATGTCCATTTCTGCAACTGAGCTTTGCATTTTCAGGTCATTCTAGAAAATGGAGGTATAAGGGTCATTTATGTAATTGATTGTAATTTATTTTTGCTGCCATTTAATCAAAGATGCCTTCCCACATTGAGCCAGGCCCAGAGACATAGCCCACATTCGGTGAACTCCATCATCAAATTGTCTTGTGCCTTTGATCTCATGGTTTCTTTTGGTTTTCTCTTCTTTCGTGTGTTTATGTTACTTGGTTGCATGTTTTTTTAATTGCAATTTTGTATGCATTTGTGAAGTAAAAGATATGGATCAATACAACAACGCATAGAAATCATTGAAATGCATTTATTGTAGTGAAGGGAATACTCTTAATAGTTATGGAGGGTTTGAACAATGACAGAGGAGGAAGAGGGACCTTTGTTCAAGATACATGCTTTGATTGTGCAATGCATTAGTCACAGAAAAGGCATAGTTTCTTTCGTTTTCCTTGCAAATTGGGCACCTTCTCAAATGAATAATCCATACACCAAGAAGATTGTGTGTAAGAGGCAGAAGAATGAATATGGGCATGAAATTTAAAATTAAGAATTATACAATATGTCTAAGGACCATCTTTACCTTGTTTTCATGTGCAATTGCAAAGGTACATGCATAGGGGAGATTTTGGGTTGTCAATTTTCCATTCCTTTTTCCCTCCAAAACATATTTTCTTGGTCATTTTCATACTTGTTGTCACCCATTCATTGTCTTTCTTACCAAATTTTCCCATGAATGTGTTGTAATAAACCTAAGAATGCTAAGTAGTTAATTATTGACATTTTGTTTTATTTTTAATTATTAAAGAGGACAATGTTTGATGTTACTAATGATGGTTTTGTCTAGCTAGTTTCTGTAACTCCTATCCAAGTTTGGTAACCAGCCTCCGAGGTTGGCATATCTACACGAATCTAAGGAGAATTCGAGGACATGGATTTTGTATCTAGCATTGACAAAATGGTTTTATGTTATTCACATTACACCCAAGTTGATTCTAGAAACCTCCACGTAATGATCCACAACTCAGATAATTCATGTCATACATAATAAGTCATCAAATTCATGCACAAATTATGTGAAAATGGAGCACAAATTGTAAATTCTAAAACACGGGTTTTGTTCAGGACATCCCTAATTAGGTAAAAAGAAGAATTACCTCCAAAAGTGCATGGATTGGGATATATCCATTGTTATTATTTCAAAGGGTAATTTTTGGTTGCGCCATTAACCAGCTATACCCCAAACTGAGCAACCAGTTAGAAAATCACACCAGATAAAGCTATTCATAGAGGTTTCCATGGCAAATAAACCATATGTGATCATATATTAAGTTAAGGATTTATCAAAGACAATCTTTTGTAAATTAACCATAGTTCGATAGGCCATTTTTGGAGAAAATATTTTTAACTCGCCCCTACTCTTTCTTATATAAATATATGAATAAAAGGTAGGTTTGGGAGGTTGCCAAAGGGGAGGATTTGTAATTTTTTTTTTATGTCTATGGGATGATCCCATGTGGTAACCACTGAGATCAAGTGTTGTATTATTTCTGATGTAAATTGTGGAGTTTTATAACATCAAAGCTGATGTTTAGCCTTTACCATTTATTGTGTTAAGCTATATGTGATTTAATCTTTTAGAGATGAAACACCATTAGCTGGTTTGAGTCCTATTTTTTAACAACGTGAATACTCACTAAAAAATAGAATTTAAGAAAATGCCACATAAAATAATGTTCATTTAGATCATAGATGCTCCAAAATATAAATTATTACAATATTATTTTAGTTTTTTAATTAATTAATTTATTTCAATGTTAAATAATTTACATTTTTTTTAAATGTCTGCAATAAAGATTAATAGTTAAATTAATATTAATTTTTCTTCTAATTTAAAATCATTATATTAATTTGATCGTGAGTATTTTGAGGACGTTTGCAACTTGAACGAGGATCGAAGTTGACGCTAGGGTTTTACATTAGGGTTCCATGGCGAGACGCGTAGAGGGGAGCACCTCTCCTCCTACAGTTAGGTAGTCACAGAAGGAGGCAAGGAAGAAGGAGGGAAGCATTTCAAAAAACTAATGGATAAGATTTCAGAAGCCAGAGGCAAGGAAATAGTTGGAAGAAATGAATCCCAGGATCAGGAAGGTAATCGACAGGAAACAAGAAAAGAAAAGGAGAATGGAGGCGGTAGCGGAAAAACGACTTCCACAAGAACCACAGGAGTCTGCAAACCCAAATCAAGCATCATTCCCTGAGTCATATTGAGTGATCCAGCGATTCAAGCACATAGGGACCATATGAAATAACATGCGATCATCTGCAAGTTCCTGGGGTTATGGTCAATGGAGAGGGCATTACACATCTGGATTAAGAGCCATTGGAAGCCAAAGGGAGAAATACATTTACATTTGGGTTCTAAGGGCTTCTTCATGGTGGTGTTCGCCAACCTAGAGGACAAAGACAAAGTGTTTGAAGGGGGTCTTATTTCTATGCTGCGGCAAGACTCTACATGTGACCATGGATGATGAACTTTGTCCCGGAACATGAAACATTTACTTCTGTACTGGTTTGGATCAGACTATACTCACTACCTATAGATTATTGGCTACCAGAATCTTTGAAAACTATAGGCAACAAGCTAGTGCATTTTATGAAGATATTAGAGGCAATGCTCAAAGCTAAATATACCTCCTTTGCCCAAATATGTGTGGAAATGGATCTATCTAGAGCCCTTCCGGAAGCAATAATTTTAGAGGTATATGATGAAGATTGGGTGCAAACGGTGGACTATGGGCACATACCTTTTAGGTGCCGCAAATGTCATGAACATGGCCATCTATTTAGAGACTTCCCAACAAACAATATGGAAGGCAATGGGAAAACCTCTTTGGATAGAGATCATGAGGGTTTTACCAAAGTTGGGGCCAAAGGGAAAGGGTGTAAATGGCCACACAAGAAAAGCAGTGAAGATAGAAATACAAGACACAATTGTTTCAAAATCCTAGAGGAGGTAGAGGAGAATGTGGAGACAATCTAGGACAGGGAGAACACATCTAAGGAGCAGGAAACAGAAGCTGAAATGGAGAATATCACAGTTAACAACCAATAGAAGGAGGATCTACCTAGCTGCACGGAGATCAGTAAAGACTATGAGATGACTCCAAGTGAGGTAGGAATATAGGACCATGAACTAGAGGATATTCTAGACAGGGAAAATCTGGATCTAGAACTATTTCTAGAACAAGGCAGGAACAAAGGCATGGACTCCTTGCCAAAAGAAGACTATGATCGAGTTCAACAACTCTTTCTATAGAGGGCTCAATCGAAGGGAAGTGGTGTCAAGAGAAACCACGAAAGCCAGGAGCAAAGTGGGGTTAAAATGATGGAGAACTCACAGGCACAATCTCCAAAGAACTCAAGAAGGAAGAGAGGAAGGAAAACATAGAATGAACTACTAAACGAATGTGGAAAACTACTGATTAACTCAGGTAAGATGAAATATCTTACCAGTTATTCCATTGCTAACCTTTCTTAATGAAGCTTACAACATGGAACATTGGAGGTTTAGGCAGTAGAAGGAAACAAAGGAATCCGAGTAACAGAATAAAAGAAGAAAAACCAGATATGGTCTTTATTAAGGAGAATAAATGTTCAATGGATAAAATAAGAGAAATTCATAATAAATGGTTAATCAAGTATGAGTACTTAGAGGTCAAGGCAAATAACTCGACAGGGGGGGATTCGAACGATGTGGGATCCATAGAAATTTGGAATCCTGGAGGTTGAAGCATCAAGAAACTATCTTTCTTTGGTGTGTAGTCCTATAGGGGATAAGGAGACTTACATGATAATGAATTTTTATGGATCTCAAAAGAAAGCAGACAAACTCAAGCTTCTTACCTCTCTGGAAGACCTAAGGGAAGGACATCCCAATATGTCCTAGATAGTTGCAGGTGATTTCAATATGATAAGATCTCTTTCGGAAAAAAAAGGAGGCACCAGACAGCTAGGCAGAGACTCTGAAGCCTTTCAAGATTTCATTAGGAACATGGGACTAGTGGACGCTGAGACTATAAATGGAACCTTCACTTGGAACAACAAAAGGGGAGGGGCTTCTCAAGTGGCTTCCAAACTTGAAAGATTTATTATTTCTGAGGATGTCCTCCTTACTGAACCAGCCATCACCGCTGCCATCATGCCCTTTGGAGGTTGAGATCACTGGCCAGTTCAGCTAGAAGCTACCTTTATGGGTACTCCGAGAAACAGGCCCTTCAAAGTCGAAAATGCCTGGCTCTCTCACCCTAAGTTCATGAGTAACATTGACAAATGGTGGAAAGATGATTTAAATATTCAGGGTACCAAAATGTTCATGCTCCAACAGAGACTCAAACATATTAAATCCAAACTCAAATCTTGCAACAAAAAGGAATTTGGTGATATCCTCAAGGCCAGAATAGAAACTGAGCAGAAATTACAGTAACTCAATAAGATCAATATCATAGAGTGCTTCAATGTAGAGAGGAAAAAACTAACTAACTCTTTGCAGGAAGATTGGGAGGATCGCTATCTGCAAGAGAAAATTTTCTGGAGACAGAAATCTAGAATTCAATGGATCAAAGAGGGAGAAAGAAACACAAAATTCTTTCACAAATCCACTATGGCACATAGGGCACACAACAGAATCACAAAGATTAAGGATTCTCAAGGTATTGAGCTTCTATCTCACATGGACATGGAATCAAGTCTAATTCAACACTTCTCCAATATGGCAAAGGAGCCATTGGAGGATAGATCTAGGTTCATTGATCAATTCACCTAGTACATTCCCAAGTTAGTCACCAGAGAGGACAACCACAATCTCAACATACTAGTCTCGGAAGACGAGGTCAGTGAGGTGATTAAGGAAATGCAAATTGGAAAAGCACCAGGCTTGGATGGATTCAATGTAGACTTCTTCAAAGCTTGTTGGGATACAGTCAAGCAAGACATCCTCGAGGTTGTGGAAGACTCGAGAAAATCCAAAAAGGTTCTGAAAGCACTGAATGCCTCCTTCATAGCTTTAATCCCCAAAAAGGAAAATGCTATGAATCCGGATGGATTTCAACCCATAGCGTTATGAAATGTGGTGTATAAAATTATTTCCAAAGGGATAGCTAATAGAATCAAGCCCCTGCTACCTTCCCTCATCTCAAAAGACTAAATAGGCTATGTGGAAGGAAGATAAATTCTCAACAATATCATCCAAGTACATGAGGTGGTACACTGTCTTAAATGCAATAAGCAAGTAGGCATGATCATTCAGTTGGACCTTGCGAAAGCCTATGACAAACTTAGCTGGTCTTATATAAGAGCTATTCTAAAAGCCTATGGCTTTGACCACAACTGGATTAGATGGGTTATGGCACTAGTTACCACAACTAGCTTCTCCATTCTGCTTAATGGAGCTCCTTCAAGTCCCTTCTCAACTTCCAGAGGGCTTAGACAAGGAGATCCGCTCTCACCTTTCCTATTCATCCTCATGATGGAAGGGCTAGGAAGGGCAATCAAAATGGCAAATGCTAAAGGCCGAATTCAGGGTATCAAGCTAACCCCGGATGGAGAGGCTAACACTCATCAATATTTTGTGGATGATACTATGTTGCAGGGCACACCCACAGTTAGGGAAGCAAGAGCAATCAAAAACATACTAAAAGACTTTGCTATGGCAGTAGGAACAGAGGTAAGCCTCAACAAATCAAAAGTTTTTTTCTTTAATACCAATATTGCTATACAAAGAAACATTGCCAGGATTCTTTGTTTTCAAAGGGAACAGCTACCGTCCAAATATCTTGGCATTCCTCTTACTGAAAAACCTCTAAGAAAGAAAATATGGGAATCAATTTTAAATAAACTTTAGGACAAGATACGAAAATGGACATGCAGATCCTTAAACCTAGCAGGGCATCTTGTGCTCAGACATGTGGTCCTATAGGCCATTCCCATTTTCATGTTTGCAGCTCTCCCTGCTCCTCAAGGTATTAAGCAATAGATAAGGAGCATTCAAAGGGAATTTCTGTGGGGAAAAGGGGAGGAGAAGAAGGAGTGGGCTTTAGTGGCCTGGGACAAGCTCAGTAGGCCTAAAAGCCATGGCGGCTTGGGGCTGCATGACCCGAAAACTCTTAGCAGAGTTTTGGGAGCTAAGCTCTGGTGGAGATGGATCAAGGAGACAAATGCACCCTGGGCCAAGCTTTGGAAACATAAGTATGCCAAGGATTGGAAGGAAAAGGATCATATCAGAATGTTTGGACAGATTAAGGGCTCACACATCTGGAAACTTGCTTGGGAGAATAAAGGCATTGTTCAGCAACACTGTTTCTGGGAAATCCAAGCAGAGGACTATGCTCGATTTTGGGAGGACAGTTGGCAATAGGAACCCATCCTGAACAGGAATGATCTAGCAGCCCTTAAGAGAGACACAAAGAGCAAAGGTCTATTATTGGTAAAAGATTTCTTGGACCAGGGAAATAATAATGTAAAATGGAGAAAATGGAAGGACCTAGGTTACAATGATGAGAGTACTTTGAAGGCCAAGGCAGATGCTCTTACCTAGGATTCAGAGCATAGAAAGATTTTGGTTTCCTCCTCACCTGACCAACTAAGATGGGGGAAGAGCAATGAAGGTAACTTCAACCTCAAAGAAGCAAAACAGGTAGTCACAGGTTTTAACTTTATGAATACAGAACAAGTCTGGAAGGAGCTTTGGAAAACTCCTCACTGGATGAAAATAAAATTATTCATTTGGTTTGTGCATTAAAGAAAGATACTAACTTGGGAGAACCTACTAAAGAAAGGCTTCATTGGCCCTTCCAGATGTCACCTCTATGGCTCACATGAGGAAATAATTGAACACCTTCTCAACCTCTGCCCTTTCTCTACTAAGGTGTGGAATTGGGTGGCCTCAATCTTCAGACAAATCGAAAGGGACAGTCTCAACATATCCAACACACTGAAAAACTAGAGGAAGAACTTCTCAGGGAATGAGATCAACAACAGAGCTTGGATGCTAGTACCAAGCTTTTTCATTTGGAATGTTTGGAAAGAGCGTAATAGGCAGATCTTCAAAAATAAGGCTAGCAAGCCCCAACACATAATCAATCAAATTCTAGAACAACTTAAAGAAATAGTTAAAATCCTTTTGAGGTTCCTAAGGATCCTCCTCTGCCTCACGAGGAGAATATCATACTAAATTTGGGACTACAGTCTATCAGTCCTCAAGGAAGAATAAAGGGAATGAGAACAATAAATACAGGGGCCAGTAGTTGGAAGCCCCCTCCACAGAGCTTCTTCAAGGTAAACATTGATGGAGCTTCTAAGGGCAATCCAGGGGTAGCTGGCTTTGGGGGTGCCATAAGAGATCATGGGGGACAAACAAAATACATCTTCCATGGCCACATAGGAAAGGGTACCAATAATGTGGCTAAACTCTTGACATTAGAACAATGCTTGGAGACCCTGGTGGAGGCAAATTTACAGAATGCTATCATTGAAGCAGATTCAGAATTGATCATTAGAGAAGCTAAGAAAATTCACAATGGAACTTCACTAGATAAAATGTCGAAGCAATGGAAGCTATTGCAAATTTTTTACCGCATCCACTCTCACTTGGAAACCCTCAAAACAATAAGATTTGTTTGTGTTAGAAGGAAGGTAGACATGTTAGCAGTTCAGTTGGCCAACGGAGGAGTGAACAATAAGGATAAGGATTCTCAGCATGCCTAGGAGTCATTACCTACCAGAAAACTACAAGAGGAATGCTTCTACTTGGAAACCGAAGATTTGGAACTGTGGATGAACAACAATGATCGAAGGGATACAGGAGACGGGCGGGAGGATGGCATCACCTAATTAGTCTATGATTTTTGGTTTTGTCTGCTCTCCACAACTCTGTTCACATTCAGTTCAATGATGAAGGTGTCGATTCGGGCAGCGCCATAGCACTGGCTGCTTGTGTGCGTTTGTCTCAACGGGTTTCGGATGGAGATTCCAGATGGAAGGCTCAGAATTGTTTATGGGAATGGTCAGACGGTCTTCGCTTGGCGACTAAGCATTCAGGTTTTCCGCGAAACCTCGAATGCAAAACCACAAATGGTATATCGCGTGGGACAAGAATGGTATATGGTTCTATGTAAGTTGCCTCCGATTCCACTCATGGTGTGACACGTTGCAACGAGAGGTGAGAGAAAACCACACTCATCAGGCGGTTAACCTCCATGCTTCTCGTCTGCGTGATATCCACATTGGCCGTTGGATTCGAGTTGTGTATTCAATGGCGAGGATTGGCCGTGCTTGTTTCTTGAGGGTTTGAGACCTGAATTGTTTAGTGGACTTATTCTATAGCTCATGTCGGGTCCGCTCATTGGGTGCAATGTGATCCACTGTGGGTCGCTTTGTGGACCCCTGGTCAGATGCCTATAGGGCTTTTGTGGGCCTAGGTCCCTAGTTTTTTGTTGTCCCTGCTGACTGGGACACCTTGTAAACTATGTAATTTGGTTAAATTAATGGAAGGTTCATCTCTTACTTATAAAAAAAAAAATCATTATATTAATTTGATTTATTTAAAAATAAATAAATTATCCTTAATTTTTATTTTAATGAATGACAACCATTATATATATATATATATATATATATATATATATATATCATTCAATTTTTTTAATAAAATATTATTTATTTAACAATTGTGTGTCTGATAGTTATCATTTCTATTTTACTTACATGTGGGAGGATGAGATTGGAATATATTTGGCCGACGCGTTTCAAACTAGAAGTGCGTTCATCATGAGGACTAGATGAAGAGGCAAACCACGGCAAAGGCTTAAATAGAGAGCAATGTAGAAACCAAAATTTCAAGTAATGACTATATTTGAACAATAATATTTAAATTATGATATTAATTTATAATATATTAAAAACAAATATTATTTAAAAAAATCTAATAATGGGAAATAATGGAAAAAAATGAAAGTCAAAGTCAAAATCCAAACAAAAAAAGAAGTAAAAAATTATAAAAAAATAGTCAAGGCCGTAATCTAGACAAAATCATTTAATAAATAAAAATAATTAATGGAAATAAAATAAACTAAATTAAAAATAATTAATGGAAAATAAATATAATAAAACAAAAATATGTGCGAGTCAAAAGAAATATATATAAATGAAAATGAAAATGAAAATAAAAATAGATATAAAAATATATGTAAGTAATTAATAAATAAAAATTTAATAATTAATCAATTTAATTAAATATATTTTTTTTCCACTGGAAAAATCCGTAAACTTTCATTATGTAAGAAAATTTACATATAGATAGTGCTATGCACATATGCCTTAAGGTCATTGTTCACAGTGTGCCTGTTAAATACATGTAGGTTCTGTTCATATATATCAGTTCAGATATACCTCGCAGGGTAATCCTTTTAATATTCTACACATAGTCTGTTTACAAAAATGCCTTTCGGCTTGCCTGTGCTATTCAAAAACATGTTTAAATATTTACAAAAATACTGTTCAGATCTATACAAAATTTATCAGATGATTTATAGCTCCGGTGCATGCTGATATCGCGGATCAATGTATGGGCGGTGGTAGTATTTGTACTCCTGATGTCCTTGTACCTCTGTGATTTCCCATACTCCTCTGTCCATCATCGTGGCCTCCTTGGATAGTTTGTCAGCACTCTCGTTATGTTCCCTATAGATGTGTGAACATGTGATGCTGTTAAAAGCTGCTTTGAGTTCAAGAATTTCATTCAATATAATGCTGAGTGTGTGAATGTGACAATTTGATATGTTGTTGAACCAATTTATGATGGTTTTTGAATCCCCATAGATGTTAATGCGTGTGATATGATGACTCAATGCAAAATGAAGTAAATGGCGGAGGGTGATGAGTTCTGCAAAGTTGTTTGTCCCCATTCCCAGGCCTGCTTTTATACGATAAAATTGTTGTTCAGATTTATATATGATGATACCACCCCCACAGCTCTATATGTTTGCGGCCCCATCAAAATATGCCCACGGGGTGTCTTGATCAATACGGGGCAGTGGGTGAGGTTTACGCACATGAGGGGGCGGGGGCTCTGGCAGTTCACCATAAGCTACGATAATTCCAGCCTCCACTAATTGCCAGATGACATTCTGGTCATGGAATATGATACGGTTACGTGCTTTCCAAATGAGCCAATTTACGATGATAGGCAGGTTGACAGTCTTGGTTCCCTTGTGCCTCGACTCCCAGCCTGTCTAAGCCTCAATTAAACTTGTGCCCACCCAGGTGCCAGAGTAGGGGATGGTGTTTTTAATGGTAGTCCACAGGTCCTGTATCATCCTGCATTGCATGAACAGGTGTTCTGTGGATTCGGATTCTTCTTTGCAGATCGTACACCAGGTGGGTCCGTAATATGCTCTGTGCAGTAGATTTTCTCCTGTGGGCACCTTATTACGGAGAACACACCAGAAGAAGAGCTTTGATCTCAGGGATGCAGAGAGTTTCCAGATGCTGTGCCACCAATTTGATAATACCTCTGGCTTTTTGTGACTTATGAGATGGGTATAACCAGCCTTTGGAGTGTAAAAACCGGTTTCAGACTGGCTCCAAGTAAGTTCGTCTGGCCCCTCAATGATTCTGATGTGAGATTCCATCAGGGTCTCCCTGTAGGTCTGCCATGCCTGATGCCATCTAGGAGGGATGTTTAGTTGCTGAGCTGTCCTCCAGGCCTGATGGAATATATCAGAGGATTCCCGGTCGACAATTTGGGCTAACACTTTGATATTGCGGGTAAGAAGGTAATCGACCAAGTCTTGAGGCAGTATGTGCCTACCTCCACTGCCAGCCCATGGGTCGATGCCAATCCTAGCCAGGGTCCCGTCTCTAATCTTCCAGGCTAAATTGTCTCTGATCATAGGCATAGAGTGTAGTAGGGCTTTCCAAATTGATGATACCCCTGTTCTGTTCCAATTTGGGAGCCTGATCCAATCCAATATGCCTAGGGGCCATATATATTTGTGGTAAGAGAGGCGGGTCCATAAGTTCTGACTAGTAATTAGTGCCCAGCTCATCTTTGCTGCCAATGCTTGTGCAAACAGTGGAAGGTCTTTTAGGCCCCATCCTCCCCACTTCTTTGGGAGTGCGATCTTCTGCCAGCCTATCCATGCAAAAATGCGCTTGTCTTGACTTCCCGCCCAGAGATATCTGTTGCAGATTTGCTGGAGACGGGCCAGAGTGTGTCTAGGAATCCAAGCTAGTGCCATCCAGAAGACCAGGGTTGCTTCCAGCACGGATTTTATGAGGATTAGTCAGCCTGCTCTAGAGAGGTATCTATGGCTCCAACAGGTGAGCCTTTTTTCTAGTTTGGATACCAGCCAAGACCAATCTGCAATCTTCTGGCTAATGGGTTTTAACCAGAAGCCTAGATATTTAAGACCCTTGTCCAATGGATGTATGATGTAAGGGAAGGCCTGCAGAGCAAATTGTGCTTCATTGACAGAGGTACAGGCCAGTGTAATGGTAGATTTATCTCTATTTACCTGCATCCCTGTGGTCTGTGAGAAGAGATAAAGTATGCGGGAAAATGACTGAGTCTCTAATGCTTACATCCAAAAGTATGAGTACATCGTCCACGAACAGTAGGTGTGTGAGGTAGCATTCTTCCATGATCTTGAGGCCTTTTAGAGACCCTTCCCTTGGGGCAGAGATGATTAATCGACTCAGTCCTTCCATGACCAAAAGAAATAGAAGTGGTGATAGGGGGCAGCCCTGCCGAAGTCCCCTTTCAGAGTGAAATAAGTGAGAGGCAGATCCATTGATCAGGATGCTGAATGTGGGGGTGGTAATATAGGCCATAATCCAGATTATGAAAGGTAGAGGGAAGCCCAGATGTATAAGGAGCATCTTAATGTAAAGCCAGCTGACCCGGTCGAAAGCTTTAGAGAGATCGATTTTCAAGAGAGTGCACTTGAGATGTTTAGACCAGATGGAGTGCAGGGCTTCCTGGGCAGACCCTATAGCTTCATGAATCTGCCTATCCTCGAGGAAAGCAAATTGCTGGGGGGCAATGTGAGCTGAAAGGATAGGTTTGAGCCGGTTTGCAATAATCTTTGATATAATCTTGTAGAGTACATTACAGAGAGAGATAGGGCGAAAGTCATCAAATGAAGATAGGGAGTCGGACTTGGGGATGAGAGCAATGAAAGTGGAATTTATGGCGTGATATAAATGATTTAATTAAATATATTATTTAATATTAAAAAATATATTTCTTTGAAAACTCGATGGGTCAAAACCATATGAAATTTATACTACGAACTGGGGAAGTCAAAATTGCATAAGTGAAAGGTGAAAGTTAAGGAAGGTTGGGCACACAACATTAATCTTAAGAGCAAATAATAAACTATATATTAAAAAAAAGCTGCCTTTTTATTAATGTATTACTTAAAACCACCCAGAATTTTTACCATTGAATATTTCATCTTAAGCTACTTGAAGTTTGAACTCGGTATTATTATGGATTTCAAAGAAATAGTCTGCATTTAAAATAATAATAAAAGAATAACAAGGTGTGTGTATGGATACATGCGTATATGAATGTGGCATCCACGCGTTGCCCTTTAGTCTGGTAATTTTCAAAGTGGCTGCAAGGATCAAGATTAATTAAGAATTCAATAATTTCTTAATATTCAATATTGAATCTGTTTTATATGTTATTTTTAGCCTCGTGGATGTTAAAATAATTTTTTCTTTTTTTATAAGCTTTCTTTCACTGGTTGATAGAGGAAGCCTTTAGCTAATTACTATATGATATCATATAATCGTAATAATGTTTATGTATTTTTTTATGATATATAATAAATATTATATTATTATATGATATAGAGATATAATAACAGGTATGTATTTTAATTGTATTTTATAAATTAAAAAATATATATTTATATATTTTTATAAGATATTTTAATTTTTCTTACAGTTGTTTATATAAACGATAACGATTATGGAGTTGTCTAGTGCAATCCTCTAAAAGGAGTTGTTCGGGCTCGTCTTATTTTCTAAAGGGCACTCGATCGCTTTCTGGGTAGGCCTTGTTACTAACAATTATGTGGAACTCATGGCGTTCAAGTTACTTTTTGCATATTTCTCTCTAACATAACATCTCAAATATTCATATTTATGGAGAATCTCCTTTGGTGATCAAATAGATGAGGGGAGAATATCGTTTACACAACTTTAGCCCCAATGAGCAAGCAAACTCCCTTTCAAAGATGGAAATGGACTTGGACTCAAGAGCATGGAAAATTGCATAGGAAAAACATGGCCATAAAACATAATCTTTACATGATCATTGGGCCCAAATTGGGCCAGCTTGATCCTTCATTAGGTTATCATTTACATATATCTACACTCTTTATATACGATAATACACAACTGATTATGAACCGGATTATGATTTTCCCGATATTTTCCATATGGGTTTATACATATTTGAGCATTATATGTATATTTCGATAGTAGAAGCCTTTATGGACTTTTTCTGATGTTATAATTATGAACCTGTGGGATCCTTCTTTCTTTTTCTCAACCTCAAGCTATTTCTTAATGTGTTTAGGCATATGTGGATGTAATTTTATACTTTAATAAAATTATTGTTTTTCTTCTTTTGGAAAAAAAAAAAAAGATAAAGATGATGATCACGATTGTTATAATTAACATTCACCAAGATTTATATGATTTTCCAAATTTTAAGAAGGTAAATAATTAATTAGAATTCTTTAATATTCTATTACTATGCTTAAAAGGAATTGGCACAAGTCTTCTCAAATCAAGATAATTTTGTTGATCTAAAAGGTCAAGAAGGTTCGTAGTGTGAAAAATATTTTGAAAATTAGATCAAAAGTGGGTATAATATGTACAATGTGAGATAAAGTGCTTTCATCTTCATCCCTATCATTATTGCTAATGTGACAAACTCTTTCATCCCATGACTTTATGCGAATTGACCAATGTTGATTTTCACTATGAAGCTTGTGAGAATTAGTTCTTATCTTGGCAACATTCATTTTCTTCTTAACACTAGTCTAAATAGAAAGATAATTATGATTTTTAATATTAGGGTTGATCATATCCTTATAATATCTTCATTTTATTTTTCCCTCTAACATTTTATTACCCCACAATTTCTCCTTAAATTTGAAAGTAATAATTTAATTTAATGCTTTTGATTATTATATCTTCAATTCCTAAAATTTTCAATTTTCAATTTCTTTTAAATTTATTCAAATCCTGAATTTTTTTTATGTATTGTTTTTCATTTTATATTTATGTAATTTCTCTTTAATTTTCCTAATTTACCATGTATCGATTGACTTATAACATTTCTTTTTGATCTAGCAATCCCAATGTTTCTTTTTGACCTAGGTCTCTCGTTCATTGCACTTTAAAAATCTTACATGCTCTCTTTTATAATTACTTGGTTTATTTGGTCCCTAAGGATGGGTGGAGTGTCCACCTAAAATGTTGGACACTATCCTCAATCCATGGACATAGTAACAATATAAAGAATTTCACTATTATTACTATATTAGTAATAATATTTTTAATATTATCCAAATTTTGTAAGATGATCTCCTCCTTTATTTCCCAATGTTCCAAGCATGGATTGAATCAAGTTAGGAAACCTCTTGGTGTCCATGTTGTATAAATTCTTCTTATATATTAGATACATAGTCATAGCCATGCTTTAAAAGGGGGGAATGTTTTTGTAACACCCCACCCCATATTTACCCGCTTTTAGAAGCTCACTGGGGTAAAAATGAGACAAGAGTTACTATGCAAGACCCAACATCCATGTTCCAGTTATGAGGGTGGGATCTACCATCCTTAAACTTACTGTAACCTACCAAGGACACCTAATCACCTAGATGTCAGAAAACATCCACTGAAAATCTTTCCCTGAGTTGGAACTAACGTTTTACCAATATTTACAGCACATTCACATGTATGCAGTCTAGTTCATGTGGCTAGAAGGCTCGATTTGCACGCAAAAACCATCATCTATGCGCCTACATCAAAAACTACTAAATTCTATGCTTTTGGCCACAAATTGAATGCTAGGATTTTAGGTTTATCCTACAAGCCACTGCCCATAAATTTCTAGAATCTAGTATATGATAATGACAAGTATACATAATCTATACTTAGGCTCATATCTTGCCCAAACTTTCCAAACACATGATAAACATTTAAACAAACATATGGTAAACATAGTAACTAGATGTCATAAATGCATATTTGTTCATTGTTTCCTTAATTTCATCAGAGAATCCTCAAGAAGGCTTACTGCCCTCTCAAGCTAGATGCAAAAACACTTGTTATCTCATGCATTCATAGAACCAATTCAATAACTTATCAAATCATGAACAAGATGCATAACAAGAGCACATCATTTAACCATGCCTATAACCAACATTTAACTAGAATTAATCCATGACAAACCTTTCATAAATCAACAGAATAACCAATACATGTGCTCATTCATCTCAATAAGAAATAACACATAATAACATATGCATAAAGCCAGCCATGTCAAGGAATTCCACGTAGCACACGACTATAGATTAGGCTGAACCAAATCTTTCTTTCAAATAATCACCCTCGTGGAATATTCCAAGCATGAATGTGGGTTCACATGGGATAAACCGAAACAAAACCAACCAAGGATCTAGAGGCTAAACCACCTCAACCCTCAACCACAGTGATTTCACCTAAAATTGTCTAGAAATCACCAAAATCAAACAAGCTTGGATGCCTTAGACTTTCTTCACCATACCCAAAGGAATTTTCCTGTCGTCACCCACCTGTCAAGAGTTCCAGGAGAAAAGCATCCCCATCCTAAATCCTTTGCAAGTTTCCTGAGACCACCTCAACCAGGATCCAAAATATACTGACAATCCAAATCTTAACCAAAACATGGAACCCACTACATCATGGCTATCCAGGAAATGGAAAAGGAATGGTTGTACATCACTGTAAATCCAACAAAACCCCATGCCAATGACAACAAACATGGCCAATAAACCATGCATCAAATCATGGCATGATAAATCACACATTCACACTGTTACCTATAAATCCACAACTATTTTCTTCCCTAGGTTGATGTTTTCCAAACTTCGTCTTGCACTCTTGATGCAGAAGCATTCAACCCAAGAGAAAATCATTGTAATTAGGTAGACATAGGGGGTCATGCATTTTTAGGATGTTGGATTCCTAAGTGATGAATAAATGTAATATTAGGCTTTTGAGTGCATAGAATAGGAATAAATTAGATGCGTGATATATCTTGTAAATACTCTCAAATAAGAGGGACATGAGTGGGTAATAATGAAAAAAGACTCTAAAGTCAATTAGGACTCTTTAAGAATTCCATGATTCAAGGAACTAAGGAGAGATTTTAGGAATCAATTGAAGTAGAAGTGGACATAGGATTTAGGAGTCAGTTCAATAAATCTAGGAGTGGAACCAGGATGAGTTCAATAGAACACACTAACATATATGTAAGCCTATGGGTAGAGTCATGGGAGGAGGCCACTGATAGCAGAAGATCAGGCCATGAGAGAGAGAGTCTCGCTATGTAATCAACTGTTTATATGCTTATATACAAAGGAATTCGATTCTGAGTGTGGAAATGTGTTAATCGTGTGTCTATTGATCGATTGTTGTGTGAACTCGTAGGTTCTATAAGAGAGGTTGTAGGCAAAGTCGAGGCGGGGTATAGAGGAGAAGAATGAGCCGGAGGTTCGTCATGGATCTTTGAATTCATGAGAAAGATCAAGTAAAGTCCAGATTCAGTGATAAAAATCACAAAAGTCAAGCTCAGAAGGGAGTCACAGTGGAACAGCAAAGGGGGAAGAACCTTTGAAGAAACCCAAAATATAGAGGAAATATTGAAGAACTGGCGTAAAAGAAAAGTAAAGAAGTGGAAGAAGGAGTGAAGATTGATGCTCAACAGCCATTGGATCTAGAAGATCAACGGCCAGGATCCAATTTCAGAGGAGACGAAGGAATATCGCATCAGCAAACTTTAAATGAAGGAAGGTGGTTTTGTAACAGTGTAAGTGGATTTCGGGCGGCTTCAAAACTGTAAGTGGTATTGAAGGACGAGCACTGATTCCACTCATAAAATGATGTGTGGTAGCAGAGGTGAGAGGAAACCACTTTATCGGGTGGTTAACCCTCGCGCTTGTTATCTACCCGATATCAGCGACAGCCATTGGATTTGTTGGGTACAGATCGACAGTGGAGAATAGTCGCACACATTTAAATGGTCGGGAGCAATCTCAACTGTTGGATCGGGCGATACAACGGATGATCAATATTTGATTAGAGGCTACACTGATCGGTGATCGGAGATCGGGCTTATTGGAGTTAGAAGAAGCAGCATTGTGGAGTGACTAAAGGTGTGGACCTGATGAAGTTATAGATGTGCTTGGAAAGTATTTGAGACCTGCTTATACGTGTTCAGAGAGAGATTTCAATGTATTTCCATGTATTGGTGATAGATGTGTTGCAGAGCCTTTTTAACATATATTAACGATTCCGGTAGTCGCATATTGGAATCGAAGCGGTGATGAGGCTTGTATATATGACCCGCAGAGGAGCCAATAGATGATTGCGATCAAGGCAATCCTCGGAAAGTGTGCAGATAGCATACTAAAGGCGGAAAGGTATGTTTTGGGAGAATTTTCCTTTTTAAATGGGTTTTATAAGGAAATAGCGCCGATGAAAGGTTTATACGTTTAAAACATATATGTAACCAATGCATTAAAGAGGGAAGGTTATATATGCAGCCTAAAAGCTTAAAGTAAGGTTTCTAGGAGTGAATGAGTCCCGATAGGAGGTTTAAAGTCCCAGTAGGAATGATTTAATGAATTACTTCAATATAGTCATAAACAAAGGCTTGAGGGTTGTTTAAAAGTCCCAATAGGATGTTTTTGTGGGGTGATTGAGTTCCGATATAAAGGAACCAATGATGAAGGGGCCTTAATCATTTATGGTTTGAAGATTTGACTCCTTTGAGAGTCAAATACTTGGGACAGATGTATTTATGCATATTTATGCATACTGTGGGTATGTGTGGGGGTGACCCCTGCATCATTAGTGGTATCAGAGCAGATGTGTAATCAGAGCAGAATTGAAGTTGAAACAATTGGTTAAAATAGAACAAAGAAATTCTATGAGAAAGAATTGAGAACAGAATATGTTAAGGTGTTTATGCAGGAAAGAGGAAGGATCGGATTCTAATCTGACAGAAGGAAGGCACACAGAGGTGATGTGTAGCAGAACTTGCAGATGCAAGAGAAAGAGAAAATCCATTGAAGGTACAGGTGGAATAGTAAAACAAGATCATGCTGAGATCTTGAAGGTGAGGTAATATGTTCTGTTTTAAATGGAGATTGTGAGTTTTTATACTAATGCACAGGTGATAGCAAGAGAAGTTGTGAGAGGAGAACCATATGTGTTCTTGAAGACATAGTAAGGAAAACATTTTGATAGAGAAGTGGCAGTGAACCTGAAGAATCGAACAAGAGATTAGACAGAGAGGATAGCTGAAGTGTTCTCAAGAGAGAGTGAGAGATTGTAGAAGCCTAGAAGGAACAAAGGTGTTGCTCAAGAGGAGGTTCCAAACAGAGGACCCGTGCTTACCAAAAGACTGAGTGAGGAGAGCTTAGTGAGGTAAGATTGCAGCAAGGAGGACTAGCTATTGCAGAGGCTTGTTGCAGATGAGTGAGGAGCTCATGAAGAAAGAGGAGAAGAAGATGACTACTGATAGTCATAGCAGAGGTTCAGAGAGAAGCCACAACAAAGGATATGAGAAGAAGAATGCCAAAGCAGATGGCAAAAGGATGAGTCAAGAGGAAATTGACAAAGAGATTGCAGAGTTAAAAGAACAACTCGATGAATTAAGGAGGATACTTGAGGAAAGCCAGTGACAAGGTTGGGTATTAAGGAAGAAGTCAGTGGAATGGCATGAGATGCAGAGAAGGATACAACAAAAGCAAGTAAAGTGACTGATGGGAAAACTCAAGGAAGTTGAGTTAGAAATGGAAGAGTCGATTTGTGAACCAAAACAGGGAGAATTTCTAGGAGAGAGTGAAGATGAAGACTTGAAGGCTGGAACTTCAAGTGAGGCCAAAGGGTTAGATGGTTTTAAATCTGACAATTTTTGTGTGTTTGCAGGTGAAACATGTAAGGAAGGACAATTTGCTGATATTTTCATGGAGAAGGAAGAAGACAAGAAGAATCTAAATTCTATTTTGGAAGAGGATGAGATAGATAGGTCTCATATACAGTTAGGGAATGATATCAAGAAACCAAGTGAAGGAATTGAGGAGATTGGAGAGGAGACCATCGAAGAATTTCTGAATCATATGAAGGATTTAGAACAACAAGAAGATATGATGGCTGAGACATCAAGTAGGACCATAGGGTCTTATGTTTTTAAAATTGATAGTTTGTCTGTGATTGCAAAACAAATGTAGGAGAATGTTCATTGTTAATGTAGATGGTGAGACAAAAATAGCTTTGGGGAAAGATAAACAACAAGATATTGAAGGCAAACTTGAAGAAGAGACTATGTTAGCTGAAAACATAGTAAAGGATCATCAATTCACCATGATGATAGGCACAGTGGAAATATCCATGGAAGCTATTGAGGAAGAAGGACATCTACTGAAAGATGTTAAGAAAGAAGAAGTCTATGCAAAAGACTTAGAAAAGGGAGAAAGAACACTAATAAAGGAGTGTTTTGCAGAGGATAAACAATCTTTTGAAGCTTTCAGAAGTATGGAGAAGTATCTTATAGAAGATAAAAACTTTGAAGTAAAGGAGGAAGGAGAATGTCTCTTAATGGAGAAAAGCAATGATTTATTGCAGCATAAAGAACTTAACAATGCATGGATGTGTGAAGATGTGACAACACAAGAAAAAGTTCTTGTGAAAGAAGGAGATGAAGTTCAGTCTGAAGAGCTGATATGTGAAGCAACAGTTGAGACTGTTGAACCTTATGATTTCCAAACTAATAATTTGTGTATAAATGCAGGAAACATAAGTGATGATGAAATACTTATGAAGTTTCACAAATAGATTGCATTGATGGAATATTTGCTGAGAAATTCAGAGTATGACAATGTGATTACAAAGAAAGGAGTTCACTATGGTGGACAAGAGCAAGAAGACATAATTAGATAAGATGATGTGGAAGAGAGACTAGCTGATAGTCTCATGAGTTCTATTGAGAATTCAACACAGCATACTAATGTGCTGATAGAGGGGAAAGAAACAGAGCAACAAATTGAATTGTTGCCAAAGGAAGATAAGGCACAAAAGCCTTATGTCTTTGATTTTAACAAGTGTTTTGTGAGTGTAGGTTTAGTTGCAGATGCTGGAGAAGATTTGGCACAGATGAACAACCAAATAAAGATGAGAGAAGAAGATTCTATGGAAGAATTCAATCCATGGAACAGAGATGCTCAATTTTTAGAGATAATGTTGGATAGTCATGATTCAATATAAGAAGAGATAATCATGAAAGAGGTTAAGGATAATATGGAGGTAGTCAGCATAAGAGTCAACATAGAAGTTAGCATAGCAAGCAAAGAAAAAGTTGGAACAAGAGCAAAAGTGGAAGAAAAAGTGAACTAGAAGCTACAAAGAGAAAGTAACCAATAGGAGTTTAAAGAATTAGTGGACAGCAATAGCAACCTGAAAAAAAAGAATGAGGCAGAAATATGAAGCAGAACATGGACCAATCTAAGGATGTACTAGAGACAAATATTGAAGAGATGTGGTAACTAATGATGAAGCAGTTCAAATGGAGGAAAATGGTAGCAGCAGGAAGAAAGATCAATCAGAACTTGAACCTGATTGACAAAGAGAAGAAGAGGGAACAGAAGACAGCGGAAGTACAGCAGCAGCAAAGGAGCAAAGCATTTGGACAGTTACAAAACAAAGTGTGGGATCCAGGAAGATAAAGATCAAAAGACACATGATCAGGAGATCATGAATATTTTCTACTTTGGGAGTCTGATGCAGGAGCATTCAACCCAAGAGAAAATCATTGTAATTAAGTAGACATAGGCAGTCATGCATTTTTGGGAAGTTGGATTCCTAAGTGATGAATAAATGTAATATGAGGCTTTTGAGTGCATATAATAGGAATAAATTAGATGTATGAGATATCCTATAAATACTCTTGAATAAGAGGGACATGAGTGGGTAATAATGAAAAAAGAGTTTAAAGTCAACTAGGACTCTTTCAGAATTCCATGATTTGAGGAACTAAGGAGAGCTTTTAGGAACTACTTGAAGTAGAAGTGGATAGAGGATTTAGGAGTTAGTTCAATATATTTAGGAGTGGAACCAGGATGAGTTCAACAGAACTCACTAACATATATGTAATCCTACGGGCATAGTCGTGGGAGGAGGCAACTGATAGTAGAAGATCAGGCCATGAGACAAAGAGTATTGTTATGTAATCAAGTGTTTATATGTTTATATACAGAGGAATTCAATTTTGAGTGTTGAAATGTGTTAATCGTGTGTCTATTGATTGATTACTGTGTGAACTCGTAGGTTTTGTAAAAAAGGTTGCAGGCAGAGTCGAGGGGGGTATAGAGGAGAAGAACGGGCCAGAGGTTTGTCATGGATCTTTGAATCCATGCGAAAGATTAAGTAAATTCTAGAGGCAGTAATAAAAATCACAGAAGTCATAAGGGAGTAGTAGCGGAACAGCGAAGGGGGAAGAACCTTTGAGGAAACCTGAAATACAGAGGAAATATTGAAGAACTGGCGTAAAACCAAAGTAAAGAAGTGGAAGAAGGAATGAAGATTGAATTCAGTAGCCGTTGGATCTGGAAGATCAACGGCCAGGATCCAATTGCAGAGGAGACGGAGGAATATCACATCGAAAAACTTTAAATGAAGGAAGGCGGTTTTGTAACAATGTAAGTGAATTTCGGGCGGCTTCAAAACTGTAAGCGGTATTGAAGGACGAGTACCGATTCCACTCATCAAATGACATGTGGTAGTGGAGGTGAGAGGAAACCACTTTATCAGGTGGTTAACCCTCGCGCTTTTTATCTACCCGATATCAGCGACAGCCATCAGATCTATTGGGTACAGATCGGCGGTGGAGAATAGTTGTGCACATTTAAATGGTCAGGAGAAATCTCAACCATTGGATCGGGGAATACAATGGATGTTCAAGATTTGATCGGAGGCTACACTGATCGGCGATCGAAGATCAGGCTTATCGGAGTTTGGAGAAGTAGCGTTGTGGAGCAACTAAAGGTGCAGACCTGATGAAGTTATAGATGTGGTTGGAAAGTATTTGAGATCTGCTTATATGTGTTCAGAGTGGGATTTCAATGTATTTCCATGTATTGGCAATAGATGTGTTGTGGAGCCTTTTTAAGGCTAAAACATATATTAACGATTACGATAGTCACATATTGGAATTGGAGGGGTGATGAGACTTGTATATATGACCCGCGGAGGAGCTGATAGCCGATTGCGAGAAAGGAAATCCTCGGAAAGTGTCCAGAGAGCGTACTAAAGGCGGAAATGTATGTTTTGGGAGAATTTTCCTTTGTAAATGGGTCTTACAAGGAAATAGCTTTGATGAAAGGTTTATACGTTTAAAACATATATGTAACCAATATATTAAAGCGGGAAGGTTATATATGCGGCCTAAAAGCTTAAAGTAAGGTTTATGGGAATGAATGAGTCTCGATAGGAGGTTTAAAGTCCCAATAGGAGGTTTTTGCAGGGTGATTGAGTTTCAATACAAAGGAGCTGATCATAAAGGGGCCTCAATCATTTATGGTTTGAAGATTTGACTCCTTTGAGATTCAAATACTTGGGATAGATGTATTTATGCATATTTATTCATACTGTGGGTATGTGCGTATCAGAGAAGATGTGTAATCAGAGTAGAATTGAAGTTGAAACAATTGGTTAAAACAGAACAAAGAAATTCTATGAGAAAGAATTGAGAATAGAATATGTGTTAAGGTGTTTATGCAGGCAAGAGGAAGGATCAGATTCTAATCTGACAGAAGGAAGGCACACAGAGGTGATGTGTAGCAGAACTTGCAAATGCAAGAGACAGAAAAAAACCATTCAAGGTACAGGTGGAATGGTAAAACAAGATCATGCTGAGATCTTGAAGGTGAGGTAATATGTTTTGTTTTAAATGGAGATTGTGAGTTTTTATGCTAATGCACAGGTGACAACAAGAGAAGTTGTGAGAGGAGAACAAGGTGTGTTCTTGAAGACAGAGTAAGGAAAACACTCTGATAGAGAAGTGGCAGTGAACCTGAATAATCCAACAAGAGATTGGACAGAGAGGACAGATGAAGTGTTCTCAAGAGAGAGTGAGAGATTGCAGAAGCCTAGAAGGAACAAAGGTGTTGCTCAAGAGGAGGTTCTAGACAGAGGACCCATGCTTACCAAAAGATTGAGTGAGGAGAGCTTTGTGAGGTAAGATTGCAGCAAGGAGGACTAGCTGTTGCAGAGGCTTGTTGCAGATGAGTGAGGAGCTCATGAAGAAAGAGGAGAAGAAGATGACTACTGATAGTCATAGCAAAGTTTCAGAGAGAAGCCATAACAGAGGATATGAGAAGAAGCATGCTAAAGAAGATGGCAAAAGGATGAGTCAAGAGGAAATTGACAAAGAGATTGCAGAGTTAAAAGAACAACTTGATGCATTAAGGATGATACTTGAGGAAATCCAGAGACAAGGTTGGGTATTAAGGAAGAAGCCATTGGAATGGCATGAGATGCAGAGAAGGATACAACAAAAGCAAGTAAAGTGGCTGATGGGAAAACTCAAGGAAGTTGAGTTAGAAATGGAAGAGTCCATTTGTGAACCAGAATAGGGAGAATTTCTAGGAGAGCGTGAAGATGAAGACTTGAACTTCAAGTGAGGCCAAAGGGTCACATGGTTTTAAATCTGACAATTTGTGTATGTTTGCAGGTAAACCATGTAAGGAAGGACAATTTGCTGATATTGTCATGAAGAAGGAAGAGGACAAGCAGAATCTAAATTCTGTTTTGGAAGAGGATGGCATAGATAGATCTCATATACAGTTAGGGAAAGGTATCAAGCAACCAAGTGAAGGGCTTGAGGAGATTTGAGAGGAGACCATCGAAGAATTTCTGAATCATATGAAGGATTTATAACAACAAGAAGATATGATGGCTAAGACATCAAGTAGGACCATAGGGTCTTATGTTTTTAAAATTGATAGTTTGTCTGTGATTGCAGAAAAAATGCAGGAGAGTGTTAATGCAGATGGTGAGACAAGAATAGCTTTGGGGGAAGATAAACAACAAGAGATTGAATGCAAACTTGAAGAAGAGACTATGTTAGCTGAAAACATAGTAAAGGATCATCAATTCACCATGATGATAGGCATAATGGAAATAACCATGGAAGCTATTGAGGAAGAAGGACATCTAGTGAAAGATGTTAAGAAAGAAGAAGTCTATGCAAAAGGCTTAGCAAAGAGAGAAAGAACAATAATGAAGGAGTGTTTTGCAGAGGATAAACAATATTTTGAAGCTTTCGAAAGTATGGAGAAGTATCTTTTAGAATATAAAAACTCTAAAGTAAAGGAGGATGGAGAATGTCTCTTAATGGAGAAAAGTAGCGATTTATTGCAGCAGAAAGAACTTAACAATGCATGGATGTGTGAAGATGTGACAACATAGGAACAATTTCTTGTGAAAGAAGGAGATGAAATTTAGTCTCAAGAGCTGATATGTGAAGCAATAATTGAGACTGTTGAACCTTATGATTTCCAAGCTAATAATTTGTGTATAAATGTAGGAAACATAAGTGATGATGAAATACTTATGAAGTGTCACAAAGAGATTTCATTGATGGAATATTTGATGAGAAATTCAGAGTATGACAGTGTGATTACAAAGGAAGGAGTTCACTATGGTGGACAAGAGCAAGAAGGCATCATTAGAGCAGGAAGAGAGACTAGTTGATAGTATCATGAGTTCTATTGAGAATTCAACAAAACATACTGACGTGATGATAGAGGGGAAAGAAATAGAGCAGAAAATTGAATTGTTTCCAAAGGAAGATAAGGCACATGAGCCTTATGTCTTTTATTTTAACAAGTGTTTTTTGAGTGCAGGTTTAGTTGCAGATGCTGGAGAAGATTTGGCACAGATGAACAACCAAATAAAGATGAGAGAAGAAGATTCCGTGGAAGAATTCAATCCATGGAACAAAGATGCTCAATTTTTAAACAGAATGCTAGACAATCATGATTCAATACAAGAAGAGATAATAATGAGAGAGGGTAAGGATGATAGGGAGGCAGTCAACATAGAAGTCAGCATAGCAAGCAAAGCAAAAGTTGGAGTAAGCAAAGCAAAAGTTGGAACAAGAGAAAAAGTGGAAGAAAAAGTAAACCAACATCTACAAAGAGAAAGTAACCAATAGTAGTTTAAAGAATTACTGGACAGCAACCTGAAACAAAAAGAAGGAGGCAGAAATATGAAGCAGAACATGGACCAGTCCAAGGATGTACTGGAGACATAGATTGAAGAGATGTGGCAACTGATGATGAAGCAGTTCAAATGGAGGAAAATGGTAGCAGCAGGAAGAAAGATTAATTAGAACTTCAACCTGATTGACAAAGAGAAGAAGAGGGAACAAGAGACAGTGGAAGTACAGTAGCAGCAAAGGAGTAAAGCATTTGGATAATTACAAAACAATGTGTGGGATCCAGGAAGATAAAGATCAAAAGACACATGATTAGGAGATCATGAATATTTTCTACTTTGGGAGACTGATGCAGGAGCATTCAACCCAAGAGAAAATCATTGTAATTAAGTAGACATAGGGGGTCATGCATTTTTAGGAAGTTGGATTCCTAAGTGATGAATAAATGTAATATTAGGCTTTTGAGTGCATAGAATAGGAATAAATTAGATGTGTGATATATATTGTAAATACTTTCGAATAAGAGGGACATGAGTGGGTAATAATGACAAAAGAGTCTAAATTCAATTAGGACTCTTTAAGCATTCCATGATTCGAGGAACTAAGGAGAGATTTTAGGAATTAATTGAAGTAGAAGTGGACAGAGGATTTAGGAGTCAGTTCAATAGATTTAGGAGTGGAACCAGGATGAGTTCAACAAAAATCACTGAAATATATGTAAGACTACGGGCATAGTCATGGGAGGAGGCCACTGATATCAGAAGATCAAGCCACGAGACAGAGAGTCTCGTTATGTAATAAATTTTTTATATGTTTATATATAAAGTAATTCGATTCTGAGTGTGGAAATGTGTTAATCGTGTGTCTATTGATCGATTACTGTGTGAACTCGTAGGTTCTCTAACAGAGGTTGCAGGCAGAGTCGAGGTGGGGTATAGAGGAGAAGAATGAGCCAGAGGTTCATCATGGATCTTTGAATCCATGCAAAAGATCAAGTAAAGTCCAGAGTCAGTGATAAAAATCACAAAAGTCAAGCTCAGAAGGGAGTCACAGCGGAACAACGAAGGGGGAAGAACCTTTGAAGAAACCCGAAATACAGAGGAAATATTGAAGAACTGGCGTAAAACCAAAGTAAAGAAGTGGAAGGAGTGAAGATTGACGGTCAACAGCCATTGGATCTGGAAGATCAACGACTAGGATCCAATCACAAAGGAGATGGAGGAATATCGCATCAACAAACTTTAAATGAAGGAAGGCGGTTTTGTAACAGTGTAAGTGGATTTCGGGCGGCTTCAAAACTGTAAGCGGTATTGAAGGACGAGCACCAATTCCACCCATCAAACGACTTGTGACAGTGGAGGTGAGAGGAAACAACTTTATCGGGTGGCTAACCCTCCCGCTTGTTATATACCCGCTATCAGCGACAGCTATCATATCTGTTATGTACAAATCGACAGTGGAGAATAGTTGCGTACGTTTAAACGGTCGAGACTAATCTCAACCATTGGATCGAGGGATACAATGGATGATCAAGATTTGATTGGAGGCTACACTGGTCAGCGATCGAAGATCGGGCTCATCGGAGCTCGGAGAAGCAGCACTATGGAGCAACTAAAGGTGCGGACCCGATGAAGTTATAGGTGCGGTTGGAAAGTATTTGAGATCCACGTATATGTGTTCGGAGTAGGATTTCAATTTATTTCCATGTATCGGCGATATATGTGTTGCGGAGCCTTTTTAAGTCTAAAACATATATTAACAATTCTGATAGTTGCATATCGGCATCGGAGTGGTGATGAGGCTTGTATATATGACCCGCGGAGGAGCCGATAGCCGATTGCGATAAAGGAAATCCTCGGAAAGTGTGCAGAGACTGTACTAAAGGTGGAAAGGTATGTTTTGGGAGCATTTTCCTTTGTAAATGGGTTTTATAAGGAAATAGCACCGATGAAAGGTTTATACGTTTAAAACATATATGTAACCAATGTATGAAAGAGGGAAGGTTATATATGCGGCCTAAAAGCTTAAAGTAAGGTTTATGGGAGTGAATGAGTCCCGATAGGAGGTTTAAAGTTCCGGTAGGAAGGATTTAACGAATGACTTCAATAGAGTCATAAACAAAGGCTTGAGGGTTGTTTAAAAGTCCTGATAGGAGGTTTTGGCATGGTGATTGAGTTTCGATACAAAGGAACTGATGATAAAGGGGCCTTAATCATTTATGGTTTGAATAGTTTACTCTTTTGAGAGTCAAATACTTGGGACAGATGTATTTATGCATATTTATGGATACTGTGGGTATGTGCGGGGGTGACCCCTACATCAACTCGCTTACTTGTTCCTTGCTTGCTTGCTTGGGTCTTCCTTGTGTCCAAGAGCTTGTTCTCTCTCTCTTGCTCTTCCCTTATGTAAGTGAATATTAGAATGTCCAAAAGTGTGTCCAATAGTGTGTGTATGTGTGTTTTATTTCCTTTTTATTTTTCTTTTCCTTTATTTTTCCTTCATTTCCCCTTGCATGCATATTATTTTCTCTTCATCTCCCTTTTCTCCAATTTTCCTTTATTTCTTGCATTCAATTTTCATTTATTGCCTTTTTCCTTTTCCAATGGAAATTCCAATTTCCATAGCCAATAATAAACTGTAAGTGATTCCCAATGTAATGTTTTTCCCTTACATCCATCGTGGAATTCGTGTCCCATGACCTTGGTTTTATTTTATTGACATGGAAACTTAACCCGACATTGTTACAAAAACACCATCCTTAGTTTTCTATGACACTTATGAACAACCAAAACTACTCAAATCGAAACATACTACTTATTGGAGATTTATAACACATCTTGTTGTAGTATTTACAATGAAAATTGCTTAAAATATGAGAAACATAGTGCTTATTGGAGGTTTATAAACAAAACTTGATGTAGTAATTAATATATATATATATATATATATATATATATATATATATATATATATATATATAGATATATATATATATATATATATATAGACCCTAGAATCACATTTGCTTCAACCAAGAAATAAAGAAGGATATAATTCTCACATCTAATCAACCATCTCCCATGTAGCTTCATTGGGCCCAAAGTGCTTCCACTGCACTTTAACTTTTTGTGTGGCTTGATTTCGATGTAGGAGCTTCTTTCAGTATAGGATGCATTGAGACACTAGATGGAACTCTCCTTTTGGCTCCACATGCATGCAAACCAATCAATCACATGATCAACATCCCGTATATATGTTTTCAGCAATGAAAAATGGAAAACACCATGGATTTTCACCAATAGAGGCAAAGCAATTTTGTAAGCCACTAGTCCAATCCTCTCAAAGATCTAAAAAGGCTCACAATACTGAGGTTCAAACCTGGAATATGATCCAATCCTCAAGGAGCTCTTCTTGGCGTTGATACACAAGTGCACATGCTCCCCAACCTAAACCTCCTTGAACACCCTTTTTTGATTCACATAGCTCTTATGCCTGTCATGTGCTACCTTCAAATTATTTCTGATAACCTCCATCTCTTGTTCCATGTCCCTCAACATGTTAGGACCAATAAACACCCTACTCACTCGATCACTCCAACTGATATGAGTGTTACAACTCCTCCCATAGAGAGCTTGAAATGGACACATCTTCAAGGATTCCTGATACACATTATTATAAGAAAACTATACCAATGGAATATATTCCTCCCACTTCCTCTGCTGATGCATGACATACATCCTGAACATAAACTGAAGAATCCTTCTAACCCTATCTATCCGTCCCTCTATCTGTGGATGATAAGTTGTACTAAAGGCTAAATCTATACCCAAGCCTGCAAACAACTCCTTCCAAAACTTGGAATTGAACTTGGAATTTTTATCTGATATAATCCTCTTAGGAACTCCATGCAACCTCACTATATCCTTAATGAGGAATTGATCCACTTCACTAATTGAATTAGTAGACTTAACTTCAATTAAGTGAGCTACCTTGCCCAACCTATCAACTACAACTGTGATGGAGTCACACTGCCTTGATGTCCTAGGAAATCCTGTAATGAAACCCATGGTAACGATCTCCCATTTCCATTCCAGAATTGGAATAGGCTGCAACAAACCAGTTGGATGCTTGCATTTAGCTTTCACTCGCTGACGGTCCAAGCACCTTGCAACAAACTCAAGCACCTTTTTCTTCAAATTCAGCAAATAGTAGAACTTATTGATAGTTGTCAAAGTCTTTTGGTATCCTGAGTGGCCTAAATACGACTTGACATGAAACTCCCTCAAGATACGTTTGTTTAATTCACCACTGTAAGGAACATAGATGCTTCTCTTGAATCTAACCAATCCATCTATTGTGAGGTGATACTCTTCATCCCTATCACCTTCACCTTGCTATTGTAATATTTGCTTTAGTTGTTGGTACTTCTCATCATGTTTCCCTACATGTAAGATCCTCTCATTCAAATTTATCCCATAAGAGATCGCAATTGAAATATGATTCACCTACACTCTCCTATTGACAGCATCTGTAACTCAGTTCTCTTTTCCTTTAATGTGCCTAATCTCAAAATCAAACTCATTGTGAATATCCAACCATTTAGCTTTCCTTGCATTCAAATTGGGTTGGTCAAACAAGTACCTCATCCCACTATGATCACTCATCAAAATGAATCTCCTTCCAAGGGGATAATGTATCCACTTCTTCAATGCATGAATGATAGCTTCCAACACAAGATCATGAGTCACATATTTTTTCTCATGCTCATTAAACTTCGATGATTCATAGAAAACCACCTACCCTTCCTAAATCAAGACTCCACCAAGTCCTTCCTTGCAAGCATTTGTACAAACTACAAACTCCTTATCAGAACCTGCAATCTTCAAAATTAGAGCATGGGTAAGTAACTGCTTCAACTAATCAAAACTAGTTGAACACTCAGTAGTCCATTCAAACGTTTTCCCTTTCCTTTGCAAAGATGTGATAAGGTAGCCAATATTGAATAATTTCTCAATGAAATTTCTGTAATAACCTGCTATTCCCATGAATAATCTGACCTCATCCACATTCTTTAGAGCTGGCCACTCCATGATAGCCTTAATATTTTTTGGATCCACTACTATCACCTCCTTGGAAAGAACATGTCCCAAATGATGAATCTGAGTATGAAAGAAGCTACACTTGCTGATATTTGCACACAACTTATGTTCTCTCAACAATCTCAATATCGCTTCTAGGTGGTCTGCATGCTCCTCCTCATTCTTTGAATATACCAATATATCATTAACAAAGACTATCAAAACCTTATCTAGGTAACGGCCCAACACACTGTTCATCAAACACATGAAGGTGGCTATAGCATTGGTAAGAACAAAAGGAACATCAGCGAACTCATATTTCCCATACCTTGTATGAAATCAAACCTCATAGATGTATTCTTATTTGATGTGCACCTAATGATATTCTGATCTTAGATTAATCTTTGAAAATACTGTAGCTCCCTTCAGATGATCAAACAAATCATCAATTTGAGGTAATGGGTACATGTTCTTGATAGTTACCTTGTTCAACTACCTGTAATCAATGCACAATATGAGAGTATTGTCCTTCTTACATACAAATAATACTAGTGCACCTCAAGGAGACACACTTGGCCTTATGTATCCCTTATCAAACATTTATCTAAGTTGCGACATCAGTTCTAGCAACTCGGGCGTGATAATCTTGTAAGGTGTCTTCAGTGTTGGTGTTTCTCCTGGCATGAACTCAATAGATAAATCCACCTCTCTATGAGGAGGTAGCTCTAGAATATTTTTAGGAAACACATCCTAAAACTAGTGTAAGAAAGAATACCTCCTCAAGACTTCATCATCCTCATCCTCCTTCCCTTTTTAATTGGAAACATGTACTAGAAACAATAAACATCCTTTCCTTCGGTTGCACTTGGATTGCATAGTTGTAACCATCCTCACTAAGCTAAGCTTCTTATTTTCCTGCAAGACTCTCTTTTCTCCATAATCATCCAGGTACTCAATAGCCTTTTCATAGCAATCTACCTTAGTCTTGTGAATAAAAAATTAGCCCATGCCCAAAAGCATGCTATATGAACCTAAAGGAAGCAATTTCATATTTGTTGTTGTAGGCATGCCATTAAACTCAAATGCATAATACTTCACCCAATGATGAACTCTTCTCTTGGTCCCTATAGCCAACTACACCAACCAAGATGCTACATGCATTTCCTTATTTAACTGAAACTGATCCACCAGGTCAACAGTAATATAACTATAATTCAACCCAGGATCAATCAAAATAGAAACAAATTGATCACAAATCTTACCCTCTATCTTGATAATGGATTCCTGATGACCTGCCTACCTATTTTCCACTACTGCATAGATCTGGGGAATTCCCTCTCCTACATCCCCAACTATCCATGCCTCTTGAGCACTATAGATCTGAGGCCTGCAACCCTGATATAATGGAAAATCCCTCCAACAATGGTATCTACCACAGGTCCAACACTTCAAAGGTTTTTTCCATTTCCTTTATTCTACTTCTCCTCAGGCTAAGACACATGTCCTCTCTCAGTTTCATCAAACTTCTTATGTGGAGCCACATTGTCCATGTCACTTGCATCCTGATATCTTCCTTGCTTCTTAGGACATTTTCCTTTAGTCTTCTCATTACCTTTTCAGTCATGCTTGAACTTGGGCTTATGCTTTGACTGCTCATAATAGTGATTTAAATTCCTGATAGCTTCCTCCAAAGAATGAGGCTCATCAAAATAAATTAGTTCTTTGAATGATAATGGGAGTCTGTTGATGAACATCTGGATCTTTTCGTTCTCATCCTTGAGATAGGGCTCATATCTCAACAACTCCATAAATTTGTTTGTATACTATTCATCTATCATTGAACTCATCCTGAGCTCATAGATTTCCTTGGCCTTTCCATCATAATATCTCTTAGAAATGTACTTCTTCCTTAAGATTCCTTCAAATTCTTCATAAATCATCTCCTCTTATCTGATATCTATGACATGTTTGAGATCTTCTAACCATATATCTACTTTTCTCTTAAGATTGAAGGTAGCTATCTTGGCTCTCATATTATTAGAGTAATCATGAAGTTTGAATAATTTCCTCATCCCAAGAAACCTTGCTTCTACATCTTCTAAATTAGTCAACTAACCATCAAAAGTAGGATATTTGGATTTCTTGAACTCTTCTAGCAAGTATCCCCTCTAACTCCTATTATTATGATGTTGGTTATGATGATGATGATGTCTCCCGAAAGTATAGCTAGAATTAAATCCATGAGTAGAAGCCCTCCTCTCAGGTGTATCTAACAATCTACCACTCTTCACTGTATCATCCCTGTCTAGACTGTTCCTTTTCTGAGACCTAATTCCATCTGTACCATTAGTCCTTTCTTCCTATCTATTTCCATGAATGATTTCTAGTTATCCTTGCTTATGCAAATATGAAATTCTTTGGAGGATGAATACATTAACCTCAACTTTCTTTTCTTGAGCTTTCACAAGTCGTTCCTGTGCTTCAATCAATCTCTAATTATACTCCTTAAAACTTATGACCTCTCCCTTCAAGTTTCTTAATGTATCTACTGGATCAGGAGAGTCACCCCCTCTCTATTGCTCAATTGATCTTTCCCATCAGACCAATGTCTTCTTTAGTGTATACAGGCAATCATGTCAACTGTACTCAACTATTCTACTCTTCATCTCTTGGCCTTCTATTTCCTGTAATATGCCATTGTTAGATAAATAAAAGCATAATCAAAAGAATACCTCAACTTATTGTTGGTGAGGTTATTGCATCTACACAGGCCAATCAAGATTAGCATGATAAAACATATCATGTGCATGATATAATAACAATATCAATAAGTAACCAACATTCAGGTATAACAAACATATACAAAATTGACATGCCACCAAAACAATCAAATAATGCATGCCTGTCAGCCATACATATATGAATAACAATATGCATTTACCTTGAGCTTCAGTGCTGCAACCTTGCTCTGATACCACTCTGTAACACCCCACCCCACATTTACCAGCTTTCACAAGCTCACCAAGGTAAACATGATATGAGAGTTACCATGCATGACCCAAAATCCAAATTCTAGTTATCGAAGTGGGGTCTACGATCTTGAAACTTACTGCAACCTCCGAGGGACACCTGATCACCTATATGTCAGACAACATCCATTAAAGATATTTCCTTAAGTTGGAACATAACTTTTTACCAAGCGTTATAGCCCAGGCACACAAATTTAGTCTAGTCCATGTGACCAGAAGGCTCTAGCCACATGCAGATGTCGTCTTCCATGCAAATATAACAAAAAATCCCTAGTTCTGTGCCGACAACTATGGATTCAATGACTAAATTTCAGGGCTATCCTATAGGCCACTGCCCAGAACTGACAAGAACTTTCCATAATTAAGTATATGATAATCACAAGTCTACATAATCTAAATTAGGCCCATTTCTTTCCAAAATTTTCCAAACACATGATAAACATTTAAATAAACATAGTAACTAGAGGTCATGAATGCATATGTTCACTACTCAATTTCCCTAGAGAATCCTCAAGAAGGCTTACTAACCTATCAAACTAGATGCAACAACACTTGTTACCTCATGCATTCATATAACCAATTCAATAACTTATCAAACCATGAACAATATCCATAACAAGAGTACATCATTTAACCATTCCTATAACTAGCATTTAACCAAGATGAATACATGAAAAACTAGTCGTAAAATCAACATAATAACCAATACACATGCTCAAAGATCTAAATAATAAATAACACATAATAACGTATGCATAAAGCCAACTAAGTCAAGGACTTCCACGTACCACCCAACCATAGATTGGATTGAACCAAATCTTTCTTTTAGACAATCACCCCTGTGCCATATTCCAAGCATGAATGCGGGATCACATGGGATAAACCAAAATAAAACCAACTACGGAATCCAGAGACTAAACCACCTCAACCCTCACCCATAGTGATTTCTCCTAAACTGGTCTAGAAATCACCAAAACCAAACAATCTTGAATGCCTCAGAATTTATTCACCATACACAAAAGAATTTTAATGTCTCGACCCACCTATCAATAGTTCTAGGAGAAAACCATCTCCACCCTCAACCCTTTGGAATTTTCCTCATACCACCTAAAGTAAGATAAAAAGAACTACCGGAAATCCAAAGATTAACCAAAACAGGGAGCCCAACCCTCATGGCTATCCATGAAATGGAAATGGAAAGGTTGTACATCATTGTCAATCCAAGAAAACCCCATGCCAATGATAGTAAGCATGACCAATAAACCGATGCATAGACCATGCATCAAATCCCAACAAGCTAAATCACACATGCACATTATTACCTATAAATCCACAACTATTTTATGGCGTTGCTTGCCACTATCCAAAATTCCTCTTGCACTCCCTTGATTGTTCCTTGTTTGCTTGCTTAAGTATTCCTTATGTAAAATTTCTTGTTCTCTCTCTCTTGCTCTTCCCTTCTCTAAACGGTGTGTCCAAGAGTGTGTGTGTGTGATCTATTTCCTTTTTCTTTTCCTTTTCCTTTCCTTTTCCTTTATTTTTCCTTGCATGTGTATTCTTGTCTCTTCATCTTCCTTTTCTCATATTGTCCTTTATTTCTTGTATTAAATTTCCATTTATTTCCTTTCTCCTCTTCCAATGTCAATTCCAATTTCCATAGCCAATAATAAACCATAAATTATTCCCAGCATAATGATTTTCCCATCCATTCATCTTGGAATACGTGTCCAATGACCTTGGTTTCATTTTATTTACATGAAAACTTAACCCAAGGCTATTACAATTTTCTTCAATTAGGAGGATTAGCTAGGGAGTATTTCCTTACTTTTGAGTTTGTAGCTTATAAAGTACTTTTGTAACTATTCAATTTTCCTCCAAAACATTTTTTATATATTACAATAGCAAACCTCACATCTATGTAAAATAATAGGAATGCCAAGAGTCTAAAAGAGGATTTTTTTAATCCTAAACCTAAATCCAAATATCTACCCACTTTCTTTCCAAGGTCCATTTATCCTTTTCTTAATGCTATAGTTCCAATATCCCTAGATGGGGTGACCAAAAGTGAAAGGGGGTTGGGGGGTTTTGTCACTACCCCCATGCCCAATAGGCATGTCCCCCACCATATGTAATTAGCATGTAAACATCACTAACTTTACCAGCCTTGGGTGAGATGAAAGGTTAGTGAAGGGCTAAGTGAGGTGGCTCATAACATGCGAGGTAAATGACATTAACATTAAACATTCTTACAATTTATAATTGATGGGATGCTGTTACTAAGAGAGAGCTAGAGTGAAACTGGGGCATTTTCTAGTGAAAGGTGGATAAGGAGGCATTGTGGGGGAAAAATCAAACAAACCTAAGGAAAATCATAGAGGGTGTCGAACTTCTGAACTAGATGACATTGTGTCCAAGAAGAACAACATATGCAGGTTGTACGGTAGCGCTGGGCTAGTAACACTCCATCTTCCTCAGCCAAAGAATTATCTGAATTGAGGGCTATATAGGTTGAAAGTGAAGGAATAGGTCTTGATATGGAAATTTATTGAGCATTTCAGGTATCTACGACAATTTCTCTGTCAAATATATCAAAGTAACTTTTATTTCGTAAGTGGATATAATTTTGTAGGTTATGTGTGGAGTTTTTTATTTTTCTAATTCTATTGGTGTAACTCCATTGTTTAGTTAGTGAGAAAATCTGTGAATTTCATGCTAGTTGTTTATTTGATAATAAGTTGGAATGGTAGCTGGGTAAGGGGTCTAAAATACATAGAGTCTGGATTTTGTTTGGTTGAAAATGGAAGTGGTAGGTTGTCGTTGGCTCTTGTATAGGTGATAATTTTGTGGTTGTATGAGGTGACTGACTCGTAGGGGTATCACTTTGTTGCTGGTAGCCTTTCCAAGGTCTAGTGGTATTGGGTGTGGCATGGAAGGTGGAAGAATTGATGTCTAGGCATAGCATTGAGGGTTATTTTGTGCTTAAAATCATACAGTGCTCATTTCTCTTTGGCATGGTTTAGGAGGAGAATTTGGCCCTATCTCTATGAAACCAAGTTGATAGGAAGGAGTTTATATTGTCACTGTGGGGAATGGGATTTTATTCCTAGATGGCACAAAAATATTTAGAATAAAGAGATATAAAATAGGCGATTGGAAGCTAGTGGAGGAGGGTAGGTGAAAGAGTTATCCACTAATGTGGGGTACTCTAAACCAAGTACCCCTTTGGTTAAACAACAATCCACATACTACAATATGTTATATATCCTACAGGTGGGGTGGTGCAATAGGAGCGAAACCTCAACAACATAGTAGAGTTTTAAATTTCTCATCCAACTTATAGGGGTGCTAATGGAAATATTGAGATAAGGAGGTTAGGTAGGGAGAGGAATGACATATAATGAGGAGAGAGATCGTAGAGGAAACTATTGATTACATAATAGAGTGGTAGGTTTTGTAGCTTAATAGAGGGAGGAAATCCTTGTGTACGTGTAGGAGGAGTTGAAAAGAACTAAAGAGGAGGCTTCAGCTTAAAGAAACTCTCCCTTAGACTTGGAAGTGTTGGCAGAATGATGAGGTTGGATACTGGATATGGGAAAAATATGAGGTAGAGAAAATTGGTATTTGCAAGTTGTCAATTTGTATTGGTAGATGAAGTTCCACTTGGGGCACACATTGTTGGATAGAAAATATTCCATGAGGGATCTGGTTCAAACATTAGACCCCATGCATGGACACATGAAGAATTATGATTGGAGAAGGGAAATTGTGAACCACAAGTTGGAAAGAATTGATAAGTATTATGATATTCCACCAGTTGTTACAAGATCCCTAGCAGAACCAATGGATATTATCCCAGTGGCTAGTTTAGAATCAGAACCTCTTCCTTGATTCTATAATGTATCAATTTCATGTCTTTCTTTTTTCTATCAACTATGTGTATGGCCAAAAAGGCCAATGTCCTAGTATAGGCTTTCCCAATGTTTATGTTTTACTGTTCAACTCTATTTGGTGTCCCTTCGAAGGGTATAATTTTGGTTATGGTCTAGTCTCTCATGTGAGAGACTAGAAGGACTAATGGAATTGTTTATGTAACTACCTAACATTGCAGTTAGTGGAATTCACCTTACAAAAAATGTTATTGTTCTAATTGATCTTGTGATGATTCTTTATTCCTAGATATTTTTCTTAAGGATTTTCCTCCAAGCAGTTGTTATCATCTACGAAGGTATGATAACTGATATATTTTTAGTTTAATTATCATGTTTTTAATTTTGTCGGTACCAATAATCCTAGTCATCCTGGAGAAATATTCTTTGAGGATTATGAGTTTCTTGCTAAGATCACAATGGCTCCTTGTCTAAAGAAAAATATCATCAACATAAAAGTGAAGACTTATGACAATATGAATGAGCATGGGGCCAATGTAACTTTCATATTCCAAACACTCCTCTAGCTCATCAATGTATATGCCTGTAACAACCTCGGGTTCAAAATACATGTAATAAAGGTAATAAAGAAAAATAAAAAAGGTCATGGGACACATATTCCAAGCTAAATGTTGGGAAAAACATAGTGACAAGGATCACTTGTGATTAATTAATGGCTATGGAAATTGGAAAAGGAAATTTCAAAGGCTTTGAAAATGCATGAGCCATTTATTAGCATTTTATTTATGAAAATAATCGAAAATAGGAGAAAAGGAAGGTGAAAGGTCATAGGTTTTGATCCAGGATGTTTTCACTTATAGATGTATGAAAAGAATCACATGCAAAGTTGCAACTTAATAAAGAAATTCATTGTACACTCAAGAAAAGAAGAAGAAAGCACACAAAGGCACAAAAAGAAGACACCAAAGCTTGATAACTAAGTTCATTCAATTCGGACTATGTCTCCAGGCCCAGCTCAACAATGGGGAGGGCTTTATATTAAATGGCATGAAAAGAAGAGAATTTACAATCATCAACTGCATATAAGAGGCTTTTACCTCCAATTTGAAAGATGGCTATGAGAAGAAGACCAAATATGGAGAAGTGGGAAGCATCAAGCGTTCTTGGAACTGAAAGGGGCTTAAAGACATCTACAACTCGTCCAAAATAGGAGAAGTGCACAATCGGCCTCCTGCCAAATGAACAACGTGCTGCACAAATCCTCCCCCTCACTCTTTCCATCGATCGTGTTTTTATAATGGGTTTTCGGACAGAATCCCCTTTTAATCGGGGCTATCTGGTTCATAATGGAGATCGGTGGTGTGGAAGGATCAGTGGGTGTAACCGCCTCTTAAAATGGCCTCTTATCGTTAAAACGAACAATACCCAAAAATCCCGAAAAGCACTAAAAATCCGTCCAAAAAACATTTACCCGGACATCAAAACACATTAAATTGGGCTTATATTCTTATTGGGTCTAAGCCCAAGGTTGCAATCGGCATATCGGTGTCTCTAAATTCCTGTAACTGAGGAAATTCTGACTGCTGATTTCCGATCACCGATATCAGCGTCGGCCAATCGCATCAGCATCTTGCTCATATATTGCTCCGGTGTCCCGATAACAATCCCGCCAATCGTTTTATTGCTGATCGCTCTACCTGCTCGCCAATATGTATATAAGTCCTTCCTCCGACCCGATTGCCCTCCAGTCGCCGATCCGATTTAATCGGAGATCGGTGATCAGGGGTTCCACTACGCCTTTCTTAAATCCGCCTCCATGAATCCTCTAGTTACGATTTTGCCTTTAAGGCTTAAAACCCATTTTTAAAGGAAAATCATCATTTGCTTAAGGAATAAAGCAACCTTCTTTTCACGATAACTTCATCATCCGGTCTTGGATTGATGAACCGTTCACACCTCCACGATTAGGACAACGAGATCTACGCTCTAGTCCTATGTCAACATCATTCCAAACACTTTGATTTTCGAGCGTTTCCATGCCATGGTGTCTGAAGATCCACCTGGATCAATCCTCCCCACTAAGGAGCTTTTGGTCCTCCAAAAGCATAAAAAGTAATCTGCAACTCTCTCTGTACCCTGTCTACATCACGAGCATCCTGAAATGTCTCACTTCCATCTCCTTCACCTTTGTTCTTCAGAGCCTTAAGCGACGAACCGACACCTGCTACACCTGCAACATGTAGTACATTATTTCACAAATTACATGCTTAAATGACATGACCACTAATGACCCAAACATCCCATACTTGCCACGAGTTTATAACTCATACTCGGTGGTCAAGTTTACAACAAGATGGACGTAATACTCCAGTTATGACAACAAGGCCAACCTATCATTGTTGCTTCAAAAAGTGATGGAAAACACCTCATCACTGCAACACATGATTTACATACATAAGGCCAAACACTATTGTTTCGACACGTGATGGAAACATAACATCACTTTCAGAGTTTTAACATGCAACTCAAAATACGACTCAAAACATGACCAGACATCATTGTTGCTAACTACGTGATGGAAACACATCATCACGTTTACATTTTAAAATGCAACAAGTGATTTACAAAAGAATGACCATGAAATGACAACATGTCTAGAAACCATTTTTCACATATCATGGTGAATGGGTCACCTCCTTGAGGCGGTTTTGCTTGTCGAACATCTGCTCTTCCTAGTTCACGCACCGATGCTTTGTCTTTGAGGCGCTGCTCTGGATGGAGCCTCCAACAAGTGGCTCTTTGATGGCCATTTCTGTCACAATGACTGCAATAGGTTTTCTTCCTCCATATCTGCTTAACATGTTTCTTTTCATGCTATTGAGAGGGATTTTCACGCCTCATGAGTGCTACCATCCTTTTCCCACCAGTGTCCATTATGAACCAGATAGCCCCAATTAAAAGGGGATTCTGTCTGAAAACCCATTATAAAAACATGATCGGTGGAAAGAGCAAGGGGGAGGATTTGTGCAACACGCTGTTCATTTAGCAGGAGGCTGATCATGCACTTCACCTATTTTGGACGAGTTGTAGATGTCTTTAAGCCCCTTTCAGCACCATGGATGCTTGATGTTGCCCACTTCTCCATCTTTGGTCTTCTTCTCACAACGATCTTTCAGATTGGAGGTATAAGCCTCCTATATGCAGTTGATGATTGTAAATTTTCTTCTTTTCATGCCATTTAATATAAAGGTCTCCCCATTTTTGAGCTGGACCCAGAGACATAGTTCGAATTGGATGAACTCCATTATCAAGATTTTGTGTCTTCTTTTTGTGCCTTTGTGTGCTTTCTTCTTCTTTTCTTGAGTGTATAATGAATTTATGTGTTAAGCTGCAACTTTGCATGTGATTCTTTTCATACATCTATAAGCAAAAACATCCTGGATCAGGTTTCATGTGAGGAGAAAATTGATGGAAAATAATGGAAAATTGAAGAAAATAGAGGCCTCAATGATAAAAAGGCTTTTGAGGATCAATTCACAGCTTTTGTTAGTACAACCTTTCGTCAGTTTTAGCTTAGGGATCTGTCTCTATTCTCTCTAACACTACTGCACACTTAGAATTTTCTTGGATCACTCTTGGAGCATTGTGGCATACTTGGGATTTTTTTCAAGAAACCAAAGGGAATGAAAGAAAGTGCAAGCTGACATCGAGATAAGAAGCTACAACGAGTTTTGATTATCGGTACAGAGTTGCATGTATGATTTACTTACTAGGTTTGGCATGCATGGAAAATGCATGTGGTTATTTGGTCATAATCTATCATTAGCATGGAGGATTGTCTAGAGTGACAATGGATTTTCCTAGCCTTGCCATTTCCTGGATAGCCATGGTGTCAGGGGTGTTCCCTTTTGTTTTCTGGTTGGTGCTCATGTTCCTTATGGCTATGGGTTGGGTTATCAGTTCTTGGAGCCTTGGTTGGAAAAACACTATGGAAGCCCTGTAACAACTTAGGTTGAGTTACTAGTCCTATAAGCCTTGGTTGGACAAACAATCTTGAGCCTTTGGCGGGTTGAGTTACTAGTCCTGGAAGCCTTGATTGGACAAACACTCTAGAGCCTAACAACAATTGTGGATTGAGTTACTAGTCCTACAAGTTGGGTTGGAGCAAATGCTCTGGACCCCTGACCAACTTGGACATAGATTGATTTTGTGTGGTTAGTGATGTCCAACCATGAGGTGGAATCACTAGTTGAGGGTTGAGGTGGTTTTTCCTTTGGAAGTCCAAGTTTGGTGTTCTTGGTTTATTCCATGAGATCCCACATTCATGCTTGGAATATGCCACGAGGCTGATTGGATGAAAGAGAGATTTGGTTCAGCTTAATTTATGGTTAGGTAGTACGTTGAAGTCCCTGACTTGGTTGGATTTACATATGTTAATAAGAGATATTTTACTCTTTTGTTCTAAGTGTAAATGCACTTTTTATTACATGGCCATGATAATTGTTCTATTATTGTTTTTTATTTGGTTATATGTTGGTTACAAGCATGGTTTTATGACGTCTTAAGTTATGGATCTCATCATGTTTTTGTTATTAGATGAAATGTAATGAATGAATGAACTAAAAGATAATAATGCAACTAATGCAAGAGTGAATCAAACCTTCTTGACAAATATTAGATAAGTATGAGGTCCCTATGTTTAGATGTGTTTTTATGACCTGCACATTACATGTTTATGATGTGTTTAACGAAATGACTATCATGGTTAGGATGGGTCTCCTTGAGTCCTTAATGAAATTTTGAGTTAAAAGGCTTTGTCTCTATGTTGTTTATCATTCCAGAGTTTTTCATGAAGTTCTAGGAATAAGTTTGGATCCTAACCCCGAAAAGGTGAGTTAGATTTCGCGAACGCTGGCACAGAACTGCAGTCACTAGGAAGCAAGCCTATGGGAGCGACTGGAGGGTTTCAGTCACATGGAGGCCGTGTTATGGGAGATATTAGGGGTTTAGGTCAGTAAAAATTAGGTTTAATCGGGGATTGGACAACTCAAGTCGTTAGTTAGCCCTAGGAGGTCCTGTAGCTCTTGACGAAGGTCAATTTGGTTTTGGTTTGTCGATTCCAGTTCCTTAATTTTACTTGGGGAGTTGAATCATATCAGAGTAAATCTTCGTCACATATTTACCCAAGTGGATGAGTTAGCTTGGGTAAGTGTGGGAGGAGGATGTTACAATGCCAAAAAAGGTAGGGGATAAGGGACACCCTTGCTTCACACCAATATTGCATTTAATTTCTTTCAATCAAACCTCATTGCTCCTACACTTCGAAATAACATTCTCATACAACCTTTTCATACAAACCCTCAACTTGAGAGGAACCCTTATCTCTTCTAGCCTCTTCCATAGCTCTGTTCTATGAATAGTGTGAAAATTTTGTTTAAAGTCAGCAAAACAACAAAGGAGATCAACTTTATTATCAAGGAATTCCTCTATAGTTACTCTAAGGGTAACGAGATGGTAAATAGTTGAATAATATTTACTAATTTATCGTTTCCTTTAGCTCTTTCACTATGTCTTTCAAGCCAAAGGCTAATCTTCTTTTCCAAAATAAGCTTGTAAAATTGGGATAAGATGTGGTTAATCATAATGTTCCTATAACTAGAGGAAATGTTTTTATCACCAATATTAAACATAGGCACAATAAGGATCTGCATCCAAGGATTAGGAAAGTCTGGCTTCACTACCAAATTAAATATCTTGTGCATATACTGGATGAGGATATATTCTCCCATTCAAAAATTTCATCTTGATAGCCTTGAATATCATTATATTTCCCATTAATGAGTTGTTTAACCCCAAACTAAATGTCTTCTAAGGAAAATATATAATCCTCTATAGGGGTATTCAAAATATTCTCCATGGCATTAGGGGATTCATATAGGTTTTTAAGATAAATATTCCACTTCTTCAAGGGAATGGAATGATTTTCTTTAGTCTTAGTAATTGGAATTTTCCTCCAAAACTCTCTAGATTCAGACTAAGATACGTGTTGTAGCTTCTCTCGCTTTCTACTTATACAATATTCTTTTATTAAGAAATTTGTACATATTTATCTTATCATGTGTTAAGGTTTTGTTAGGAGCATCCTTAATCACTTTTATAGTAGTTTTACGATTGTTATAATATCAGGGGTTGGTACTTCTATTATTCTTTTTATATGACACCTTGGTAGAGAACTTGCTAATGGTAGACGAGAGAGTTGTAGTAAAATCACGATAGCAGTTTTCAGTGTTATCCTTATAAGTTAAGAGGTGTGAATACCTATTTAAATCCTTCAAGAAGAGATCCGTATTACTCTTATAAAAAATAAAGTGGCTTTGACTCTTACAATTATCATGTGTGTGCTTATTTTTGCATAACAAAATTTACAATTAAGGTTATAGGTCTATGATTAGAATGAAGCTCATAGTCATTTGGGAAGTCAAAGTTTATAATTATATTAGAAACAAGAATATTAGATATCACATAACTCATGACATTACTTCCAATTACATTAATACAAATCATCCAATTAAAATTTAGCTTGCTCATTTATACCAATAAAAATTATAAAATCCAAAAAACTAATATATATGTAAATAGAAATAAAAACTAATATATATATAAATACAAAATAATGAAAGATAATGTGATATGTTTTTAATTTTGATTTCTTACACCTCCCTCGATACCATATTGATTATAACATATTAAGTATTGATTAATCTCACAACATAGGATAAGGTTCATTATGTATTTTTATTTCTACTTTCAAGTTGATGTTTTATACTTTTTCACCCATGGCAAAATAGCTCCAAATGTCTTTTACTTACGTTTAATGAATTAATTAAATAATAAAATAATTGAATAAAGTTATGCTTTTGATTAACCACAGATTTTTAATTAATTATTAAATAAAAATCAATTTTATATTATTTAAATATATATTAATTATAATTAATGTAATTTTCTCTAAACCATTTAATTGAAATATATTAATTTAATTTTATATTTATTATGGTGTATTTGTGTTTTTAAAATATAATTTTATATATTAATAACGTTAAATTCAACTTTAATAAATACGAAAATTTCTTTCAAACTTTAAAAAAAAAGAGCTTTTTATCAGTTAGACTATTTATTCTTACTACTTGTGTAAAATAATACGTTAGTTATTATGAAAAGTTAAAAAAAAAAATATTTGATCGCTGGAAAAAATTATTAAACGTACCTATTTTTGGACATCGTTAAAAGAATGAAAGTGAAACATTTTTTATTTTATTATATATATATATATATATATATATATATATATATATATATAAAATGCTTATAATTTTAAAAAAATGGTGTTCTTTAAAGATTGGTATGCTATTTTTCTAGAGAACATAATATATATGTTTCAGTTAAACATATGTTTTGTATGTAAAAGATGAAATATTTTGAAATAAATTTATCTCTTTTTTTTTATATTTCAAAATAAGTTTATCAATCAAATCTTAATAACAAGACTAAAAGATTTATGTTATTTTCTAAATATTGAATATGTTGAAAAAAAAAATTAAATAAGAACAATTATATATATCTATATATATCTATATATCTATATATATATATATATATATATATATATATATATTTTGACACAAATATTTTTATAAGTGCTTTACAGTTTCAATAATAATGAACTTACAAAACATATACATAATTATTGGTGAAAATTGGGAAGTCGAAAAAATGGATGTGTTTTGGTTTATGTAGACCAAACCAAGAGGTTTATCAATATGAACCTAAAACTAAGGGGCTATCTTATCCGTAATATAATTTAAATAGGTGTTCCCCAAAATATTTTTGAAATTACTAACCAATGCATAATATTAATGTGCATGCACATGTTTTATTAACTTGAATATGTTTTACAATATGCACACATTCTTTTCCATCTCTCGTCATCATTCCCAACTCTCTTTGGCCCCATCTCTCTCTCCCTCTTTTCCCTAACCCTCCTACCTCTCTTTATCTCTCTCCATTTCCCTTTATATATCTCTATTCTGATGACTCCCACCTAGCTCTCTCTCACCCTAAGCCCCTCCCCTCCCTATCCATTCCCCCCCGGCCAATCCCTCTTACTATATTTTCTTTGTTTCCCTATTCCTTACACCTATATCTCTTTTCCTTTCCCCACCACCCTCTCTATCTTTGTCTCTCCTCCTTGCCTCCCTTTAGCTCTCTCTCCCTACCTTTTTATCTCTCTCCTGCTTTCCCTATCCTTTTGTCCAGGCTATCTCTATCAGTCCCTATATCTCCATTTGATATCCCCCCTCTCTCACTTTCCCTATCCCCCTATCTCTCTTCTTTTCCCCATTGTTCTCTCTCTCTCACTCGCCCCTTTCTCTCTTTAACATTTCTCTCTCTAAACCCCACTCCCCCTACCCCCCCTTTATTTGTTTCTCTCTCTCATTATTCCCCTCCCTCCCCATTATATCACTCCCTCCCATCCTCCTCTTCATGATTTTCTCACTTTCCCTATCCCTTTCTCTCCCTATCCTTATGTCTCACTTTTATAACCCTCTCTATCCCTTTCTCTAAGCTCCCCACTATCTCCCTCCCTTTGATCCCCCCTCTTCATCCATTTCCGTCTCCCTATGCCTTTCTCTCTTTATCCTTATGTCTCCCTCATAGATCCCTCTTAATATCTACTTTTCCAACTCCCTCCTCTCTTCCTACCCCCGTGAATTGCCTTTCTACCTCTTTCCCTACCAAATTTTATTTATCTCTTTATACCCCAATACATTTCCTTCCTCTCTCTCCTCCTTTCCCTATCTCATCCTTTATCTCTCTCTCCCTATGTTTACCTCTTTCTATCTCTCTCCCATTTTCCCTCTCTCTCTCTCTCTCTTCCCCCATCTCTCTTTTCCCTCTTATATGTCTCGCTCCTATGTCCATCTCTCCATATCTCACTCTCCCCTTATATGTATCCCTCCTACATCCATCTCTCTCTCTCCCTCTCCCTCTCTCTCTCTCTCTCTCCCTCTGCCCCTAAGCACTTCTCCTCTCTACCCATTTTTACACTCCCCCTATACCTCTTTCTATCTCTTTCCTCCTTTCTATATTTTATCATACCCCTCTCTTCCTTTCACCATCTATTTCTCTATCTCCCCTATACCTTTCCCTCCTCTCTCTCCCTATGTATCCCTCTTTCTATCTCACTACCCCTTTCCCTATTACCTCTCCTCTCTCTCTCTACCCCCTGAACCTCTCTCTCTCTTATAGACATCTCTCTCTCTCTCTCTCTCTCTCTCTCTATCTCTCTCTCTCTCTCTCTAACACCCTTCTCTTTTTCCCTTTGTCACTCTTTCTCTCTCTCCATCTCTCCCTCCCTCCCTGCTCCTCTCTTGTATATCTCTCCATCCTTTCTACCCTAACCCTATCCCTTCTTTCTCTCTATCCATATGTATCCACCCTATACCCCTCTCTCTTCTCACTTCCATAAGCTTCCCATATCTATATATATTTCTCTCTCTCCATCTCTATCCCTAACTCCTTCCACTCCCTCACCCACTCTTTCTCGCTCTTGATATATGTCTATCTCTTATATCCCTCTCTCCTTTATTTATGTGTGCATGTGTTTCTTTCTTGCTTCCCCTATGTCTCTCTTTCCCTGATTGTATTAATCCCTCCTGAATCCCTCTTTCTCTCTCAAACACACACTCTCCCCCTTCTCTTTCATTTTTTGTATCTCTCCCAATGTATCCCCCCATATCATCCCCTTTCTCCCTCTTTATTCTTTTCTCCATCTCTCATTGTATTTACCAACTCTCTTTGTCCCCTATCTCTATATACCTATTTTCCCTAACCCTCCCTCTTTTCTCTTTCTTCTATATATCCCTCCTATCTCTCTCTCCCCCTAAGTGCCCCCAATCTCTCTACCCATTTTTCTATCTCCCCATATCCCAATCACTCTCTCTATCTCTCCATTTCCCTATTCTCCCATACCTCACCTTTCCTTTTCCCATCTCTCTCTTTTTCTCCCCATCCTTATCCCTCCTCTATATCCCTATGTCTACCACTTTATATGTGGGCCCTTTCGTCAATAAATGTCCTAGGGACATCCACGGAGGAGATTTGGGAGGTAGAAGGAGAGGTTGTAGGTATGAAGAGGGAGATGAGGAAGAAAAATCTTATATGAATGGAAGAGGAAAGAAGGAAGCATTAGTGGCTCTATTTTCACTATAATTATTAAACCCTATTTAATGAGAAGGTAGAGTACCTTCCATATCAATGAGGTCGAGGGTTCTTTCACACATAGATAAGTGTTGAGAGACACCCCTCCAATGAAGTAGAAGTATGGTATCTAGGAAAATGAGGTTAGGGAAATATTCAAAAAGAGGGTAATACCTATTATATTAGGAAACAATCAAAACCATGATGTAATAAGTCAAGGCCCTCGGTTTTCCCTAGGTTCACAAAGGGCATTTTACATCATAAGGACCTTATTTGTGACCTTACAAGGCTAGCTAAAGGAGGGAATCATGGGGGCCTAAGCCATTTCTATTTATTAATTAAATGAATTATAGTCTCGCTAGACAAAAACCTTATTTTTCTTGTTGAAAGGAGGGTCATGGTTTAGTAGAGGGCCCTTATACATCCTAATTCTGGCATATTGTTCTATGAAAATGATTTTAGGTTTAGGAGGTTCATTAATTTGGTCATTTTCAATATTGTATTGTTTGATTTTTTTCCACTCTTTGTAATTTTGTGCCTCATTGGTGGTACTTTCAACACACACCATTAATTAAGTAGATGCATTAGGTTGTTCATTTACCATTAATTAAGTAGATGCATTAGGTTTCTACTTTACTTCAATATGGAGGATGGTTGAAGTCACAAATTTTGGTAGGTGTGCTTTTTTCATGCCATCATCTATTGAATTTTTGTTTCAGGCTGGGGATTTAGGTTGTTTGGGTTTGTTTTTTCATATATAAACTTACATGTAGTGATTCTCGATATAGATTAGAAGGTTGATGGTTTATTATAGTGATTTGAGGTCTTCAAGAAATAATTTGGCCTTATATTCTTGGTTTAAACCCGCGTGTAAATATCATAAATATTATATTTATAGATATCATACATGTAGTTGAGTATATCCTTACACTATTAACATATGATTGTTGAAAATTATTCCCTTTCTTCATGCTTGAGCCCATGAGGGAAAACATACCACAATAATTCCACCTAGGCATATCAAAATGATGGACGTAGTACTGGTCTATGAATAGGTGGATACTATAAAAAGACCCTTCATGGAGATATTGAAACCATTTAATGGCATAAATCAACAAAGAATTTGGAAATAGATTAACTAAGATGACATTATTTCCATTGAACTCAAGTTAATCCATGTTTAGATGGAGCCATGTTTTTGTAATCTAAGGGGGGGGGGGGGGGGGGTGTTTCCTAACAATTTGATAAAATTACAATATTTTTTGTTATGTTCTCCTTTTCTACCTATATGGGAGTTTTCCCTAGATTATCCTTGGGGCATGTTGTTATTGAGAGGTTGCATCACATTATCATTATCCATACATGGTTGAGGGGAGGGTTTGAAGTTGAATAATTAAAGGTTCGTTTTACACTCATGCTTGGGTTCCACCGCCTTGAAACCTAACATTCATGGATGGAATAATTTTGGAATAAATACCTACCATACAATTGAGGGAAATAAGTTTGGCGAGCTGCCATGGTTGGGAAGGATACTTTTCCAAGGGTTTATGAAATTATTGGCCTATACTTAATAAGAAAGTTGCACTACTATTGTTGTGAAAAATTGGCTCACATGTGGGGTATTTGTTATGTGGACACTTGTTTGGGCTAGGTTTCTGATGAAAGGACCAGGTAAGGATGCTTAGATTTCATTGGACAACATTTAAATAGTTTTGGGGTTGACAATAATGCATTTGTATGTCTACTTGGTTTATGTGGGTTGGAATTTGTGATAAGGTGAATTGTGTAGCCATACAAAAATATTAATGTTTATGGTATTTGAGGACAAGGAAATGAAAAGGGGATGCATACAGGACTAGGATGAATAATGGTTTGTAGTGGGAGAGGTCATTTGGGATATGGGGTTTTTTCTCCTATAGAAAGGTCCCAAGATAGATGAAAGATATCATCTCCTAAAATAATGGGGTTCTTAGGTGTAAACCAAGAACATTCTCCTTGATGAGAGGCATGAGGGGACCACTCAACTTATTCCTCTATAGGGAGATGGGAATCACCTTGGTAGAATGTGCTACAATTACATAAGAAATAACATTGTCAATTGGTGACACCTTCATATAAGTTAGGTTTAGCATTATGAGTGCATGTTAAATGGAAAGGCTAGGAAAGGATACCATGAGAAGCCACACAACTAGTCATGTTAATGGTGTTAACCTAGATGAATTCCATCATGGAAATATAGAGGGTCAAGAAGAAGGTTATCTTAAAGAGTATATTGGAATAGAGTGAGATAGGGAGAAGGAGGGTTTTACTTCTCTCAACAAATAAATACATAATACCCACTATGGTGGGAGTATTGGTTGAAAATGAAAGAGAAAAGGGAGTATTTTCTAATGAGAGGGAAGTGGTGTTAAAATATTTCCATTAAAGCCATCAAAATGTAGATAATGAGTAGATTATTTCTACCACAAGTAGTGTGAGGGAGGGTATGGACGACCAACACACCCACACACACACAACTAAAAGGAGGAAAGTTGAGATGTTATTTGTTTTTGGATCCAAGTAGAAAATCACTTTAGGGTATAATAAAATAAGATTAAAATATTAGTGACATCCACTATATCAATTAGGAATTTAAGATATTTGTAATGAAAACCTCTAGTTATATGTGACTTTGTTGATTTAATTCGGATTTAGATTAAGTTTTCTAGGGGAAAGCGACTATATTAATTAAGATCATAATATCATGTCAATGATAACCTATGATTATATTTGAATTAGGTAATTCAACTAGGATTTAGATTAGGTTTTATTAACAAATTAGGAAATTAAATGATACTAACTAACTAGGGTTAATTACTTGGTAATTCCATTAGTGGGCTAGAAACCCTAATGATTGGGAAGGAAAGAGAAGAAGGAACAAAACTTACTTCAAATTCACCAAAATAAATCATCATCCTCTTTGGGATAGTGGAGAGTCATGAAAATCTTCCAAGAGTGATATACATCCTAGAATGACCTACACACTCAAAAATAAATAATAATACATGCAAATAACTTGGTTTTGTTAGAGGAGATGATACTCTCTCTCTCTCTCTCTCTCTCTCTCTCTCTCTCTCTCTCTCTCTCTCTCTCTCGCTATATATATATATATATATATATATATATATATATAGATATGTATAATATTTACTATTTTGAAGATAAATAAAAAACATGCAAATACATATAGGAACAAAATATTTACTATTTTAAAGATAAATAACAAAATATGCAACTACATATAGAGGATGACATCTCCCTTTCCCTCACTATGATATAACCTCTATTGAAATTTTAGGGTTGAAACTTTCAAGGTATGAATAGAACTATGTAAGTGATGATGCTCTATGATGAACTAATTAAATCAACAAGATTAGAACTAAGATACCCAAAGACATGCCCATAGTGATGCATAAATACAATAGAGATGACGTGAAAATAGTCTTATAAGCTTGAGAGAGATGGAATAAGATCAATAGTTAACCTTATTGTATACTTCAAAATCAGTTTGTTCAAGGACAAGAGAGGTTCAAGAATAAAATAGTTGAAGAGACACTCCAAAGGGGAATAGAAGAGTATAGTTATGTGAAAGGTGTAAGAGAGTAGATTAATTGTTAGAGTGCCCATTTCATATGGAATTGTTATATCAAACCCTTGTAACATGGGTTTTTCATGGTGATATCATGGGTTTTGAGGCCCAAAATGAATCTTTATTATGTGACTTCTAGATTGACAGTCATATTACTTTAAGGAAATGCATGGTCTGGATAACACCAAAGGATTGATAATATTAGGGCTTTGACACAAATTGACTCCTTAAATAGAAAGTCCCAAATTGGTTTAGTAGGTTGTAGACCAAAATTAAGGTAGACTATGTGTAATGGAACCAAGTTGGGGGTTTGTACAGCTATGAGGTGTCAAAAAAAGTCAAACTCGCAACCATGGCTAAGACTAAAAGGTAATAGAGAGCTAAAAAATTCATGCTAGTTCTAGACATCCTAGTGAGGTCCCATGTCTAAGCTAAGGTGAAAGAGATTGTAGAAATGTGATGTAGCATATTAACATAGTAATTGAAAGACATTATAGTATTAATGAATGAACTTTGTATGAAGGTGACACATAAATGAATCGCACAAAAAACTTGTTGTACATTTAAATATCCGAATACAATTTTTAAGTGTTACACATTTACTTGAAATTGACATATTTCCAATATTAAAATTGTATAAATAAATTACATTAATCTTAGTTTATATATATATATATATATATATCATGCAAATTTACTATATATTTAGTATATAATCATAATCATAGTTAGATAAGGAAACTCCATCATAACTTTTTGTTATGAAAAATATAATATTTATAAATATCTAATATAATAAAATTCCCTTTACATCGCATATATAATTTATATTTAATTTGATTTTGATATTTTTTAATATATAATATTATAATATTTTTTTGAAAAATAATTTTTAGAGTTTGATTTGGAGAGAGTTTTAACTAAAAATTTAATATTTAATATGGTTTTTTAATAGTTAAAAGTGTGAACTAAAATGAACTTATAATTTATAATTTTCAAATTTTATTTTAATAATTAAATTTAATTATTTTTAAATATTTTAATTAATTATTATATAAAATTAATTTTTATAAAAATTTATTCAAACTTTATAAAATAAAAAAAATAACTAAACATCCAAAATAACACAAAAAGAACTTTTAATTAAAAAATAAAATACTAAACTTTCTTAATTAAAATATAAATGATATAAAATAACACAAAGTGACGTTAGACCAATTATATAGTTGGGTGAGTTCAATGAATATTAGAGCAACATAAAAAAAATTGCTATCGAGCTCATGTAAAGTTAACCTTAATTTTAAGGTTAACTTTAACTTTAACCTTCTAACCAACACATACACAAACTATTTAATTAATGTTTAAGCATTTCCATAAATGAATCTAATACATATAATACAACTAAATAACATGAAACAACATTGGATACCTATAATACAACTAAATGACAAAATCAGACCGCAGGGATATGACGTCATTGCTGAGAGTTGGTGGACATCTGTAAAAGCAACTCATGAAAATTTGAGAAATAAACGATATACGTATAAAGACAACCACCATAAATTACTGGCAAAGTTTTGTCTTCCCTTAGTGTCGTTTTATACATGAATTGAATGTATGTTTGTTTATGTTTAGTGTGCTTGAAATCGCTCTTAAAAAAGATCAATGGTAATCCAACCTCCATGGCTAATTTGGGCATTTGGTTCAAGGAGACATTGAAACCATTTAATGACATCACCGAATAGAGAATGTGGAAAGAGATTAAGCAACCTGACATTATTTCCCATGAACTCAAAGCAGTCCAAGTAGAAAGCCTTCAAATGGTAGTGGGGATTTCTCCTATGGTGCCTCTAACTTTGGGTGATTTGGATAGATTTAGATGGACCTATGTTTTTTTGGATAGATTGAGATGTACCCATGTTTTTGTAATCTACGGGAAAATATTTCCTAACAATATGATAAAATTACATATTTAATGTTGTAGGTTATTTTTATACCTATATGAAGTGTTTTTTTCTATAGTATCCTTGGAGATGGGGCATATTGTTATTAAGATGGCACATCACACTACTATTCCCCATACATGGTTGAGGGTAGGGTTTGAAAGTGAATAAAGAAAGGTTGTTTTTGATACTCAATCTTGATTTTTAGCTTTTTGAAACATAACAATTATGGATAGAATAATTTTGGAATAAATACTTATTATACAATCGAGGGAAATAAGTTTGATGAGGTGACATGGTTGGGAATGATACTTTTTCAAGGAATTATGAAGTTATTGGATTGTATGTTTACTCTTAGAGAAATTTAGAATATATGCTTTTCTTTTGGGGATTGTTGGGTTGTGTGTTTGTTCTGGAATCTACATTGGAATATGTACTTATTAAGTAAGTTGTGTTATCATTGTTATGAAAAATTGGCCTACATTAAGGATGCTTAGATTTATGTGGCCAACATTTAAATAGTTTTTGGGTTAACACTAATGCACTTGTATGCCTACATGGTTTATGTGGGTTGGAAATTGTGACAAGGTGCATTATACTTCCATCACAAAATGTTAATGCTTATAATATTTGAGGACAAGGAAATGACATGGGGATGCATACAAGACTAGGATGAATATGGTTTGTTGTGGGAGAAGTCATTTGGGATATGGGGGAGTTGATTTTATTTAGAAAGGTCCCTGGAGCAAGGAAAGATAGACTCTCCTAAGAGAATGAGGTTCTCAGGTGGAGACCTAGAATATTCTCCTTGATTAGAGGGGTGAGGGGACTACCCAAATTATTCCTCTATAGGGAGATGTGAATCACCATGGTAGAAGGTGTCCCAATTCCATAAGAAATAACCTTGCAAATGGGTGAGACCTTCGTATAAGTTAGGATTAGCATTATGAATGTATGCTAAATGGAAAGGCTAGGAAAGGACCCCATGAGAAGCCACATCACTAGTCAAGTTAATGTTGTTAACCTAGATGAATTCCATCATGGAAATATAAAGGCTAAAGAAGAAGGTTATCTTAAAGAGTAGATTGGAATAGAGTGATATAGGGAGAATGATGGTTTTACCTATCTCAACCAATAAATACATCATACCCAGTTTGGTGGGAGTAGCGGTTGAAAATGAAAGAGAAAAGTGAGTCTTTGCTAATGTGAGGGAAGGGGTGTCAAAAGCTCCCCAATGAACCCACCAAAATGTAGATATTGAGTATATTTTTTCTACCACAAGTAGTGTGAGGGGCGGTGGGGACGGGGTGATGCAGGACCACCACACCCCCACAAACACAATTAAAAGATGTAAGGAGGATAGTGGAGATGCTATTTGTTTTTGGAGCCAAGTAGAGAATCACTTTAGGGTATAGTAAAATAAATTGAAAATAAGGGTGAAATCCACTATATTAATTCAGACTTTAAGATATTTGTAATGAAAACCTCTAGTTATATGTGACTTGGGTGATTTAATTGGGATTTAGAAAAGATTTTGTAGGGGAAACATGACTCTATTAATCAAGAGAATAATATCATGTTAATAAAAACCTATGACTATACATGACTTAGGTAATTCAATTAGGATTTAGAATATGTTTTATTAACAAATTAACAAAGTAAATTAGACCAACAAGCTAGGGATAATTACCTGGTAATTGCATTAATGAGATAGAAACCCTAATGCTTGGGAAGGAAAGAGAAGAAGGAAACAAACTTACTTGAAATTCACAGCAATAGATCATCATACTCTTTTAGATATTGGAGAATCATGATGATCCTCCAAGAGTGATCCACATCCTATAATGACCTACACTCTCAAAGATAAATACATGCAAACAATATACCGAGTTTTGTTAAAGGAGTCAATATCGTCGCTCTCTCTCTCTCTCTCTCTCTCTCTCTCTCTCTCTCTCTCTCTCTCTATATATATATATATATATATATATATATATATATATATATATATATATATATATATATAGATATTCACACACACATAGCCAATAAAAAATGGATCTATTATTTTAAATATAAATCATAAAACATGCAAATACATAGAGGGGATGACATATCACTTTGACTAGTTGTGACAGAGCCTGTGTTCAAATTTTAGAGTTGAAACTTTCAAGGTATGAGTAGAACTATGTAAGCAATGATGCTCTATGATGAACTAATTAAACCTAAAAGATTGGAACTAAGCTAGCGAAAGAAGATCCTATAGAGATGTATAGAGGTATTAGAGATGATCTGAAACTAGTCTTATAGGCTTGAGAGAGGTGGAAGTAGATCGATAACTAACATTATTGTATACTTATAAATTAGTTTTTTCAAAGACAAGAGAGGCTCAAGAATCAAATAATTGAAGAGACACCCCAAAGTGGAATAGAAGGGTATGGTTATGTGAAAGGTGTAAGAGAATCTAGATTAGTTGTTAGAGTACCCAATTTATATGGAACTATTATATCACACCTTTGTACCATGGGTTTTCTATGGTGGTTTCATGGGTTTTAAAGCCCTAAACGAATATTTATTACATGACATGCAGATTAAGAATCATAGTACTTCAAATAGATGGTATGGATAAGACCAAAAAATTGATAAGATTAAGGTTTTGACACAAATTTACTCTTTAAATAGAAAGTCCCAAATTAATTTAGCGGGCGGTAAACCTACTAAATAATAACATAACAATAACATGAATCTAGATATATATAATAAAACTAAATAACATGAGAGATCATTGGCTACATATAATATGACTAAATGCCAAAACAAGACTAGAGGGATATGAAGTCATTGATGAGAGTTGACGGACACCTATAAAGACTCAGCTGATCTGAAAAGTTGAGAAATTAATGATATACATATAAGGACAACCACCATAAATTACTTTTATAGTTTTGTCTTCCCTTACCGTCATTTGGTACATGAATTGGATACATGTTTATGTTCAGTGTGTGCAATGGCTCTTGAAAAAGATCAATGGTAAAGCCAACTTCCATGGCTAAGACAGAATCATGTGTTTTTTGGGCATTTGGTTCATATTCATCATGACATATTGAATTATGACCTTATCATTGTTTTCATCACATGGCTTGGTGTTCTCTGTGATATGCATTGACGGTTTATGTAATGAAGTCACGAGTTCTCTGTAATGTCTGTAATGTGTGTTGACGGTTTTATGTAATCTCCTTTCTCGTCCGGGATCAGGGAGGAGGAATATTTTTTTTTTTCAGAAGAAAAAAGTTGTATATTCATTCATAGGATATAGCAAAAGTTTACATTAATTCCTTGTTATCTATATCATGGGTCATCTGCCATGTAATATCCAGTAGAAAGGAGGATGGTACTTTGGGACACCGGGTCTTTAGGAAGAAAACGCATACAGAAAGCTATCTTAAGGCTGATTCATACCATCATCCATCCCAAAAATTTGGTTTCTTAAACACTCTTGCTGTTAGAGCTTTTAGAATTTCTGACTCTGATCACCTTAATAAAGAAATTAGGCACTTAATCTCTGTTTTTAAGGATATAGGATACAAGGAGTTTAATATCAAGAAAGCTATAAAAAGGGCTCAAGAAAAGGTCCTCTCCAAGGGTCCTCGAGAAAACTATGGGAAAGAAAATTGCGCGAAGGTATACCTTCCATTCATTCAAGGGGTTACAAATAAAATTGCTAAGATCTTAAGGAAGAAGGACATATTCACTCAATTTACAACATGTGGAACGATTAGGCAGAAAATGAAGTCAGTTAAGGATAACATTGATCATCAACAGCTCAAGGGTGTGTATAAGATTGATTGCTCATGCAGCAAAAGTTATATTGGAGAGACAGGGCGGTCTTTGAAAACAAGACTTAAAGAGCACAGTGCTGATATTAAGAATGGGAGATCTCGTACATCAACCCTTGCGGAACACTCCTCCAAAACCAAGCATCATGTGTGTTTAGAAAATGCCAGAATTATTGCAAGAGAAGATCATTATCAAAAGAGAAAAATCAGAGAGGCCATTGAAATTATGAAGCTTCCACATAACCTCAACAGGGACAATGGGAATGAGATTAGCGGAAACTGGCTCCCCCTGATTAAACATATCAATCCTTCCAGATCTTTCCGAATATAGTATCACTCATATTTCCCTTCCCCTTCCTTAATTACTAACATCTCTTAGTTAATTAGTAAATTAGTTATATATATATATATATATATATATATATATATATATATATATATAATTAAAAATAAATAATAATAAAAATTTAAATAAAATAAAATAAAATTTTTAATAATAAGAATTAATAATTATTTAATTGTAATAAACAAATAAATGATTATTATAAAATAAATAATTGTTATTAAGAATATTTTAAGTTAATATAGATGATTAATTATAAAAATAATAAAATAATAAACTGATTTATTTAGAATTAATTAATGGCATAGGTTTTAAACATTAACAGTGATAACATAAAAACTGTAAATTTATTAGTCTATAAATTAAATAAACAAATAATACATTAAATCAAATTATATATATATAAAATTAAAAATAAATAATAATAAAAATTTAAATAAAATAAAATAAAATAAAATAAAAATTTTAATAATAAGAATTAATAATTATTTAATTGTAATAAACAAATAAATGATTATTATAAAATAAATAATTGTTATTAAGAATATTTTAAGTTAATATAGATGATTAATTATAAAAATAATAAAATAATAAACTGATTTATTTATTTATTTCGAATTAATTAATGGCATAGGTTTTAAACATTAACAGTGATAACATAAAAACTGTAAATTTATTAGTCTATAAATTAAATAAACAGATAATACATTAAATCAAATTATTTATTACTGTTTAGTAGATATTTAATGAATTAAATTTAATTAAAATTATTCATTTATTTTAGTAAATAAGAATAAAATAAAGAATTAATTAGATTTATTTAGTTTGTAAAAATTAAAATCAAAATAAACTAATTTATATTTTTTTTTTTGTAAGCTAACATGGTACCATTCATATTAAATCAAGTTAAAGCCTGTACAGACATACAGTGGCCTCAACCCGCCCCGAAGGGAAACCGGGTCTGTTGGCCATCTTAAGTTTTTAATTGCCATCCAGAAACAAAATTTACTGAGTCTACTTGTCCATGCTAAATAAACTACACATTCAAAGAGACTATCACTGTTTCCTATCTGCATTATAAAATATAACAAAAGGGAGAGCAGGCTCTCAGCTTCCTAACTAAGGAGACGATTAACATATCTTGAAAAATCAGTCTGCCATGGCGCCCGGCTGATAATCTTCCTCCTTTGCTTCGGGAATAAGCTTCTTTAACTGTTGCTGTATCTCATCAAGCTTACTATCCTGCATCAGAAGGGTAATCTGGAGATTGTTCATCTCTTTCTTCAGGTTTGGGATGCCTTGGGCCAATTCTGCCATCTCCATAGCCACCTGTTCCATAGCTTTTGCTAGCAGCCTCTTCATTACCCAATACACATGGAGAGCCTGCTTGTACAGGGACATGCGTCCTCTAGTATTTCCTGGGTCTAGCAACAGATACTCCCAGTCTTCCATTTCAGTTTCTGACTGTTCCTGAGTCGCCTCCTCCTCCAACTGCTGGATTATCTTCCTAATATCCGCATTCATTTCTTCACTATACGCCCTCTCTGCATACTGAACCTGTCGCTTCATCGTCTTCTTGCCTCGTCTTTTTCCTGCCGGTGGAGGGAAGCTCCGCTCCTGGTTTCTAGCCTGACGTCTTCTCCCTTTTCCTCTATGACCCCTTCCACGTCCTGCGCCAACTTTGTTGCCCTCCTTTACCTTACTTCCCTGACCAATTGTGCTTGAGGGGGTTCCTAGGCAGCCTTCCTCTCCTCTCCCTCTGGCTTTCTTTTCTCTAATGTCTGCCTCTTCTGGTTGCATGTCCTCCAAAGGTCTCCCTTTCCCCCTTCCGCTCCTCCTTTTCTGCATTTGACTGTCCTGTTCTGGGTTGTGCGCCTCCTCCATGCCCACCTGGTTCTGTTCCTTTTCTTCCCAGGAGTCTACCGTATTGCCTTCGGTCCCCAAAGGTCTTCCTCCCCTGCTCTCAACCGTCACAGCCATCCTCATTCTTCTCTCTGTTATCTTACACTTAGTTTTTCTAGGGCGGGAGGTCGACCCCGCTGTTGTCCCCTCTCTGCTTTATCTCTTGCTCTGGTTTCCACCTTCTTACCCTTGTCTCCGCTCACACCGAGGGCGTTAACTGCATACCTACCCTTATGCCTCCACCCGTAACCGCTTCCTCTCTCTTGCCGCCCTTTCTTGTGCTGCTGCACCGCCTCCCTCTGTCGCCTGCATTTGCCATAATAACCCACTCCTCCTCGGCTTGCCTTTGTGCGAGTTGACCCTTGTCCCATCACTGGAGCACCATCACTTCCACCACCTCTGGCCTTCATAGTTCCCTCTCCGCTGCTCTTTACAATTATGCCCAGTCTGCCAACCGTCCTGTCCACCTGCAATGCTCTCCTTGTGCAAGGTGGCTTATCATAGCCCCCCCTTGTCATCACATTAATCTCCCGTTTCGCCGCCTTATTCACCCTGATTGGGGAAAACTAATTTATATTTAATTAGGTTACAAAAATGTAAATTAAAATTAAAATTAATATGAAATTAAATTTAAAATAAATTAAATCATATTTGGTAATCCATATTAGGTTATAATTAAAAAACAATGAAATAATAATCTTATAATATTTATTAGAATTAATCAGTTTTATTATTTAGTATTTCTTATTAGGTTAAATTAAAATATGAAATAGAACAAATATAATTGAATAATATATATAAAAATTTTAGTCTTATAAATTGGTCGGCTTCTACTTTAATTTAACAGTAGGTATTTATTTATTTATTATGATCGGCAAATTCTTCTCTCAATCTATCAATTTTTGTCCTGATGATGGATCCCCTTTGGGGTTCGAAACATCGACATGATGAAAAAGATACTGTGGATAATCCGGGTCATATTTTTCAATAACTAACAGTCAAAACAAAATATAAGCACCTGTGACATATTACAAAAAAGGCTATCATTTCTGTACCTGTAGCATCCACTTTGGATATCAACATGAAAAAGAAGAAGAGAGGAAATGAGGCAAACATATATTCTCTGAGTAACAACAAAAAACCATGTTGATAACCCTTATCCTGATATTTCATAGTCCCAACATCATTCCATATTTCCTCCATTTTAATGTTCACATGGAGACCGTGGAAGAATGTTGTGGATGAAAAATGTGTAGTAAGTCGTGCTACAAACGACCCTACACAAACATATCAAGGAGCTACAGGAGAAGTTGTGAAAAAACTCGGAAGTTGGAATGCATCGTAATGGATGGTGTTTCTCAATATTTGGTTTGTTGAGTAAGTTATTGTTCGTGAAGGGAATCAAGGTTGTTTTTTCATTTCAATTTTTTATTAGTATTATATAATTATTTATATATAATAATGTTTATGTGTTTTTTAATTATATGGATAAATATTTTAAAATAAGATTTATACAATTTTTATTTAATTATCAATAATTATTAGATGGATGATAAAAATTTAATTTTATGGAATATTTTAAAATATTCATAATAATATACATAAAATTAAAAGCTGAGATTTATGTTATGCCTTTTTTCCCTTTTAATTAAATGGATTAATTAGAAAAATGTTATATGTTGTTTTGAACATATGGTATTGATTAGAGATGATATTGGTCATGGTATTGTAACAAGTTCTATTTACAGATTAAAGTTCTCTATGATAAATTGGGGGTAAATTTCCTTGATTAAGAATCTTGGTCAATGTTTCTTTAAATGTGTATATGTTTGACCTATACATATTAATTATTTTTATAAATAATAATAATAGTAATTTAAAATAAAGTTATATTTAGTTAGTTTTAATGGTTTTTTTAAATCTCACCAATGTGAAAAATATAATGAACTAAGTGTGTTGATGCTTATGTTTATTATCCATTTAATTTCTATGGTTTCCTTAGTGATAGAAATGTAATAATGTTTATGTATTACAATTGTATTATATATATATATATATATATATATATATATATAGAGAGAGAGAGAGAGAGAGAGAGAGAGAGAGAGAGAGAGAGAGAGATACACACGATGATAAATCATTCTTCTTTAATATTTTGTTTCTATGCTAAAAAAGAAATGAGAGAAATTTTCTCAAATTACAATAGTTTTCCTAACTTAAAAGGTAGAGATTTAGGTTGGTAGTATGACAAGTATTTTGAAAATTTTATCGAATGTCAGTATAAGGTGGACACTCTAAGAGGAAGTTATTTTTATATTCAACCCTCCTAGGATCGCACACTTGATAAACTCTTTCATCTCATGGAATTTTGAGAAATGACCAATGCACAATTTCACTGTGAAGATCATGAGAATTAATTCTTATCTTGACAACATTCATTTTATTCTTAACATTGGTATAAATAGAAAGTTTTAATTTACGAGATAGGGATTTCTCACCCCTTTATAATATCTTAGTTTTTGTTTCCCCTCTAGCTCTTTATCGCCCCACAATTTTTGAAGTGATAATATTTTTAATATTATCTAAATTATACATGATGGTAACCTCCTTAATTTCGCAATGGTTGAGTCAAGACCGGAATGAAATTGAGGAAACTTCTTGGAATCCATGTTTATAATTGATCTTATACATAAGATACATTCCATTCTTTCAAAGGGGGGGAGGCTTCTTCCAATCAAGAGGATACGGTAGGGAGTATTTCCATTAATTTTGAGGTTGAAGCTTGTAATATTCTTTTGTATTTATTGAATATTTATCCATGAATTGTTATATACTACAACACTAAACCTTACATCCATATAAAATAATATGAGTGATGATAATCTCAAAGAGGATCTCTTCTTATCCGAAATCCGAATATTTTTCATCTTATAATTGTTTTCAAGTTCATAGTAAGCATTCCATCCTCCATTTATCATTTTATCGATGTTGTAAATCCATTTGAGCTTATGATGGATGCTGATTTCTAGATATTTGAATGAAAGAACTTCCTCCAAGGAATTGTTGTCACAAATGAAAGATTTGAGAAAAAATCTTGGCGTATTTTGATTTGCTTCCCAACATCATTATTGCTCCTTGCAAAAATAATAATTTATCATCTACATTAAGGAGAAAAGTTATGACCTCACGAACCAACATGGGGATAACACAACTCTATCTCATCAAGTTGTATGCCCCAAAGGGTATGGGATAAGGAACACACTTTCTTGTCAATTCTAATATTCAATTTATTTTATTCTAACCAACCCTAAATGGTGCTAAGCTTGGAAATAACATTCTCATAGAGCCTTGTCATAGAAACACTCAACTTGAGAGGAACTATTATCTCTTCTCACATTTTCCATAGTTTTGTTTTACGAATGGTAACGAAAGTTTCTTAAAACTCCACAAAACAATAGAAGAGACCAATTTTATTATTGTGACATTCCTTTGCAATTATCGTAAGAGTAACAATATGGTTTATATTTGAATGATATCTCCTTAACCTAACGTGGCCTTTAGCTCCTTTATCATGGATTTCAAGTGAAAGGATAATATTCTTTTCCAAAATAAGATTGTAGAACTTGATTAAAATGAGGTTAATCATAATGCTCCTGCAATTAGAGGGAGTGATTATATGACTACTCTTAAACATATGCACAATAAGAATCTACATCTAAGCCTTAGATAAGCGTTTCTGCACTATCAAATTAAAGAGTTTGTGTATGTGCAAGATGAAGATAGGTTTTCCCATACTAAAAATTTCAGCTTGGTAGCCTTCAATAGCCTTAGCTTTACCATTAGTGAGTCTCTAAATCTTAAAATCAATGTCTTTTAGATAAAATATATCATCCTCTATATGGGCATTCAAAATGGTGTCCATGGCATCCATGGGGTGTTGGATAGAAGCTGATTGGGTGCTATGTTAAGGCACTGCTTGATGTGAAGTCATCGGTTCAATTCCTCGCCCGATGGGGGTGATGTATTGCATATGATGAAGATGTAGTCCTAGCAAGCTTACAGAAAAAAAGGATGTCCATGACCTTAGGGGATTCATAGATGTCTTTAAGGTAAATATTCTAGTTCTTCAAGAGAAAGAAATATTTCCTTTATTCTTATGAATAAGATTTTTCCTCCAAAACTTTCTAGGGTGAGACTTAGAGAGGTGTAGTAAATGCTTTTGCTTTCTACTTATATAGTATCTTTTCTTTCTTTTAATAAGAGCTTTATACATATTTATATTATAAAGTTTTAAGGTTTTGTGAGGAGCATCCCTTGTCATTTTTGTAGAAATTTTAGAATCATTATCATACCGAGGGTTCGTAATTCTATTATTCTTTTTATATGACACCTCGATACAAAACTTTCCAATGGTAGCGAAGAGGGTTGTAGTAAAATTATGGTAGATGTTTTTGATGTCATATTGATAAGTTAAGAGGTGCAAAACACTCTTTAAATCATTTACGAAGATGTTCTTTTTACTCTTGTCGAAACACATTTTGTTTTGACTCTCACAATTCTCATGCATGTGCTTGTCTTGCATGGAAAAATCTAAAGCTAAAGTTAAAGATCTATAGTCAGTATCAATTTTATTGCGATTTAAGAAATTAAAGTTTACAATTTTATTAAAAACAAAGATATTAGATATCACATAATTGACAACACTACTTTCAATCCCATGAATATAATTGATTTAATTGAAGTTTGACCACTTAATTATACCTTTACAACTTATAAAATTTTGAAAACTATAACATTTTAATTATATATATAAATAACAACACGATTGATAAAATAATTAAACACAATGCAATATCTTTTTGTATAGATTCTTGATACACCTCCCTCCTAAACAACATATTCATTATAACATAATGAGTATTGGTGAATCCCATGACATATCACATATCACATGGTTGATTATGCATAATAATTAAATACGGTGCAATATATTTTTTATAGATTCTTGATACACTTCCCTCCTTGACAACATATTAACTATAACATAATGAGTATCGACGATCTCATGACATATCACATGGTTAATTATTTATTTTTTCATGCTTTCTCATTCTAATGTCTATCACATGGTTAATTATTTTTTTTTTTCTACTTTCTCATTTTAATGTCTTTTTTAAAGCTTCTTTATACTCCTCCCTCCTTAACAACATATTGATAATAACATATTCATTATAACATGTATTGATGAATCTCATGACATACCACATGATTGATTATTTATTTTTCTTTATACTTTCTGATTCTAATGTCTTAGAACTTCCCACCTGATCACAAAATCCTTAATCCTTCCCAGCATCAGTATTTTGCTTCTATTTAATTCAGTAATTGCTATAATTGAAAGGTATTAATCTAATTTAATATTTATTATATTTTAAATATAAGTTTTAGAACTTTCCACCGGATAACAAAAGCCTTCCGAGCATGAGTATTGCGCTTCTATTTAATTCAATAATTACTATAATTGAAAGGTATTAATTTAATTTAATATTTATTATTATATTTTAAGTTTATAAGTTAATATATAATTAATATTAAATTAAATTTTAATAAATATGGCAAATTATTTTAAAATAAAAAAGTTAAAAAATATATTATTTAAAAATATTTAAAATTAAAATTGAATTAATTATTATTATTGGTGTAAATTAATGTTATTTAATTATGACATGATAGGTATAATCTAAAATTTAAAAAATTGGAAATTTAATCATTTAAAAAAATTATTAAAAATACTTACGCAATTTATTTTTAGGACATCATGTAAAACGATGACACTTAAACAATTAGATTTTAAGTGTTACACATTTTGATTTACACATAGGTTTTTTATTACTTAGAATTGATATATTTTTAATATTAAAATTATAAAAATAAATTACAATTATATTTATTATTATTTGCTTTATATTTTTGTTTAATAATAAAAAAATAGTATGAATTTATCATGTAAATTTATTGCATAAACATAATTATAAAGATAGTTATATTTATTTTAGAACAGGAGTTCTAAAATTTTAATTTAATTATTATAACAATAGGTATGTTTATTTTAGAATAAGGGTTCTAAAATTTTAATCTAATTATCAATAACTCTCACAATCAATCCATAATAATAGTCAAAATGACTACTAACATTTATTAAATGATATATTGTTGTTAGAAAAAAAATAATCAAACATAAAACTTATTAAAATATAACTTCTCTATTATTATTATTTAATAATAATAATAGAAAGAGTTTATATATATATAAAGCATGAAACATCACACTTTACATTGAAGATTTTTAATTTGTAAATAGGTTTTATTATAATACCATGAGCTAATACCATAGTTTATCAATATTACATGACCAAAAACAGTAAGTCACTTCATATAACATTTACTCATATGATTTTTTTTTAATTAATTAATTTAAACAAAAATATAGAAAAAACATAGCTACTTTACAGATAAATCTCAACATTTAATTTGTATATACTACTATTAATACTATAAAATATTGTAAAAACCTTCTTCATTAAAATATAAATGACATTGACCTTAAACCAATTATACCAATTATATGGTGAATTCAATACTCAAAGAGGCCTATAAGAAAGTGCTATCCAATACACGTAGACTTGACATTCTGCACAATAGATAAACTATTTAAGTATTGTTTAAACACTTCAGGAAATGAATCTAGATACATAATACAACTAAATAACATGAGACAACATTGGATACATATAATACCCCTACATAACATCAGGAAAATTGATAAAGGAGAGCTATCAAACCAGGGCTAAGAGTTGATTGATATTTGTAAAATGTTAACTCATCTGAAATCATAAGAAATAAACCATCATAAACTACTTGCAAAGTTTTGTCTTACCCTAATGTCATTTTGTACATGAGGTGGATGCATATTTTATGTTTACTATGCTCGAAATGGCTCTTCAATCCACTTGGAACATATCAATGGTAAGCCAATCTCCATGGTTGAGTCGATATGATGCTTTTCGGGATTTTGCTATATGATAGTGAATAATGAGCTCATCGTATATTATTATTGTTTTCATTGCATAGTTTGGTAATGAGGCCTAGCATTTTCTCTAATGTTAGTTGACAATTATGTAGGAAGAAGAATGCGGATGAAAAGGGTGCAGAAGTTGTGTTGCGAACGATGGAATCGCAACATAAGAAGCAGCAAAATAACTAGGAATTTGGAGAGAATGAGCTAAATAAATGCAAAAATTTCAATCATCAAAATGGCAAAGGCAGGAAAGGGCACTATGAGAAGCAGCATAACTAGTCATGTTAATGGTGTTAATCTAGGAGTCCATCATGGAAATATACATGATCAAGAAGTGTATCTTAAAGAGTAATTTTTATTAAAGTGAGACATGGAGGAGGATTTTAGCTCTCTCAGCAAAGAATTACATGATGCCTACTATGGTGGGAGAAGTGATTGAAAATGGAAAAGAAAATGAAGTCTTTACTAATGAGAAGGAAATGTATCAAAAGTTCTTGAGTAGAACCACCAAAATGTAGATAATGTGTAGATTTTTTCTATCATAAGTAGTTTGAGAGTAACGATTGAGGACCAACACATCCAATCATACATGACTAAAGGAAGGAAGGAGAAATGTGAAGATGTTATTTGTTCTGGGAGCCAAGTATATAATCACTTGAGGGTAGGATAAAATAAGGTAAAAATAAGAGTCAAATCCTCTATATTAATTAGGATCTTAAGATATTTGTAATGAAAACCTCTAGCTATATGTGATTTGGGTGATTAAATTAGGACTTAGATTAGGCTTCACTAGTGAAAAAGAATAAATTTAAAGACAATAATATAATTTTAATGATAACCAATGACTATATGTGACTTAGGCAATTCAATTAAGATTTATATTAGGTTTTGTTAACAAATTAACAAAGTAAAATAAATCAACTAACTAAGATTACTTAGTAATTTCATTAGTGAGCTAAAAGCCCTAATGCCTGGGAAGGAGAGAGAAGAAGGAACAAAACTCACATCGTACTCTTTAGTATAGTGGAGAGTCATGATAGTCTTCGAAGATTGATCCACACATTCAAAGATAAATAATAAATCATGCAAATAGATAGACTTGTTTTGTTAGAGGGGATAATACCCTTCTCTCTCTACACACACACACACACACACATTTAAAGATAAATAGTAAAACATGTAAAATAGGTGGGTATAGTTCATTAGAGGGGATGACATCTCACTTTCCCTAGCTATGATGGAAGCTTTGTAGAATTTTCAGGGTAGAAACTTTCAAGGTATGAGTAAAACTGTGTAAGTGACGATTCCCTATAACGAACCACTTAAACCTACACTATTAGAACTAAGCTAGCTAAAGAAGTCCCTATAGAGATGCATAGAGAGATTAAAGATGACATGTTACTAGTCTTATGGTCTTCAGAGAGGTGGATTGAGGTCATTAACTAACTCAATTGTAGACTTTTAAATTGGTGTTTTTAAAGACAAGAGAGGTTCAAGAATCAAATAGTAGAAGAGATACTCCAAGGAGGTATGGAAGGGTATAGATATGTGAAAGATGTAAGAGAGCATATTAGTTGTTAGACTACCCAATTCACATGAAAAATTATATCACACTATTATACAATTTTGCATAGTGGTATCATGAGGTTTGAGTCCCAAAACTAATCACTGTTACAGGATTTGCAGATTTACAATTGCAATATTTTAAGCATATGCATGTTATGGATAGCACCAAAAGATTGATATTATAATGAATTTGACCGACATAAACTCTCTAAATTGAAAATACCAAATTAGTTTAGCAAATTGTAAATCTAAATTAAAGAAAACTACACAATAAACCCAAATTAAAAATTTGCACAACTAACTTTATAAAATTAAAAAATATCTAAAATAAATACTATGAGGTATCAAAACTATCATAGTTGCAACCATAGAAACCTGAAATATTCATGAAAATCCTAGACATTCTAGTAAAGTCCGTGCTCCTATGTCTAAGCTAGAGTAATAAAAAGAGAATATGGAAATATAATCCATCGTATGTCAGTAATTGAGAGGCATCATATTATCAATCCATGGGTTATGTATGAAAGTGACACATAAGTAAATTGCACACGACGCTACTTATATAAATATTTAAGTACAAGTTTCAATATCAACAGATTTCTATTCCTGCATTGGTTCCTCATTACTTGGAATTGACAAATTTCCATATTAAAATCGTATGGAATTGACATATTTCCGATCAATTTGAATTCACATATCTTATAATTTGAAGTTAGTACCCGATTTCATTGCAACAACGCCCGAGCAGTTAAAGATAGTTATGGCTATTAATCCCCCGTTCTGGATCATTCGATTTACAAAAACCTGAGATCTGTCGTGGGGATGAGAGGGGCAGATAACGGGATTCGTATTGTAGATTTGGGGTGTTCAATAGGGGATGAATACTCTTCTCACAGTGGACACCATCGTCAGAGCAGTGGAATTGGAATTAAGTTTCATTAACCACTGGTTGGATCTGCCAGAGTTGCAGGTATACTTTGCTTCAGATGTTGCCTCTATTCAAAGGCGCAGGTCGAATGACAGCAGTAGAGCGCGCTGAAGATAAGCCTGCGGCCACTACATCTTACTTCGCATCACTGGTGTGGGGATCGCAATCCAGACGCCTTTTCGTCACGGCAACCCCTCCAACAGTGTATATCACTCACTCACGAGAGACTCTTGGAGTGGCAGAAATGAAGAGATTGCCATGGGAAAAAGCGTTTGTATTGCTAGGTGCCCTGCAGCTCTGGAAATTGCAGTTGGAGAAGAACGGATGCAACTGGAAGATCAAAACAGGCATGTAAATTGCATCACACAGATGGTATTATTCTTTATGCTTTTTGTCCTAAAATTATATATCCCAAGTTAGGGTTCATTGGTTTTTCTGGTTGGACAATGTCATGAGAACAAGCTCTGCTGGGAACGTTGCAAGGCTACCATTAGGAAGATTGCTGAGCAAGTCCAAGCAGAGACCGAGCGATGGTGTGAAGTGCAAGAGTTATTACATACAAAGCCAATAATAAGATATATATATATAGCCAATGAACAATAGATTTAATATTTTAAAGAAAAATAATAAAACATGCAAATACATAGAGGGGATGCCATCTCACTTTCTGTAGCTATGATAGAAGCTTTGTTGAAGTTTTAGGGTTGAAATTTTCAAGGTACCAATAGAATTAGGTAAGTAATGATGAACTAATTAAAATATTAGAGTATAGTTAGTCAAAGATGCGCCTATGATGAACTAATTATCCATAAAAGATTAGAACAAAGTTAGCCAAAGATGTGCCTATAGAGATGGGTAGAGGCATTAGAGATGATATGCAACTAGTTTTATAGGCTTGAGAGAGGTGGAATGATATTAATAATGAACTTTATTGTATATTTGTATATTAGTTTTTTCGAAGACAAGAGACATTCAAGAATCAAATAATGGAAGAGACACTCTGAAGAGGAATAGAATGGTATAGTTATGTGAAAGGTTTAAGAGAGTAGATTAGTTATTAGAGTACCTATTTCATATGGAACTGTTATATCACACTCCACACCCTTGTACCATGAGTTTTACATAGTGGTATAATGGGTTTTGAAGTCCAAAATGAATCTTTATTACATGACTTGGATATTGACAATCATAATAGTCTAAACATTCTAGGGAGGTCTCATGTCTAGGCTATTGTGAAAGAGATTGTAGAAATGTGATTTAACATCTTAACGTAGTAATTGAGAGGCATTATATTATCAATGAATGAGTTGTGTGTGAACATGACACATAAGTGAACTACAGAAGGAACTTCTTGCATATCTAAATATCCAAGTGCAAATTTTAAGTGTTACACATTTACTTCGAATTGACATATTTCCTATATTAAAATTGTAGGAATAAATTACAATAATATTTTTATCATTCTTTATTTTTATATATATATTTGATATTTTAAATCTATCATGCAAATTTATTATATAATCCTAGTTATACATAGATAAGAAAACTCCATCATAAAACATTTAAAATACATATAATATTTATAAATATATAATATAATAAAATTCCTTTAACATGACAAATATAATTTATAACAAAATCTTTCCGAAAAAATCACATAGGAGTAATATCGTCGACCCGTTTAGAACCAACGAGTGTGGTTCATATTTAGGACAAGACAATGAATCAAATCCAGGCAATGAAATAAATAGACGAAGAGAGTAGCTAGCTAGCTGTTAGAAAAACAACTAATATAAAAATATATTTTAATAAATAATATTATGAGATTTTTTATATAATTTGTTTTTATTATAAATTTTTTTAATATATAATGTTATGAATTGTTTTTTTATAAATGGTTTTAGGAATTTGATTTCTAGAAAGTTTTAACTTAAATTTTTATACCAAGAAAAGTGTGAACAAAAATGAATTCATACTTTTTACCTTTAAAATTTTATTTTAATAACTAAACTTACTTTTTAATTAAAAATGTTTTAATTAATCTTTATATAATATTTTTTTAGCTAAAAACATTTTAATTAATCTTTAGATAACAATTTTTTATAAATTATTGGATTAAATTTCATGAAAAAAAAAAAACTTATCTAACCAAACATCCACATTAACACGAAAACCTTTGAATAAAAAACTCAACTCATTGCTGACAGTTAGATGAATACATGCAAAAACTCAACTCATCTGAAACGTTGAGAAACAAGATGGGCTGCATGGCAGCTAGTCCTTTCCTTGCACCAAGAGCTGGGAAAGGAACGGGAAAACAGTAGGCAAGTACAGTGCTTTGAGGTGCCAAACAGAGGAGACTTTTAGGAGATTTCAGATTGCAGGAGATTTCAGATTGCACAAACTGGATTGGATGCTAATGTTGGAAACGACCATGCATTGGATTCCATTCAATCTCCCTATTCACCCTCAATGTTGATACCAGAAACTCCCTCGGTGACAAAGCAAAATGAAAATAGAGATTTTAAAATTTAAAGGAAAATGTTGTAGATGAAAATCTTAAAGAGTGTGAGCACAAAACATTAATCGAATTGCAACATTGCACAAATTTTCGTTCTATTTTCAAGAGCTGAAGCCTTCAAGAATTTCATAGATTTTCTGTTTCAAATTTTGTTCAAGATCACCAAACAACACTTATTTTTCGGATGGACAGTTCAATATCATAGTTTCCCAGATGATGAGCGATCATGATGTATGTTATTGACTTGGTTGGTTTGCTCTGTCTTTCAGGGATTTTCTACCTTGACTGATTGGATCTGGGGTTGGGGAATTAATCTGATCGTTAACTGGCCCAACAAGGGGCAATGCCCAAACTACACCTATAGTAACAAAAGCAGATAGTGTACTCTATTTCCAAAGCTAGTTGTTCAGCCCGCTTACCCATAAATAGATCCTTTAGCTTTCCTATACCTTCCTTATGCCATAAGCACCCTATCAATATAAATAGGCTTATGATACAGTTATGATTCGTGTTTGACAGGGGCTGATTGATGGAAAAAATTCATAATGGTAATCTGTCTAGTGGTTTTTAGCCCTCCTATGCCTCGAAATACGAGCAGATCGAAGAGATCATCATCGCGCTAATGAGTCGGGGGAACGAACTCCTATATAATTAGAGCCCTGTCGAATTCTAGCATATTCATCCCACCTAATCCTTCTACGCATATATGGTCAAGCCCTATCATTCTTATTAGGTCAAGTATTACTGGCCTACCCGCTTATAAGAAACCCTATCACTCCTTATAATTTCTCCTACACTAATTATCCTATAGCCAGTGTAGCATAATGAGAGATTGTTGTGTGCAAGGATAGAACGCGGTATGCATATATACTAGTTTCGTATTAGCTCGACCCCAAGAAAACAAAGAGTAGTTTTTCCATCCCATAAGTCCAATTAGGGTATAATATAGATACGAGTCCCAATGTCACGAGTCATCTATATACTTTGGCATAAAAATCTGATCCTACATGCGTACAGATAAAGCAAGCAACTTGGCTTTGTGAAGAGACACCTGTAGGTTGACATCCAAAACCTTACAAGCCGATGCCACCTATTCAGACAACCGTCCAAAAGAGGAGCCACACATCACTTCCACCACCCCGGTTTTCAATTGCAAACATTGGTTCCACCGTTAATCTTATTGAAAGGACGACCTGAACGTTAGATACAACCTGTCTATTTATTGAACCAAACGTTTATTTACTGAACCATGCATTCTCTGAACATGCAGTTTTAAATAAATATGATCATAAGCCTTTGATAAAAAGAGATAAGACACAATGATGAAGCTTCTCCATAGCTCATCTACGTGAGTGTAGAGTTCAGTACAATTCATTATGAGTTGTGTGGAGCTCCTTAACTGATTTCAATGCACAATTTTTTAAAGCGAGAGGTTTGTATAAAGGAGACTCCAACTCAGATGGTCTCATATGCCTGTGTAGTAGTCTTTTCAATGACCACTGATTCTTACCAGGATGGTTGGCTTGCCCTGTTCTTTCCATCCTGCTCTAGTCCAGTGCCCTCGTACTTTAGACCGTGCATTCAGCTAATGGATGGGAGGAACTAGTCTAACCCTGGTTCAGGATGGATCGGTCCTTTTACCAGACAATCTCAGATATTGAATACAAAAAGAAAATTGATTATAGTTTCAAAACCTTAGTGGGTTGAAAGGGGGGTGGCTTCTGGCCGAGCCAAATAAGTCATTTCAGCAAGATGGGTCATATTCAACTAGATAAGGTGCCATATAGCACTCATCATCCGATCAATCGAGAGCTGGTTTGCTTCCTTAAATGAAATTTGATGGTTTTCTTCCTTAAATGATGTGAATGCTCATGTGAAAGCTTCATTAACAGAGGTAAATATCATATCCTAGTACTATACCCATTTGTTCCTCACTGAAGCAGTTTGCTTGAAAAAAAACTAGCAGTTAGCTTCATGTCTGTTTTTTTAGTTTTTGCTTTCATTTTTTAGTTTTTGTTTTCATTGAAAACAATCAAATCAAATTTGCATTAGCTAAGCTATAGAGTAAAAATTGAATGAAAATTTGCAAATAAATTTGTAAATTTATGGAAATTGTTGGAATCTGCTGAAAATTGAATGAAAATTTGCAATTGAATCATAAGAAACAACCGTTGGATAAACAAAATCACTTGAATCACCCATTCCTTCCCTTTTGCATTTTTTCTCCCTATCCACTCCAGCTAATTCATATCTTAATTAGCTCTCTATTATGCGCCTTTATACTGTCAATATGCATACAATATGCATACATAGCTTTGCTAATAGCTGGGTGCACAGGTTCTTGCTCATGTTCTAGATTTTGCAGAGGCAAAAGTCAAACAAGAGAAGGTCAGACAAAAGAACCGTCGTACGCCGCTCGGACAAAAGAACTCTCATACTCCGCTATAGAGAGGCATTCCAGAACTCACAGAGGCAGAGGTTGAATAGGTTGTTGCTCATGTTCCACTCGCAGAGGCACATGTTCTTGCTCATGTTCTAAATTTCACAGAGGCACAGATTTCATAGAGGCACAAGTCATAGAGAGCCCAAGAATGTTTAGCAAGAATGTTCAGTTTTGCTTGCCTTTCATTTTAAGGTAGGAAAGTAAAGTCGTTTGCTCTCATGCAAACTACAATTTTGACATAGCACGGAAATTTTGACACGGCAGGGCATGCATGGTTTGACACGACCTATCTCCAGACTGTACTTTAATGTGAATTTCAACTTATACCAATACCCAGTAGCAGTGGTTTATGAGCTAGCATTTAATGTTATCGACTAATGCTTACATTAGTTCACTAGTTTCAAAATATGTCGAGCAAAAAAATAAACATATGATATGGTTTTGCCTCCCTGCCTCGGGAAGAGGCCAAATAAGACTGTGAAAGAGAATGTAGTGTAAAATATGTAAAATATGCAGTGTCCACTAAATTTTTTTGCGTAAAATCAATTGAAATAATACTAAGTTCGAAATTTCAATTAATATAGTCCCATGCCATTGCTAGATGGTAGGGACAAATAACATGAGACAACATTGGATATGTTTAATACAACTAAATGACAAAATTGGACAGGAGGGATATGAAATCATTGCTGAGAGTTGATGGACATTTGTAAAAACTCAACTCATCTGAAAAGTTGAGAAATAAACGATATACATATAAGGACAATCGCCATAAATTACTTGCAGAGTTGTGTCTTCCCTTAGTGTCGTTTTGTACATGAATTGGATACATGTTTAATTACGTTTAGTGTGTTTGTAATGCCTGTTGAAAAGATCAATAGGAAGCCAACCTCCAAGGATAAGATGATATAATGTGTTTTGGGCATTTGGTTCATATTCATTTATAACATATTGAATGGTGATGTCATCATATATTATCATTGTTTTCATTGCATGGCTTGGTAATGAGGCCGAGAGTTCTCTGTGATGTGCGTTGACCAGAGTTCTCTCCTTTCTGGTCGGGAAGGAAGAAAAATGGCCACCAAGTCGTGCTGAAAATGACCTTGCAAAAACAGATCAAGGCACTGCTAAAGAACGCAGAAGTTTGGACTGCATCATAATTGATGGTGTATCTCTATGTTTATATAATAATGCTCATGTATTTTTCTTAATTATATGCATGCTTGTTTTACATATGTTTTTAATGTTTTAATTTAATTATCAACCAATTTAGATTTATTTTTACTCCAGATCTACCAAGCACTGAGGGGATCAAATTTTTTCACTCTATGCATTCACAAATCAGGATATCAGATATTAGATCTGTCTGTGCTTAGTAGATCCATAATAAAGATGAATCTATGGTGGTTTAATTTCCCATTTTAAATATGTTGCATTCCATGTGAATACCATGGGTCAATACCATATGTTATCTTTATTTTTATTAATATTAATGTTAGGTCTAAGACTTTTGTGATCCATAATGTATATATTAGTCTTTCGGATTAATCACATTGTTTGGATTGGGTCGACGTTTCGAACCAACTAATGTGGTTCATCCCTAGGACAAGGTGAGAAATCACTGAATCTAAAGGAATAAATAGAAAGGATGCATCATTGTCCAGAGTTAGCCGTTAGAAAAAGTAACGGTTGGTTAATTTGTTAAAAACTAGCCATTATGTGATAATTAAATATTTTATTTTGATAGTATAAACAAATTATTTAATAATAAAATAATTAATTATTATAAGGTAATTTGTTAGGGTTTGACCTATTTAAGATAAATTAGCTAGTATTACAAATTAAAATATTATTAATTTCTATAATAAAACTATTATCTCTTAAAATGTTTTAACATTTAGTTTGGAACTAGCTGTTATGAAATAAAGAATTATTATTTTATTTCGGTATTATAAATTAATTAATTTAATAATATTAATGTGTTATCTAAATAATTAATTTATATAATGAGATCTGTTAGGGTTTGACTTATCCAAGATAAATTAGGATTAGGCATAATTTATATTCAGGTATTTAGATTCATTTGATTAGTATATCATAAATTGTTAGAGGAGAACTAGTCAAGATTAAAGAGGAGTAAGGTAGAAATTTTAGGACAAGTTAAGCCAACCAATTAGAGAACAATATCTCTAGATAAGTAAAGGACGTGAAAGGGAGAAACAAAAGAACAAATGGGAGAGGGAGAGAAGAGGTGGAGAGAAGGAGAGATAGTAATAGAGATGGAGGGTAGAGAGAGAGAGAGAGAGAGAGAGAGAGAGATAAGGGGGAGAGATAGAGGGAGGTAGGAGAGAAAGGGAGAGATAGGAAGGAAGAGATCTTGGATGTGAGACAAATTAGGAGAGGGGAAGGGAGAGAAAGAGGGAGGTAAGAAGAAAGACCTAAAAAGAAAAAGGTGGAGAGAAGGAGAGGAGTGATAAGGGAGATGGAGAGAGGGAGAGAGGAGAGCAAGAGGGAAGAGAGATAAAATAGGAGAGAGAGGAGAGCAAGAGGGAAGAGAGATAAAATAGGGGAGAGAGGGAGATAAGGGGAAGAAAGAGAGAGAGTGAGAGGAAGAGGGAGGGAGAGATAGATAAATATGGAGAAAGAGTGTGTATGGTTTTGGGGTGATATAGAGAGACAAGAGAGAGATAGAGTGGGATAGAGATATAGATGGAAGGTGAAGAGAGGAAATAAGAGAGAGATAGAGAGAGGGAGATATATATCGATATGGAGGGAGAAATGACGTGTGTTTGGGTGGGGGTGAGATATAGAGACAAACATGGATAGATCGATGGAGATATAGATATATATCGAGAGGGGAGAGAGGGAAGAAGAATTATTGTACTAGATGCATTGATTTCAGTGTAGATGGTGATTTCTAATCCTATTTGATTTCTTGCACTGAAGGAGATAAACTGAAGGATATGGGAAAGGAGGAATGAAGAGAGATAGAGAACGAGAGGAGTGAGAGAGGGAGATACAAAGATGGAGAGGGGATAGAAGAGCATAGAGATAAGGAGAGAGGGAGGGAAATAGTGACATGTTAGAGAGAGAGAGAGATGACTTGAGAGAGAGGAGGAGAGAGAGAGGGAGAGAGTGGAGGAGAGGGGGGGAAAGGAGATGGATTTGGAAGGGGAGAGAGAGAGGGAAGAAAAAACACATACAAAGAGAAAAGTGCAGTGAGAAAGAGTGGGGGGGGGGAGCGAAGCAGAGATGGTGATAGAGTTGAAGGGAAGAGAGAGAGAGAGAGAGAGAGAGATAAAAACATAGAGATAAGGGGGAGATACTAAGGGAGGTAGGAGAGAAAGGGAGAGAGAGGAAGGACGAGAACTTGGATGTGAGATAGAGAAGAAGAGAGGATGGGAGAGAAAGAGGGAGGTAAGAAGAAAGACACAAATAGAGAAAGGTAGAGTGAGGGAGAGGGACTGATAAGGGAGATGGAGAGAAGGAGAGATGAGAGCAAGAGGGAAGAGATATAGAAGCGGGAGAGAGGGAGAGGAAGTGGGAGGGAGAGATAGATAAATATAGAGAAAGAGTTTTTATGGTTTGGGGGTGATATAAAGAGACAAAAGAGAGACAGAGAAATATATATATATATATATATATATATATATATATATATATATATATATATATATATATATATAGATATATATATATATATATATATATATATATATATATATCTATCTATCTATCTATCTATCTATCTATCTATCTATCTATATATATATATATATATATATATATATATATATATATAGATGGAGGGTGAAGAGAGGGAACAAGAATGAGATATATATAGAGAGAGAGATATATCGATATGGAGGGAGAAACCATGTGTGTTTGGTGGGGGGGGATTGAGATATAGAGACAAAGAAGGAGAGATGGAGGGAGATATAGATATAGATGAAGGTGGGAGAGAGGGAAGAAGAATTATTACACTAGATACATTGGTTTCAGTGTACATGATGATTTCTAATCCTATTTGATCACTTGCATTGAAGGAGATAAACCGAAGGGCATGGTAAAGGAGGAATGAAGAGGATAAATAAGGAGAGGAGTGAGAGAGAGAGAGAGAGAGAGAGAGAGAGAGAGAGAGAAGGGTAGAGAGAGAAGGAGAGAGGTAGGGAGAGAGTGGCAGGGTTGGAGGGAAAAGAGAGAGTAAGAGATGACTTGAGAGAGAGGTGGAGAGATAGAGGAAGAGAGAGGAGGAGAGAGGGAGGAAAAAGAGATGGATTTGGAAGGGGGGAGAGGGAGGGAAGGAAAAAATTATACAGAGAGAAAAGTGGAGTGAGAGAAAGAGAGGGGGAGTGGAGGAGAGATAATGACAGAGTTGGAGGGCGGGGATAGAGAGAGAGAGAGAGAGAGAGAGAGACAGAGAGACAGAGGGAGGGAGATAAGGGGAGAGATAGAGGGAGGTAGGAGAGAAAGGAGAGAGAGGAAGGAAGAGATATTTGATGGAGAAAGAGTGTGTATGGTTTGGTGATGATATAGAGGGACAAAAGAGAGAGAAATATAGATAGATATATAGATGAAGGTGAAGAGAGGGAAGAAGAGAGAGATAGAGATAGGGAGAGATATATAGATATGGAGGGAGAAACCATGTGTGTTTGGGGGGCGGGGTGAGATATAAAGACAAAGAAGGAGAGATGGAGGGAGATATAGATATAGAAGGATGGGGCAGAGAAGGAAGAATAATTATTTCACTAGATGCATTTATTTCAGTGTAAATGGTGATTTCTAAACCTATTTAATCACACGCATGGAAGGAGATGGGAAAAGAGTAATGAAGAGAGATAGAGAAAGAGAGGATTGAGAGAGGGAGATAAGGGTAAGAGAGAGAGAGGGAGACACAAAGATGGAGAGGGAAGAGAAGGGGAGAGAGAGAAGGAGAGAGGTAGGGAGATAGTATGAGGTTGGAGGGCAGAGAGAGAGAGAGACAATTTGAGAGAGAGGAGTAGAGATGGAGGGAGAGAGAGGAGGAGAGAGGGAGGACAAAGAGATGGATTTGGAAGGGTAGAGAGGGAAGAAAAATAGATGGATTTGGAATGGGAGAGAGGGAGGGAAGAAAAAAGGCATACAAAGAGAAAAGTGGAGTGAGAGAGAGAGAGGGGGAGTGAAAAGGAAGAGATGGAGAGAGAGCGTTTATGTTTGGGGGTGAGATAGAGAGACAAACAAGGAGAGATGGAGGGAGATATAGATATAGATGGAGGGGGAAGAGAGGGAAGATGATTTATTGCACTAAATGCATTGAATTTATGGTAGATGGTGATATCTAATCCTATTTGATTTCTTGCACCAGATGCATTAATTTCAGGGTAGATGTTTATTTCTAATTAGATTTTCTCACTTGCACTAGATGCATTGATTTCATTGTAGATGTTGATTTCTAATCATATTTTATTGCTTGCACTAGATGCATTGATTTCAGTGTAGATTTTTTCTGATTCTATTTGATTACTGGCACTAAATACATTGATTTCAGTGCAGATGTTGATTTCTAATTCTACTTGATTTCTTGCACTATATGGAATGATTTTAGTGTATATGGTCATTTCTAATTCTATTTGATTGCTTGCACTAGATGCATTAATTTCGATGTAGATTGTGATTTCTAATCCTATTTGATTTCATGCACTAGATGCATTGATTTTAGTGTAGATGGTGATTTCTAATCCTATTTGATTGCTTGCACTAGATGCATTGATTTTAATGTAGATATTTATTTCTAATCATATTTGATTGCTTGCACTAGATGCATTGATTTTAGTGTAGATATTGATTTCTAATCTTATTTGATTTCTTGCATTAGATTCATTAATTTCATTGTAGATATTTTCTAATATTATTTAATTGTGTGCATTAGATGCATTGATTTTAGTGTAGATGATTATTTCTGATTTGATGTAACTCAATGTATGATGGTACATTAACTTAAAGTGATTGGATTAACAATGTGCATTGATTTCAGTGTAAGCACAAAAAAGTGATTGACAATTTACATTGATTTTTGTCTTATAGTAATTCAACCTATTAATATTGGAGAGCAAGAGAGACAAGGTATGACGTTTACTACAATCTCAACTATGTTTTTCACATAATTGATATGAAAAGATAGAAAAACTAATAAATGATGTAAATATTCTGTAAATATGACCACTCATTAAAAAAAATCAAAATTACATTATTTCTTGACTTTTGCAAAAGAAATTATAGATAAAAAAATCATGAAAATATTTTGAAGGAAATAATTTTTTTCAAACATTAGAAATGAAAAACATGATTTGAAGAGTAATCTTGATGCAGTAAATTAGTAAAAACACTCTTCAAAATATATTTACTAATACATGGAGGGACACTATTAAGAATTATTAATTGTCAAAATTTGTCATACCTAAAATTAAATGAAATATATGTGCACTATCAATCCTCTTGCAAACTATTGACAAGATTGTCTCCCTTATTCATCACCAACTAATTACAGACAAACAATTACATACACATATAGAAATATAACACAACGATTGTAACATTCACAAACATTACCATCCAAATCCAAATAGATAAACACATAAACCTCTCAAAGAACCCAAGAGCATACGTACAAACCATTCAAGGCAAGCAACAAAAACAAAATTAAACAAGGGAATGGTATAGTCGTGTCAAACAAAGAAAACATCATGTAAATTTCAAAGTATGAATTTTATCTAAACATATACATAATAACGATAATCTAAAAATGTATCATTGTTTCCCTCAACTGGAACCAACCTAGATCCACCTAACTCCGGATCTATCATGTGCCGAGAGGGATCAAATCCCTTGAGGTGAAAACCTCCTCTCAAATTTAGCATTCCAAAATGAAGGTTTGCACCTCGAGGGGTTTGATCCTTCTTAGTGCATGACAAATCCAAATTTTCATGGATCTAGGCTAGAATTTTCTATATGACACCTTAACATAGAACTTGCTAATGGTAACAAAGAGGGTTGTAGTAAATTATGGTAGATTTTTTCAATTTCATCCATAAAAGTTAAGAGGTGTGTTGCAGCGGCTGCAACGCCCTCCAAAATCTTGGCCTGCATCCAAATTTTGGAGCCTTCCTTGGTTTTTCCCTTGATGCTTAAAAACACTCGGGCTCATTCCATGAGCTCTTGTCAAGTCTTTACACCCCTTTTGCATGATTGACCATCGGTAGTCTTTTGGCATGTTCATTGCTATATCATGCTTACAAGTTTGTTCTCTAAATTTTGAAGGTTTGTCTTTTTTGCATGAGTTGTTTTCGCTCTGTGAACATCAATCACGCTTACACACAAAGTTGCATGTAGTTCCACACAATTTTCATCAAGGTAGTTCAATGACCTATCTTAGGTGATGCACTCCTTTAAGTCGGTCTCGCTGAGCACATGTTTGTCCTGTTGATGTGAGGTTTCTTATCATTGAGTCATGATAAGTGTGTAATCACAATGTCATGTATGCACAAGTCCACTTGCTGTCACACTCAGCCATTTTTCTTGAAAATCTATCGACTAGACAACCCTCTAACTAGACCCTGACTGAGATGCACTGCGCAGTATCATCTCTCAGTGACCCTTCTCTGCTGCCCAAAATTGTGCAGAGCTTGCAGCTATCCTTCGGGGCAACCTGCACTACACAATCCTAGAAATGAGTTAGCCGAATATCTTCCATAAATGTGTATAAGTTTTCCCCAAGTCCGATCCAATTTGCACTTCCCGTAAGATCACTCATCAAGCCTCCCTCTGGTATACAGGAAAACCTAAATTGCACTACAACCCGGGGTTGCGCTGCTTCCCAAAACTGTGCAAAAGTTTCCCACTAGCCTGCCTTTCACTATTTGCAGAAACTACGTAGTTATGTGAGTCGGGCCTGTGCTCCCTATCACTACATTGTTTCAAGCAATTATGAATATTTGATTGGTAGGCCCCTCTGCTAGCTTGACCTGCTCTCACTCCAATAATTGTGTAGTTTTGAATGACACTTTCCCTACTGCCTTGCTCTTTACTCATCCCCAAAATTGTGTAGAAATTGCCCATCTGACACTGTCTCTCAGAAATACGTAGTCATGACCAGTAGCTCCCCATAGCCCTATCCAACCTTTCTTTGGAAAACTACACAGAAATTTCTGCCAGTGCCTCTCACAACCCTCTCCGTCTTCCTCGAAAAAATTGCACAGATTCCGAGCTGGAACCCTGGATGACCTACCCAGTCTTCATCTTGAAAATTACACAAAATTGCGTAGCAGTTCCTCTGGACAACCTACCTAGTCTTCCTCCCAAGAACTACACAATTCTGCCTCCCAACTAATTTCTACCTTGCAGCTATCACTGCTATCCCAGATTGAAAAAATCTACCTCCCAGTGACATCTGCGCAGTTTTTCCCGATAGTGTTCCAAAGCCTCGCATCCCGGCCTGAGTTGTGCTCTACGCAGTTTCAGTGCCTTGTCCTCTCTCCTAGTCACCTACACATGAAATGGAAAACAATGCATCATGCTAGAATATGATACTTTTGGATTTGATGTTGTCTCATCATGAGTGATTGCAGGAATAGGTACATTGATAAAACATGGCACAATGAAAAATGAGATGAAGAAGGAGAACATGTTAGAAGACTTGCTCGCAGTTAAACGAATGTACAAAACACATCGAGTAGTAAGTGAAAGGGACACATACATGAGCACCATGAAGCAAAGACCAAGACCATCGAAGACCTCGCACACTTTTCCATGTGGAGGTGAAGACATATTACACCGAGAGCACACCCATCACTCAGAAATAGAATAGCTCGAAACAAACACCATATCAGCAAGTACATGCCAGTAGTGTCATGTCCAGTTGTGTCATTAGTTGTCTCGGCCACATCACTACTATGGGCCATACTTGTTGTAATCAAATGTAATGTAATGTGAACGTCCAAGAGACGCACATATGAAGTTGAAGAGTCACCTAAGTTAAAAATTCATAGGAAGTCAAATAGTCATGAGGGAAGTTGAAGAGTCACAAGGGTCAATTATCACCCTTGTCTATATATACCCCCTCATTGTATGAGGAAGGGACTTTTCACCTTGGCTCCTCCGACATAGTGTTGAGACTCTATAGTCTGTTCTTTGAGGAGAGAGGAGTGGCTCCAATGTCCCACTACTAGGGCTGGTGATGTATGGTGTACAAATGTGTCTTGGGACTTTTTCTTAATTCAAAAGCCTGTCTCAGGCCAGCAAATTCTCATGCATGTTTTGTATCCTTTTGTAAGACTATTATTTAAACGTTTCTAGTGGATGTTTGCTTAACATGTACTAAGATAGTTGAACTACTTAGGTTATTTTAGTACTTACATTGTTGAAGATGTGTTGTATTGTTTATCGCTATTTTGTCGTCCGTATGGACTACTCCGTCAGACATTAGATCGACTATCATTGTGTTTTATTAGTTTTAACAATCGTCACCCCCTGTGGACTACTCCGTTGGATGGTGTATGTGTTTCTGATTGAACTTTGGTTTTAATGATTGTCACATCAATTATGGACTATTCCACTGGATGCTGGATAGATCCTTGCCGTTTTCACTTTGTGTCTCTCCCTGGGTTGTACTACTACCTCTCATCTAGAGGCTCACTTTTACCCTCTCCCTTATAGTAAGAGAACCCATACACAAAGTTACATTACGGACTCACCAAGCATATTCACCTCGTTTTCTTGAAGTTACAATCATAACAATCTCATGTTTTGAACACCAAGATCGAAGGAAAATCTCTAAGATAATGGAAACTGGGCCATCGTACCGGATGGGACTCCTACACCAAATGGTGTGAGGTTTAGTTGGGACTTCATACCATGGAGATCCCCCGAATGTTGGTGGGTTCAACACCATCAAAATTCCTGGTTCTAGAAGGAGGGCTGCTAGTAGTTTATGGTTGAATGTCCTCTCAACTCCACATATCCATCATCTGGTCACGACATTAACACGAGCTCCCTCTCTCCCATGCACAACTCTAAATTTGGTTACTCCTCACCTCCTAGACCTAAGAAAGAAATTTCATATCAAAAAATTCGCGTTGTCTGTCCCATCACCCATCAGTTTGCTAAAGCTATTAGAGTGATTCCAGGAGTACACACTCTTCCCTCTTCATAGAGGAAGAAAAATACTACACCCACAGGAGTGGTACTCTCGTCTATTGAAGAAGTGATCGTTTCCACTCTTGAAGAGCTGGAAGAAGTTGTCGAGAACAAAGAGGAACTTCGTATTTTCCAAGAAGGAGAAGAAGTTAACAACATACTCTTGGGATTAGGTTCTAGTGGAGGCAATGAAGGGGAAGGGAGCACAGGAGGTGGAGGCAAAGATGAACCAATAGATTCAGAGGTTGAACAATCAGATTCAGAAGAAGAGGAGGAGGACGAAGAAGAGAACAATATGTCTAATCAAAATATCGAATGGATGACACAGGGCCCAATGGCACTCCTGGGTGCCTAGTAAAAGATGTCAAGGCATGCTGAGAAGTTGTTAGTGAAGTTCGACCCTGAAATAACAGTGGAGGTAGAAGGCCATCTCGACACATTCTACTTACATCTGCAGACACTCGAGGTACGTTATGATGATGTCGCATGTAGGATTTTTCCATGTACCTTGGATGGTAGAGTATTTGTATGGTACCATAGCCTTCCTGTCAACTCCATTTAGAACAGGGGGATGTTTAAGAGAATTTTCCTTGAGAGTTTTGCTGAGGACAAAACCCCACCATGTTGTCAAAAGAGTTGGGTAGTCTCAAGATGGGGCATAGAGAAAAAGTAAAGGATTTTAACCAGAGGCTTAAGCATCTCCTGAAAAAGTTCAATGGAGACACTAATCCTCATGACTCTACCACATTTGAGAACTAAACGTCTGAACTGCCGACCAGTATTTTGGAGTTCGTCAAGCGAGCCGTGAAACGAACACTTTTAGAAAATTTCCAAGAAGCAATTGATGTGGAGAAAGACCTGCGTGCGATTGGAGTCATTGTAGATGACGAACCATATAAGGACTCCAAAGACATGGTAAGGAGGTGTCAGACTATTGTGAGTAAGGTAAAGGAAAAGGAAACAAGTGAAATTGAGACCCTTACTCATCTCCTCAGTTCCTTGAAAACCGAAGTAGAAGAACTCAAGCAATGGATGACCGAGACAATAGTGAGTAGGAGGCCTCCAAGATTTGCACAAAGGACAAATGTGACATCAGGTAGCAGCAATAGTAACCCGACTAAATATGCGTAGAGCTCCAATGTTGTGTTCCAAGTGTACCAGATTGTGAAGGATAACTTCTGTGTGATCCACGAAGAATGACATTTAGAGAAGTCTTGTCCAGAATGGAACCGAGTTATGGGAACTATGGCTTCAAGGTTAAATGATCATTATAAATCTAGTGAGCAGGTTCATTCAAAAGATGAAGACAATGAAGAGGATGTTGCATTTGATGAAGCTCCAAATTCTGGGCACACAGTTAACATGTATCATTGTCTTAATGCCGCCCAAAAGAAAACAACCACTGAGAAGGAGACCAGAAAGAAAAATATTCGATACAACTTGAGAAGTCAAGGGGATCCCGCTGTGATTGAGATACCGAAAGAAAAATTCAAGCAACTGTTCTGAACAATTGATCCAATGGCATCCTCACCACATAAAACACAAAGCAATTCTAGGAAGAAAGCTATAGCGAAAGATAAATCCATGAGAAACAAAATCCAAAACACTCCTCCGACAATACAAACATAAATATTCCCCACGACAAGTCGGTGAGTTTTCCCTCTTTGGATTACAATATTGTTGAAGATATGAAGAAGACTTGTGAAAACATTTCTCTATACGAGCTAACAAAACTCACGAGTTAGTAAGATATTCTTTTGCATGCACTGGGGCAAACCTCCATAGAAAATGTTTCCTTTTCCACCAAGGTACCAAGAAAGTCTCCCGGATCACTTGCATATGTACTCAACACACTTCACATGGAAGAAGCCAACTCACTTTGCCCGCCATTTTTTTATCATTTGAAGTATTCAACTTCAGTGTCCACAACTGTTTGATTGACTTTGGTGCATCAATCAATGTCATGCCACTCTCCAGCGCTAAACAAATAAATGCGCAATGGATCATTACAACTACGCAAATCATCCAACTTGACTGAACATGTGTACCAAACATTGGTGGACATTAGGATGTGATCATTCGGTTATTGTTTGATGGATGAGTTCACTAGTGCATTAACATTGTGATCATGGACATCTTGGAAGCATATGACTTATTGCTCAGTAGAGACTGGTCCAGTAAGTTGCAAGGATATTTTTCTACAGAGTGGTCACACTTATGGCTTCTGTACCAGGGTAGAAACAACCATATCCAGGTGTTTTCAGAGAGATATATGAAACATAACGTTACTCCCTTGGATTGTCAGAATGAACCATTGGATTTCGCAAAAATTTTGTTCGGCAATTGCTTTATGGAAATGCTATTGAGGTGTTATCTTGCACAGCCAAGCCCCACCCCAACAGATACATAGTTGGGTCTCCTTCCTTGCCTAGCTAGTGGAAATGAAACTTGTACAATACATTGTAACAGTAGTAGCAGTACTGTTAGAAGTACTATCGTGGCAAGCGGTCCATGCACAGATGACTTGTGGACCTTGTATTTCAACAGATCTAAAACATAGGATGGCTCTGGAGTCGAGTGTGTTTTGAAAGACATAAGACAACAGAAACACTTAGTCTCGAGCTGCTTGGAGTTTGAGTGCATGAACAATACTACAAAATACAAAGCACTCGTTTTGTGTTTATAGAAAGCCCTCAGTCTCAATGTTTTTATTCTAAAAATGGTAGGTGATTCAGAGATTGTGGTACATCAAGTACATAACACCATACACTGTGTTTCACCTTGTCTCAAGAGTTACCAACAAGAAGTATGGAGGCTTATCTCTAATTTTCAAGATTTTAATATCATCTCTGTACCAAGAATGTTCAACACAGGTATAGATGCTCTGGAAAATGTATCTTCTAGGATGACACCGCTATAAGTCAAGGCCCTAGGTTTTTCCTAGGTTCAATAATGGTATTTTACATCATAATGACCTTATTTATGAACTTACAGAGCTAGCCACTTCCCATTATTTATTAAATGAATTAGAGGCTTCGCTAGACAAAAACCTTATTTTTATTGTTGGAAGGAGGGTCATGGTTTAGTAGAGGGCCCTTGTACATCTTAATTTTGGCATATTGTTCTATGAAAATTATTTTAGGTTTAGGAGGTTCATTAATTTGGTCATTTTCAATAATTTATTGTTTGATTCTTTTCCACTCTTCGTAATTTTGTGCCTCATTGGTGGTACTCGCACCACGCACCATTGATATAGGTAGATGCATTAGGTTTATCCATTAATTCAATATGGAGGATGGTTGAAGTCTCGATTTTCGGTAGGGGTGATTTTTTCTTGCCATCATCTATTGAATATTGGTTGCAGGCTAGGGATTTAGGTTCTTTGGGTTTTTTTTCATATATAAATTTAGATGTAGTGATTCGCGAGTGAAGCAGAAGGTTTATGGCTTCTTCTAGTGATTTGAGGTCTTTAAGAAATACTTTGGCCTTATGTTCTTGGTTTAAACCCATGTGTAATTATCATAAATATTATATTTATAGACATCATACATGTAGTTGAGTAGATCCTTACACGATTAACATATGATTGTTGAAAATTATTCTCTTTCTTCATGCTTGAGCCCATGAGGGAAAAAATACCACAACAATTCCACCTAGGCAAGTCAAAATAATGGACACAATACTAGTCTGCTAAAAGGTGGATACTATAGAATGACCCTTGGTGGAGACATTAAAACCATTTAATTGAATCATACAACAGAGAATGTGGAAAGAGATTAACTAAGATAACATTATTTCAAATTAACCCAAACTAATCCATGTTTCTGTGATCTAGGGGGAGATATTTCCTAACAATTTGATAAAATTACAATACTTTTTGTTATGTGATCCTTTTCTACCTATATGAGGGTTTTCCCTAGAGTATCCTTGGGGAATGTTGTTATTTCTAGGTCACATCACATTACCATTATCCATACATGGTTGAGGGGATGGTTTTAAGTTGAATAAAGAAAGGTTCTTTTTACACTCATTCTTGGGTTCCACCCCCTTGAAACCTAATATTCATGGATGGAATAATTATGGAATAAATACCTAGAATACAATCGAGGGAAATAAGTTTGACGAGGTGCCATGGTTGGGAAGGATACTTTTCCAATGGGCTATGAAGTGATTGGCTTGTACTTAGTAAGAAGTTGCACTACTATTGTTATCAAAAATTGGCTCACATGTGGGGTATTTGTTATGTGGACACTTGTTTGTGCTAGGTTGTTGATGAAAGGCCTAGGTAAGGATGCTTAGATTTCCTTGGACAACACTTAAATCATTTTGGAATTGAAAGTAATGCACTTGTATGCCTACTTGGTTTATGTGGGTTGGAATTTGTGATAAGGTGAATTGTGTAGCCATCACAAAATATTAATTTTTATGGTATTTGAGGACAAGGAAATGACAAGGCGATGCATACAGGACTAGCATGAATAATGGTTTTTTGTGGGAGAGGTCATTTGGGATAAGGGGTTTTCTTTTTCTATATAAATGTCCCAAGAGAAAGGAAAGATAGCCTCTCCTAAAAGAATGGGGTGCTTGGGTGGAGACCAATAACATTCTCGATGATTAGAGGCATGAGGGGACTACTCAAATTCTTCCTCTATAGGGAGACGGGGATCACCTTAGTAGAATGCGATACAATAACATAAGAAATAAATTGTCAATGGGTGAGACCTTTGTATAAGTTAGGATTAGAATTATGAGTGCATGTTAGATGGAAAGGCTAGGAAAGGGCACCATGAGAAGTCACACAACTACTAATGTTAACAGTGTTAACCTAGATGAATTCCATCATGGAAATATAGAGGGTCAAGAATAAGGTTATCTTAAAGAGTATCTTGGAACAAAGTAGGATAGGGATAAGGAGGGTTCTACTTCTCTCAACAAATAAATATATAATACCCACTATGGTGGGAGCAGTGGTTGAAAATGAAAGAGAAAAGGATTATTTTCTAATGAGAGGGAAGTGGTGTTAAAATATCCCCAATTAATCCACCAAGATGTAGATAATGAGTAGATTATTTCTACCACAAGCGGTGTGAGGGAGGGTATGGACGACCAACACACCCACACACACACAACTAAAAGAAGGAGGAAAGTGGAGATGCTATTTGTTTCTAGAGCCAAGTAGAAAATAACTTTAGGGTCGAATAAAATAAGGTTAAAAATAAGAGTAAATTCCACTATATCAATTAGGAGTTTAAGATATTTGTAATGAAAACCTCTAGTTATATGTGATTTTGTTGATTTAATTTGGATTTAGATTAATTTTTCTAGGGGAAATCAACTATATTAATTAAGATCATAATATCATGTCAATGATAACCTATGACTATATGTGAATTAGGTAATTCAATTAGGAATTAGATTAGGTTTTATTAACATATTAACAAAGTAAGAGCAACTAAATAGGGTTAATTACTGGATAATTCCATTAATGGGCTAGAAACCCTAATGATTGGGAAGGAAAGAGAAGAAGGAACAAAATTTACTTCGAGTTCACCAAAATAAATCATCATACTCATTGGGATAGTGGAGAGTCATGACGATCTTCCAAGAGTGATCTACATCCTAGAATGACAACACACTCAAATATAAATAATAAAACATGCAAATAATAACTTGGTTTTGTTAGAGGAGACGATACCCCTCTCTCTCTCTCTCTCTCGCTATATATATATATATATATATATATTATTTACTATTTTAAAGATAAATAACAAAATATGAAAATACATACAGAGGATGAAATCTCACTTTCCCTCATTATGATAGAACCTCTATTGAAGTTTTAGGGTTGAAACATTCAAGGTATGAGAAGAACTATGTAAGTGATGATGCTCGATGTTGAACTAATTAAATTGACAAGATTAGAACTAAGCTACCCAAAGGCATTCCCATAGTTATGCATAAATACAATAGAGATGATGTGAAAATAGTCTTATAAGCTTGAGAGAGATGGAAGAAGATCAATATTTAACCCTATTGTATACTTTAAAATTAGTTTTTTCAAGGACAAGAGATGTTCAAGAATCAAATAGTTGAAGAGAAACTCCAAAGGGGAATAGAAGAGTATAGTTATGTGAAAGTTGTAAGAGAGTAGATTAGTTGTTAGAGTGCCCATTTCATATGGAACTGTTATATCACACCCTTGTAGCATGGGTTTCTCATGGTGATATCATGGGTTTTGAGGCCCAAAATGAATCTTTATTACCTGACTTCTAGATTGACAATCATAATACTTTAAGTAAATGCATGGTTTGGATAACACCAAAAGATTTATAAGATTAGGGCTTTGACAAAAATTGACTCCTTAAACAGAAAGACCCAAATTGGTTTAGTATGACTTGAACCTAAATTAAGGTAGACTATGTGTAATGGACCCAAGTTGGGGGTTTGTACAACTAGATTTATAATGCTAAGAAAGACCCCAAATGGGTGCTATGAGGTGTCAAAAAATTGGAAACCATGGCTAAGACTAAAAGGTAATAGAGACCTAAAAAATTCATGCAAGTCCTAGACATGCTAGTGAGGTCCCATGTCTACACTGGGTGAAAGAGATTATAGAAATGTGATCTAGCATATTAACATAGTAATTGAAAGACATTATGGTAACAATGAATGACTTTTATAAGAAAGTGACACATAAAGAAATTGCACAAGAGACCTCTTGCATATTTAAATACCCGACTACAGATTTTAAGTGTTACACATCTACTTGGAATTAACATATTTCCAAAATTAAAATTGTATAAATATATTACATTAATATTATATATAGATATATACATTTGGAAATTTTCATGCAAATTTACTATATAATCATAGTTAGATAAGAAAACTTCGTCATAATTTTTTTTATGATAAATATAATATTTATAAATATCTAATATAATAAAATTCGTTTAACGTCACACATATAATTTATATTTAATTTTATTATAATATTTTTAAATATATAATATTATGATATTTTTTTGAAACATAGTTTTTAGAATTTGATTTCGAGAGAGTTTTAACTTAAAATTTTATAATATGGTTTTTTAATGGTTAAATGGGTGAACTAAAATGAATTTATATTCATTTTGTATTTTTGAAATTTTATTTTAATAATTAAATTTATTTATTTTTAAATATTTTAATTAATTTTTATAAAAATTGATTCAAATTTTATGAATAAAATAAAATACAATTTAACACCAAAAAAACAAAAAAAATAAAAACCTTTGATTAAAAAAAACTAAATTTCTTAGATTAAAATATAAATGACACTGAAATAACACAAAATGACATTAGACAAATTATATAGTTTGGTGAGTTCAGAGGAACATAAGAAATTGCTCTCCAATCCACATAGACCTAACCCTAACCTTCCGCACAACACATACACAAACTATTTAATTAATGTTTAGGCACTTAGGAAGTGAATCTGGATACATATAATACAACTAAATGACAAAATCAGACAGAAGGCATATGAAGTCATTGCTGAGAGTTGACGGACACCTGTAAAAACTCGGCTCATCTAAAAATATTTATTTATATATAAATATAATAATGTTTATATTTATATATAAATATAATAATTTTGTAGGTTATTTGTGGGGTTTTTCCTTTTTCTAATTCTGTTGTTGTAACTCCTCCTTCCTTGTTCAGTTAGTAAGAAAATTTGTGAATTTCATGCTAGTTGTTTATTTGATAATAAGTTGGAATGGTCGCTGGGTAAGGGGTCTAAAATACATAGAGTCATGGTCTTCTTTGGTGGAAAATGGAAGTGGTAGGTTTTTGTTGGATCTTGTATAGGTGATAATTTTGTGGTTGTATGAGGTCACTAACTTGTAGGGATATCACTTTGTTGCTGGTAGCCTTTCCAAGGTCTAGTGGTATTGGGTGTGGTATGAAAGGTGGAAGAATTGATGTATAGGCATAACATTGAGGGTTAATTTGTGCTTAAAATCTTACAGTGCTCATTTCTCTTTGGCGTGGTTTAGGAGGAGAATTTGGCCCTCTATATATGAAACCAAGTTGATAGAGAGGAGGTTATATTGTCACTGTGGGGAATGGGATTTTATTCCTAGATGACACAAAAATATTTAGAATAAAGAGATATAAAATAGGTGATTGGAAGCTAGTAGAGGAGGGTAGGTGAAAGAGTTATCCACTAATGTGGGGTACTCTAAACCGAGTAGCCCTTTGGTTAAACATCAATCCACGTATTGCACTATGTTATATATCTTACAGGTGGGGTGGTACAATAGGAGTGAAACCTCAACAACATAGTAGAGTTTTAAACTTCTCATCCAACATATAAGGGTGTTAATGGAAATAATGAGATAAATTGGCTAGGAAGGGAGAGGAACGACCTATAATGAGGAGAGAGGTCATAAGGGAAACTATTGATTACATAATAGAGTGGTAGGTTTTTTAGCTTAATAGAGGGAGGAAATCCTCATGTACATGTAGGAGGAATTGACAAGAACTAAAGGGGAGGCTTCATCTTAAAGAACCTCTCCCTTAGACTTGGAAGTGTTAGTAGAATGATGAGGTTGGGTACCAGATATGGGAAACATATGAGGTAGATAAAATCGGTATTTTCAAGTTTTGATTTGTATTGGTAGATGAAGTTTCTCTTGGGGAACACATTGTTGGAAAGACAATATTCCATGAGGGATCTGATTCAAACATTGGACCCCATGCATGGACACATGAATCATTATGATTGAAGAATGGAAATTGTGAACCACAAGTTGGAAAGAATTGATAAGTATTATGATATTCCTCCAGTTGTTACAAGATCCTTAGCGAAACCAATCGATATTATCCCAGTGGTTGGTTCAGAATCAGAACCTCTTCCCTAATTCTATAATATATCAATTTCATATCTTTATTTTTTCTATAAACTATGTGTATGGCCAAAAAGGCCAATGTCCTAGTACATGATTTCCCAATGTTTATGTTTTTACTGTTCAAATCTATTTGGTGTCCCTTTGAAGGGTACAATTTTGGTTATGGTCTAGTCTCCCATGTGAGAGACTGGAAGGACTAATGGAATTTTTTGTTTACCTACCTAAAATTGCAGTAAGTGGACTTCATCTTACAAAAAAAATGCCATTGTTACGATTGATCTTGTGATGAATTTTGATTGCTAGATATTTTTCTGAAGGAATTTCCTCCAATAAGTTGTTATCATATACGAAAGTATGGTAAGTGATACTTTTAGTAAAATCACCATCCCAGAGAAAAAGTCTTTGAGGATTCTGAGTTGCTTGCTAAGATGACAATGGCTCCTTGCCTAAAGAAAAATATCATCAACATAAAAGTGAAGAGTTATGAAAATATGAATGAGCATGGGGCCAATGTAAATTTCATATTCCAAAGACTCCTCTAGCTCATTAATGTATATTCCTGTAACAACCTCAGGTTCAAAATACATGTAATAAAGGTAATAAAGAAAACTAGTAACCAAGATCATGGGACACATATTCGAAGCTGAATGTTGGGCAAAACACAGTGACAAGGATCACTTGTGATGAATTAATGGCTATGGAAATTGGAAAAGGAAATGGAAAAGGCTTTGAAAAGGCATGAGGCATTTATTAGCATTTTATTTAGGAAAATAATGGAAAATCGGAGAAAAGGAAGGTGAAAGGTCATAGGTTGCGTGTGAGGAGAACATTGAAGGAAAATAATGGAAAATTGAAGAAAATAGAGTCATCAATGCTAAAAAGGCTTTTGAGGATTAGTTCACATCTTTTGTTAGTACAAACTTTTGTCAGTTCTAGCTTGGATCTCTCTGTCTATTCTATCTAACACTATTGCACACTTAGAGTTTTCTTGGATCACTCTTGGAGCATTGTGGCATACTTGGGATTTTGGAGCAAGAAAGAAAAGGGAAAGAAAGAAAGTGCAAGATGACATCAGGATAAGCAGTTACAATGGGTTTTGATTATAGGTACATAGTTTCATGTATGATTTACTTACTAAGTTTGGCATTCATGGCATATGCATGTGGTTATTTGGTTATAATATGTCATTAGCATGGAGGATTGTCTAGATTGACAATGATTTTTCCTAGCCTTGCCATTTCCTAGATAGCCATGGTGTTGAGGGTTTTCCCTATTATTTTTTGGTTGGTCCTCATGTTCCTTATGGCTATGGGTTAAGTTATCAGTTCTTGGAGACTTGGTTGGAAAAACACTCTGAAATCCCTATAACAACTTGGGTTCATTTACTAGTGCTATAAGCCTTGGTTGGACAAACACTCTAGAGCCTTTGGTGGGTTGACTTACTAGTCCTGGAAGCCTTGGTTGGAAAAACACTCTAGAGCCTGACAACAATTATGGATTGAGTTACTAGTCCTGCAAGTTGGGATGGAACAAATGCTTTGTATCCCTGACCAACTTGGAAAAAGATCAATTTGGTGATGGTGAGTGATGTTCGACCGTGAGGTGGAATCACAAGTTGAGGGTTTGTTGACAAGGTTAATCCTCTCTGCAGACATAGATGATCACTCTAGCCCAATGAGTGGGTCTAGCAAGTGAAGGGACAATCAACTAGACATCTTCCTAGATTATGATTGAAAAATAGAACAAGAGAGAAGGCCTACCTTGCTCTGATGCTAATCCAATTTCCTTTGTTGAGATCCTCGAATCGCTTTTGTCAAGGCCTTTTTCCTACTTCTTGCAGTGCTTATGTACCTACATAAATGACCAAGAGACAACAAAGCATGCCAAAACCAATAGAAAATCTAATAATAATCTATTTAGCTAATCAAGGAATGCCAAACAAATATATACATGAACATATATATTGGGAAGATGAACTAGTAGTTGTATTATTATTTAAAGAACAAAGGGGAAGCTTACAACAATAGAATTGATGTTGAAAGGCTCTCCTTGAGTGGTAATCTAAGTCAAAGCCAAGAAACTCTCAAAACACTCCTTCTCCAAGTCTAACGAATAGCCTCTAAGCACAAGCTCAGCATAGGGGGTGCAAATGCACATAGACCAACCATTTGGGAATGGGAGAGGAAGAATTTATAGGCTCATAGAGGGAATTAGGACTCCTCCAAAGATAGGATTAGGCCCACATCTCAAGGAGGTAGCTCATAGGGAGAAGACAAAGAGGTCAAGTTAGGAGGATTCGACCTCATCTATGCGAAACGACCTCCAACTCGCCACTCTAGAAGCTTCTAGATAACGAAGCTTCTCATACTCTTTGGGAAAATTACCTTTTTGGGATCATCACGAGTATGAAAGGGAACAGAGCGATGGTGTAATATATCTAACTTTAAAAAATATAAAAATAGGAATATACCCAATAATGCAATTAAACCCAAGAGCCAATACAAGATAAAACTATATAAACTCCAAATATTTATTAATATCAACCCTTGAGGTAGGGAAACACCATACAATCACTCCTTAAGAAAGGAGAACACTCCACAAGCCATATGCTTGCCAATACAATAATCCATGTCATATCTCAATGGGGAGTCTCTAGCCTCTATATATGATTCATACATACAATACCACGGGTCATTACCATGGCTCTCTCAATACCATATATCTAATACAAAGGGCTTATTATATTATTGTTAACTACTTGTGGTCCCTTACATAATGCGGGTTAGCCACTTTATTTATTAACTATGGCCCATCCCATTATTACATTATTCCCTTGGGTACCTCCCTCTGTACCCCATAATATCCCCCTTAGGTGTACTACATTCCACCCCCCTTAAACATGTTTCATCCCCAAAATATAAGAAGAACACAAATAATAAGATCTACTCAAAAGAGTAGTCCACTGGTACCATGCACGTGCATCTAACCATCCCAGAGACAAGTGATTACTCGATCTAGCTGGTTCCTTGCTCGCTTAAGATGGGAGTTGATCCTGGCGGTTCCTCTGTGTTGATGTGCTACGGTTGGATATTCAGATCGCTCTATCTATCGTGTGAGGGTTGTTGTCCTTGTGGCTAATTTTTTGCCATCTTTTTAGTTGTTTTCTTGCTCGATGATGTCGATGGTGATATGCTGAAGTTTTAACCAATGGTGTATCTTTCTTTGATTCACCACCTAATGGAGCTTGATTAGTATCTGGTACATTTTTTGGTGCCTATTGTTGTTTCTTATATTCCAATATTACTTCAACCATAGATTCCTCATCTGATGTATTAGTACCTATAACATTTTCTGCTTCACCCTCCTTGGACTCTACCTATTTTTTTGGTACCTGGTTTGATGTTTGTGTTTGGTTGTCGACCATCAAACGCTCATCATCTGATGTGTCAGTGTCATTAGAGCTTTGTGCTTCTACCTCCATAATCTTTTCTTGGGTCTTAATGGAAATATTTTGCAATATAATTTTCATCTTTTTATACGAGAGCTTCATGAATTTCTTTTGCACATTAATATTGACAGTACCCACAGATTCCATTCAATGATATCCCAAAACATCATCAATGTTATCCATATCTAAAGTAGAAAAATCATAATGCAATACATCCTTATCCATAGAAAGCTTCAAATCTTTATAAACTTGAACATCCTCATTATTGACCTGTGTGCTCTCAATGTGTTTTGTTAGAACTTGCAATTTTTTTTGTCAAATTAACATTGATAAAATTATGCTTGCACTTAGGATTTATGGACACAATGATTTTCTCCTGTTAAATCAATCCATGAACCTATAGTAAGGAGATACCAACAGAAAATTACCCTTTAGGTTTCTTGGTTTCCTTACTTCCTGTAAAAATAAAATTTTTGCTAGGTGTTTTTGTTTCCTTCTTTCTAGTATGAGACCATTTGTCCAAAAATATTTTTTCAATTTTGTGAGCACGACATAACTTCATAATCTCATTGTCAAGTGATTACCACCATATAGTAGTCTCATATTTCAAATAATACCTTATGGAGTCCTTCCAAAACCATGGTCTGTCACAGTTCTGATCTTGTATAAATTTTTCAATAGTCGACCCATCAACGTTTCTTGTAAAAAACATATTGTTAGAAGCCATGAAGAGGGTTTTGAAAAAAAATTCACTTACTTGTTGAAAATTTAAAATGGCCACAACTCGGTCAATGTTGCTCAGAATATTTATTATGACCTATTTCCGGAAATGGAACGACCATTCTGCATCTTCTTGTGTGATAAAAATACCGATCTAGGCAATATGGAGTTCAAATTTGCGTTGTAACTCTCCCGTTGTCACAATTTTTTTTGAAAAAAGTGCTGATTTTAAATCAGCGATATCTCCCTCATCTGGACTCCGATTCAACCGATGCTTTTTTTGAAATTGGGTAATTATTAAAGAGGATCTCAGATATGTAATTAGTTTATTAAATATCCCTATAAAATTGACAAAAAATTAACTGGAGATCCGCTGTCCACAAATTTTCGTCACAAGATTTCTGCAACACAAATGATTTTTAAATCAGCAATATCTCCCTCATCCGAACTCCGATTCGACCATTTTTTTTAAATTGGGTATTGTTTCGAAAAGAATCCAGATACACATTTTTTTGTCAAATTTTGCACCAAAAGTTACAGATATGATCTGCAAACTCGTCACCCCAAAAAATTCCTCAAAAAATAAAAAAGAAATAAAATATTCCGCTTTGCCCAAGAAAGTTCTTTGATACCACTTATAATATATCTGACCTGAAAAAATATAAAAATAGGAATATACCCAATACTGCAATTAAACTGAAGAGCCAATACAAGAGAAAAATATATAAACTCTAGACATTTATTAATATCAACCCTTGAGGTAGGGCAACACCATACAATCACTCCCTAAGGAAGGAAAACACTCCACAAGCCATATGCTTGCCAATACAATAATATTTGAAATCTTGTGGTCCCTTACATGATGCGGGTTAACCACTTTATTTATTAAATATGGCACATCCCATTATTACATTATTCCCTTCGGTACCTTGCTCTATACCCCATACTATCTCTCCTAGGTATACTACAAATGCCATCGCAAGTCAAACAAAGTGCAATAGGTGACCATCGTGGTTTTGAGCTTCATAAGGGTGATGAACCTCATTTTATGGTTTTAAGAGCTATTTATTCAAGGAAAGCTCCAGATATTTTCCAATAAAAATTAAAGGAGGAATCTAAACTTTATACATGGATGAGTATATTATATAATGATCATGGTTCGGGTACCTCACGGTATGTCACAGGGAAGTGCAAGAGGCGTGACAAAATATTGTGTAACAGATGTCCCCTAAAGCATGAAGGCAGAATGAGGAGTGATGGACGAGATGCTTTACAAGATTTTGGCAAGGACAAGGACACGCACTGTCAGGAGACCTACAAATCAAGGACGGATATACATATACATATCTGAGATGAAGACACAAATCCACATCATGGACACAACCATCCGAATGATGAAGACTATATGAAAAGGTCCATGGTATGGGCGCAACCATCCAATACAAAAGGATCATCTATAATCTAAGATCCAAGGTATGGACACAACCATCCGATATATAAGGATCATCGTCATAAATATAAAGTCTTGCAGTATGGTCACAACCATCCGTATAGCAGAAACATGTGTACAAATAACTCCATGCATCCTGAGTCATATCTGACAAGACTCAGGGTCTTGCGCTCCATCCCGACCCAATCAAAGTACAATTTTTAAGATGTGAATGAACGTGTCATAGTCAAACATGCTAGAAAACCACCTGATTACTAGCCATTTTTGTGGACCATTAACAAGCACAAGAGGAACCACCCATAATGGCAATGGCTCTCAATGTATGATAGTACAATCCATGAATTTGATAATGAAGATGAAGTCGAACACTTGTGGAGTAATTCGATCGAAGGCCAATGATGAAAACCTATTGTCAGATGCAAAGAAATTTCCATTTATGCATGCAAGCTCTAAGGTATTGAAAGGGAGTTTCTAAGTCATCTTCTTGGATAGTGAGCTGAAGTCTATAGGAAGTGACCCATCGAAAGAGGATCATAATGATTCCATCATAATCAAAACGAAACAAGTAATAAAGTGGAATGAAATGAATAGAATACAAGACTGTAGCAAAAGATTAGACAATGTATATGTAGTAAACTGCAGATAGGACTTCTCTTGAACATATTAGCGACACGACTCTAGAGTGTGGCAACATTAGACTCAACATAAGACCAAGGGTCATAATGACGAAATAAAATAGTCCGATGAGAGGAAAGATGGATTACCCAAACCCGAAAGAACAACTAACTGAGTGAGGATGTCCCAAACCCAACACGAGAAAGATATGAGTGTCATGCTCAAGAGCGACATGCTATCTATACAAAGGATGTTTCATCTTCATTTTCCCCCACTATTTCTAGCAAGTGCCTCCTTATTTTTACACAAGATTGAAGAGGATACCATATTCTTGTCGTATAAGTTCATCCTTCAGATGAATCCATCCTAGTAATTTTTTTGAGTCCTAGGAAGGAGAAACTCGAGCTCATCATAGTGACAAGTCTTTCATCGTTTTAACTTTTACGAGTCCGAAAGAAGAGAAACTCTATGTCTTTTTCATATTTAGAGAGATTGAAAAAGATACAAAAAATAAAATTCCATCAGGTCCCTTTTTGTAATTTGTCTCTCGAATCTGAAAAGGTAGAAACAATATTTGAGAGAACCTCCTAACCATGTGTAGCTAAGGTGTTCCTTTTTCATACAATAGTCTATCTCAGTCTGGAAAAGGGTTAAACTTATACTAAGTAGATGTCAACTCGTTTACTTTAACGAGTTCAAACTCACAAGTACTTGACAATCTTTTCATATTTTTGAAGTCTGAAAAGAGATGAAAGGGGACTCCCCCTGGAGGAACGAGTGGTATAAAAGGATAGCAACTAGTTCCGGTCATGATGGAATTGCTCAAAACATGTAATGGTAAAGAGGCTGGCTAATAATTCCACTCATCGTAGATGTTCCTTAGGCAATGGTAAAACAACCAAGTGAAAATGAATGATCGACCAAAGAGATGGTGATAATGGAATGAAAAAACCAAGGCTCATCTGGAAAAAATTGGCTGATAAAAAACAAAAATCACGAGATGTAAAGTAGGCATGGTTTAATTTTTACACAAGCTTGAAACAAATATAAACTATGCTTGATATTGGTTTCATTTTTACACGAGCTTGGAATGGAGACAAACTATGCTTGGATTCGGTTTCATTGTTACACAAGCTTGAGACAAAGATAAACTATGCTTGAGATAAATTTGCATGCCTTGAATAAAATAACTCAATTTGAGTGACATGCCCCCCAAGCTTCATTTCATTCAGCTAAGTGGATGGAATGAAGGTTCACTTAGGAGATCAAGTGAAAGACTCGACTAGGATTTTACAATATCTAATCAAAGACTCGAATTAGAAGGGGATTTGTTTCATTTTTTAATGAGATTGAAACAGGGAAAGAACCATTGTCATGAGGCCTATTTCATTGTTTAATGAGGTTGAAATAGTAAAAGAACTATCCTCATGGTCCTTGTTTCATTTTTATGGAGCTTGACACAAGACAAGAAAATTTTCTCAAGCCCTTATTTCATTTTTTAAGGAGCTTGACACAAGACAATGAACTCTACTCTATCCCTTTTTTCATTTTTTAAGGAGCTTGACACAAGACAAGGAACTTTTCTCCATCCCTTGTTTCATTTTTTAAGGAGCTTGACATAAGACAAGGAACTTTGCTCCAACCCTTGTTTCATTTTCTCAGGAGATTGACACAAGACAAGGAACTCTACTCCATCCCTTGTTTCATTTTTTAAGGATCTTGACATGAGACAAGGAACTTTTCTTCAACCCTTGTTTCATTTTTTAAGGAACTTGACAGGGAACTCTACTCCAAACTCTTTCATCACAGACCAAAATAGGCCATGGCTTCCAGGAGGTTATCACCAGATGGGAGAACAACACTATGGGAGGGATACATGTCCAAGGATCCAAATGAAAAATCGGGCTCCAATACCCCCAATACATATTGTACTACATCACCTACTAGATTATCAATAGATGTGGGCATTGAACAGGTGGCCACGTAAATAAACTGTGGCAAGGGTGATACCACTTTCTTATAAGAACCATTTTAGGGATGATGGTCGAGCGGGAGTTGATTCAGGACCAATGAATGTAAGATGATCAATGATCACAATGCTTCCTTCATGCGGGAAACACATCACTCGAAAGAGGGAAGAAACAAGGGCTCCCATGACATAAACAAAATCAAGGCCAAGGAATAGATTAAAATCCAACTAGCCTTGGACAACCATCATGCCTATATAGACAGTGTTTTCTCCCAAAGTAATAGGTAACTTAGGAAGGATCCCTAACGGTGGACTGATTCCTCTATTAAAAGCTAACAAATTCTAGGTGATAGGGATAAGCTGAGGAGAACCCAAAGCTTTTCAAGCAGTTGAGGAAAAGATGCTAATAGATGTGCCCTCGTCTATGATTGTGCTAGGTACGACCATATGGTAAGCCTGTACTATAATCTGGAAAGGCACATAAGACGAAAGAATATTCCTTGCTAGTCAACTCTAATCAAAAGAAGTGACTAAAATACTCGGAGGGGGTGTCATAGGAACGTGAGAGATACCCTCTTACTCGATGGGAATAGGAGAAATTCTCTTATGCACCTCGAGAATAGGAGGATGTCCCTCCAGTTCATTCAAAATTGAAGAAACCAAAAGAGATTGAGTAGTTTGAGGTTTACTCTCTACCGGAAAGGTATGGTTAATTGAAGGTGGGACCAAGTCTACCGTTTTCTCGACCAATGGTTGGTCGAGAGCAAATTCACAAGACTCACTTTCAGAGAGAGTGGGGTTGACTAAAGATGAATTTTGATCAATCACTGGATCAACTACTGAAGGATCAGGAGAAAGCTTTCGATACTCAGCTGGAAGACAAGGTTGAGAAGATGTAACGTTTTCCAAGTCTTTGGAAGCTTCAACCATTAAAGGAAAAAGGTGAATGGGATGATTACCTTCACACAACTTATAGGGAAATTTTCCTTTTCCCATTTTCCCATGAGATTTACTGTTACTAGTTGAGGGTTTGTCACCAACATGTTCGCCAAAGGCTGAAGACAAAGGTCGATGTGAACATGTGGACCACACTTCTAAGACCTTGGGAATACTAGGAAAATTCCAAAGAATGTGGTCACCCTTACATAACATGCAAGGGAATTTTACTTTTTGAGGTTGGTTGGAAGATTTTACTACATAAGTTGCATCTGTAGCAATGACTACTTGGTTGCCCCCTTGATTATTTTACTTCTTCTTCTTCGTCCTCTTATTCTTCTTCTTAGCTCCTGTTTACTAGAATCTAGACTTTCACTAGGCGAAGAGGAATAATAAGGTGAATAAATATGCGAAGAAGGGAAGCGGTCAACTTTAGGATCAACATGAGGTTGATTTTGTTCATGTGGAGGATAACTCGATTGAAAATAAGTTTCAACACTTGAAACCACCGAGGTCAGAAACAACCAAACTGGCAGACCAATGGTCAATCCAGGAAGGGACAATGTCGCCATATAGGAAGCACCAATATTTCCAAAAGAAGGAAAAGGACTAGGATTCCCATCAGAGGGGTTTGCTTGACTAGTAAAATAAGGAAATGTTGCCATTGGTATCAACCTAATATCTACTAAGGAGTGTTTCCACAGGAAGGATATTGTTCTATGGTCAATTAATGTTATAATTTGAAACAAAAACTTTGCCATTTTATGTTTTAAGAGTCGAGAAAAGGACGAAAATGTGACTCTAGTTGTTTTCGTAAGTTTAGCGAGCTTGAAAGGACAAGTTTCATGATGATCTTTTCAAATTTAAAGAGTTAGAAAATATTGAAATGACTACTCAGATGAATCTAGGTAAAAGGAGTAGAGTCAGAAAATATTGCAACCTAGAGGGGTCTCCCTTTATATACGCGACTTTATGGGGAGCACAACTCTGTGCTAACACTATCTAATGCCATGGCGAATGACAACTACTAAGTTTCAAAGATGCAGGAACACGTCTCTAACCTAGACCACTAAATATGAACATTAATGTTTCAAATTCTCCTTATATTGATTGACAGATTTTAGAGTTGATCTTTAAATTATGTTTTGGTTTCAAGGCTCAAAATGATGTTATCTGAACACCTATGATGCATCTATATGAGAAAAGGAAAACATTTCATTTCAATGAAAGCTAGATTAATCAAGGGAAGAAATTTCAATCAATAATGCATCAAATAAAATTCATCATGTAAAATGCATTCCACTAACTTTCACTTTCGTCTTCCAAATGAAAAATGTGAAAATGAAATCTAATCTTTCATTTCACTAAATGCAATTCCAAAAGTAAATCTTAAAGAAAAATTTCCTTGAGATGTGATGATGATTTTTCTCTTTTTGAAAATTCAACTAATGTAATCTAGTGCAAAGGGAAAGAGAATGCAAGGATACCAAGAAGTATGAAAATCACTTTCACATCAGTGGTTCGAATGCAATGCAAAATGTTCCAAAAACTAGGAAAATAATAGCACTTTCACTTTTAGTTCGAAACATAAAAAATTCAAATCAAACACTTTATTTTGATCCCAATGAGACGATTGAATTGTAATGTATCGTTCGTTAAATGAAGCTTAAGCAGCTTTCACTATATCCTCTAATGAAAACAACTTAAGTCATAAAAACCAAAAGAAATCAGAATGCACACATGAACATAAGGACTTTTTAATGTAGGAAATCAATCTCTGATCTCTAGTCGGAAGACCGACTAGTGTACTAAGGTTGAACTAGAAGACCTAGAACCCTAAACTGCTAATCAAACTTCATGAACACTCAAGGCAAGTCAAAAGGGAATTGCAAGTAGATAATGAGAGAGTGAATGAACAAACACACTGGTAAATTACAAGGATAAGACAAATGAAATTTAAGATCAAAGAAAAAACACTAAATTTCTAAGTTTTCTACAATCATCGCACTTGTTAGTAGTAAAGTAGAGATCATCGCTACTGTAACTAAAAAACCCGCGATATCATCACAACTGTCAGGCTCATATCCGCAATGGTCGAGGAAAAGGACAAATAAATCTAAAATTTTTAAAAATAGCTCAAGTTAACAACCTTCAGACATCTACTAGGCAATGACACTGACCGCAAGCAAGCAATGAAGTCTAAAAATCTATGGTTGACCAAACTCGTCAAAAGACAAGGTGAAGGAAAGGAAGGAAAGACTCATAGGCTCCCTAGTGGAGTTGCCATTTTGTTGACAAGGTTAATCCTCTCTATGGATAGAGACGATCCCTCTAGCCCAATGAGTGGGTCTAACAATTGAAGGGACAATCAACTAGGCATCTTCCTAGATTATGATTGAAAAATAGAATAAGAGAGAATGCTTACCTTGCTCTGATGCTAATCTAATTTTCTTTGTTGAGATCCTCGAATTATTTGTGTCAAGGCCTTGTTCCTGCTTCTTTCAACGCTTATGTACCTCCAAAAATGACCAAGAGACAACAAATCATGCCAAAACCAATATCAAATCCAATAATAATCTATTTAGCTGATTAAGGAATGCCAAAAAAATACATACATGAACATATATTGGGAAAATGAACCAGTAGTTGTATTATTTAAGGAATAAAGTGGAAGCTTACAACCATAGACTTGATGTTCGAAAGGCTCTCCTTGAGTGGTAATCCATGTCCAATCCAAGAAACTCTCAAAACACTCCTTCTCCAGGTCTAATGAATAGCCTTTGAGCACAAGTTGAGCATAGGGGTGCAAATCGACATAGACCAACTATTTGGGAATGGGCGAGGAAGAATTTATAGGCTGGGAGAGGGAGTCAAGACTCCTCTAAAGAGAGGATTAGGCCCACATCTCAAGGAGGTAGCTCATAGGGATAAGACAAAGAGGTCAAGTTAGGAGTATCCGACCTCATCTATGTGAAGCCACCTCCATCTCGCCACTCTGGAAGCTTCTAGATCACAAAGCTTCTCATCCTCTTTGGGAAAATTACCTTCTTGGGATCATCGCGGGTATGACAGGGAATAAAGCAATGCCATTGTGGGTCAAACATAGTGCAATAGGCAACCATTACGGTTTTGATCTTCATAAGGGCAATGACCCTCATTTTAGGGTTTTAAGAGCTATTTCTTTAGGGAAAGCTCCAGATATTTTCTAAGAAAAGTTAGAGGGATCTGAACTGTCTGCATGGATGAGTATACTATATAATGATCATGTTTCGAGCACTTCAGTGTATCTCACGGTGAAGTGTAGGAGGTGTGACAAAATACTGTGTAAACAGGGTTGAGATGGTTTTTCCTTTGGAAGTCCTAGTTTGGTTTTCTTAGTTTATTCCATGAGATCCCATATTCATGCTTGGAATATGCAATGAGGTTGATTGGATGAAAGAAAGATTTGGTTCAGCTCAATTTATGGTTGGGTGGTACGTTGAAGTCCCTGACTTGGTTGGATTTACAAATGTTAATAAGAGCTAATTTACTCTTGTGTTCTATGTGTAAATGCACATTTTATTATGTGGCTATAATAATTGTTCTATTATTTTTTTTTATTTGGTTATATGCTAGTTACAAGCATGGTTTTATGTAATCTTAAGTTATGGGTCTCATCATGTTTTGTTTATTAGATGAAATGTTAATGAATGAATGAACTAATAGATAATAATGCAAGTAATGCAGGAGTAAATCAAACATTCTTGATGAATATCAGATAGGTATGAGGTCCCTATGTTCAAATGTGTTTTATGACTTGCACATTACATGCTTAAGATGTGTTTAACGAAATGACTGCCATGGTTAGGATGGGTCTTCTTAAGTCCTTAATGAAGTTTTGAGTTAAAAGGATTTTTCTCTACGTTGTTTATCATTTCAAAGTTTTTCATGAAGTTCTAGGAAGAAGTTTGGATCCTATCCCTGAAAACGTGACCTAGATTTTGTGGATGCTAGCACATAATTGTAGTCATTGGGAAGCTGGCCCGTGGGAGTGAGTGGAGCGTTTCAGTCACATGGAGGCCTTGTCATGGGAGAGATTGAGGGTTTAGGTCAACAAAAAGGAGGTTAAATTAGGGATTGGACACCTCCAGTGGTTAGTTAGCCCTTGGGGGTCCTGTAGCTCCTGAGGAAGGTCAATTTGGTTTTGGTTCGTCGATTCCACTACCTTAATTTTACTTTGGGAGTTGAATCATATCAGAGTAAATCTTCATCACATATTTACCCAGGTGGACCGGTTAGCTTGGGTAAGTGTGGGAGGAGGATGTTATAATTCCAAAAAAGGTAGGGGATAAGGGACACCCTTGCTTCACTCCAATATTGCATTTAATTTCGTTCAACCAACCCTCATTGGTCCTACGCTTCGAAATAACATTCTCATACAACCTTTTCATAAAAACCATCAACTTGAGAGGAACCTGTATCTCTTATAGCCTCTTCCATAGTTCTGTTCTATGAACAGTGTGAATTTTTTTTTAAAGTCAACAAAACAACAAAGGAGATCAATTTTATTATCATGGAATTCCTCCATAATTACTCTAAGAGTAACAAGATGGTAAATAGTTGAATAATATTTTCTAATTTATCTTTACCTTTAGCTCTTTCACCATGTCTTTCATGCCAAAGACTAATCTCCTTTTCCAAAATAAGCTTGTAAAACTCGGATAAAATGTGGTTAATCATAATGTTCCTATACCTAGAGGAGATGTTTTTATAACCAATATTAAATATAGGCACAATAAGGATCTGCATTCAAGGATTAGGAAAGTCTGGCTTCACTATCAAATTAAATATTTTGTGCATATGCTGGATGAGCATATATTCTCTCATTCAAAAATTTCATCTTGATAGCCTTGAATATCATTAGTTTTCCCATTAATGAGTTGTTTAACCCCAAACTAAATGTCTTCTAAGGAAAATATATCATCCTCTATAGAGGTATTCAAAATATTCTCCATGGCATTAATGGATTTACATAGGTTTTTAAGATAATTATTCCACTTCTTCAAGGGAATGAAATGATTTTCTTTGGTCTTAGTAATCAGAATTTTCCTCCAAAACTCACTAGAGTCAGACTAAGAGACATGTTGTAACTCCTCTTGCTTTCTACTTATACAATATCTTTTCCTTATTTTATTAAGAAATTTGTACATATCTATTTTATCAAGTTTTAAGGTTTTGTTAGGAGCATCCTTAATCACTTTTATAGTAATTTTACGATTATTATAATATCAGGGGTTGGTACTTCTATTATTCTTTTTATATGACACCTTGGTAGAGAACTAGCTAATGGTAGTTGAGAGAGCTGTCGTAAAATCATGATAGAAATTTTCAATGTTATCCTTATAAGTTAAGAGGTGTGAATACCTATTTAAATCCTTGAAGAAGAGATCCCTATTACTCTTATAAAAAGGAAAGTGGCTTTGACTCTTTCAATTATCATGTGTGTGCTTTCTTTTGCATGACAAAATTTACACTTAAGGTTATAGGTCAATGATTAGAGTGAAGCTCATGGTCATTTGAGAAGTCAAAATTTACAATTATGTTAGAAACAAGGATATTAGATATCACATAATTCATGACATTACTTCTAATTACATTAATACAAATCATCCAATTAGAATTTAACCACTTCTTTATACCATTACAAATTATAAAATCCAAAAAAATAAAAAAATTATAAATATACATATACATATATCATGACAATATCTAAAAATAATTAAAAATAATATAATATTTTTTTAATTTTAATTTCTTACACCTCCCTCTTTGATACCATATTTTTATAACCTCGTGACTATTGATTATTCTCACAACATAGCGTAAGGTTCATTATGTATTTTTATTTCTATTTTTTTAAGTTATTACATAATTTCTATTTTTTAAAGTTATTTCTCCTTTCACCCATAGAAAAATAGCTCCAAATGTCTTTTACTTACATTTAATGAATTAATTAAATAATAAAATAATTGAATATAGTTATGCTTTTGATTTAATTACAAATTTTTAATTACTTATTAAATAAAAGCAATTTTATATTATTTAAATATATATTAATTATAATTAATATAATTTTCTCCCAACCATTTAATTGAAAAATATGTTAATTTAATTTTATATTTATTATTGTGTATTTGTGTTTTTAAAATATAAATTTATATGTTAATAACGTTAAATTCAAATTCAACTTTAATAAATATGAAAATTTCTTTCAAACATAAAAAAAAGGGGTTTTTATCATTTAGAAGTTAAAATTGAATTTATCCTTACTATTGGTGTAGAATAATATATTAGTTATCATGGAAAGTTGAAAAAATAAATAATTGATCCCAGGAAAAAAATATTAAACGTACCTATTTTCTGGACATCGTGTAAAAAATGAAACTGAAACAATTTTTTTTACTTTTTTAAATGGAAAATGGTTATAATTTAAAAAAAATGGTTTTTTTTTTTAAATTGGTATGCCATTTTTTTTTCAAGAACATAATACATATGTTTCAGTTAGACCTCTGTTTTGGTATGTAAAAGATGAATTTTTTTAAACAATATATTTTTTTTCCAAAGTAAATTTAGCAATCAAATCTTAGTAACGAGACTAAAAGATTTATGTTATTTTCTAAATACTATATATGTTTTAAAAAAAATTAGATAAGAACAATTATATATATATATATTTCACAAAGATCTTTATAAGTTGTTATTCAATAGTAATGAACCTACAAAACATATACATAATTATTGGTGAAAATCTGGAAGTTGAAAAAATGGATGTGTTTTTAGTAATGAACCTACAAAACATATACATAATTATTGGTGAAAATCTGGAAGTTGAAAAAATGGATGTGTTTTGGTTTATGTAGAACAAACCAAGAGGTTTATCAATATGAACCTAAAACTAAAGTGGATATCTCACCCATAATATAATTTAAATAGGTGTTCTCGCCAAATATTTTTGAATTTACTAACCAATGCATAATATTAATGTGCATGTACATGTTTTATTACCCTGCATATGTTTTACAATATGCACACATTCTTTTCTGTCTCTCGTCATCATTCCCAACTCTTTTTGATCCCATCTCTCTCTTCCTCTTTTCCTTAACCCTCCCGCCTCTCTTTATCTCTCTCAATTTCTCTTTATATCTCTATATTCTTGTGACTCCCACCTACCTCTCTCACCCTAAGCCCCTCCCCTCTCTACCCATTTCTCCCGCCCCCCCACCCCCCTGCCTATCCCTCTTACTTTATCTCTCTATGTTTTACTGTTCCTTACACCTCTATCTCTTTCCTTTCCCCATCACCCTCTCTATCTTTGTCTCTCCCCCTTGTCTCCCTTTAGCTCTCTCTACCTACCTTTTTATCTCTCTCCCGCTTTCCCTATCCTTTTGTCCATGCTATCTCTATCAATCCCTATGTCTCCATTTCATATCCCCCCCTCTCTCACTTTCCCTATCCCCCCATCTCTCTTCTTTTTCCCATTTTTTTCTCTCTCTCTCACTCGCCCCATTATCTCTTTAACACTCTCACTCTCTAAACCCCACCCCCCCCTTTCTTTCTTTATCTCTCTCATTATTCCCCTCCCTCCCCATTATATCACTCCCTCCCATCCTCCTCTTCATGATTTTCTCACTTTCCCTATCCATTTCTCTCTCTATCCTTATGTCTCACTTTTATAACCCTCTCTATATATTTCTCTAAGCTCCCCACTATCTCCCTCCATTTGATCCCCCCTCTTAATCATTTTTTATCTCCCTATGCCTTTCTCTCTTTATCCTTATGTCTCCCTCATAGATCCCTCCTAATATCTACTTTTCCAATTCCCTCCTCTCTTCCTACGCCCTTGAGTTGTCTTTCTACCTCTTTCCCTATCAAATTTTCTTTCCCTCTTTCTATCCCAATATGTTTCCTTCCTCTCTCTCCTCCTTTCCCTATCTCATCCTTTATCTCTCTCTCCCTATGTCTACCTCTTTCTATCTCTCTCCCATTTTCCCTCTCTCTCTCTCTTTGCTTCCCCCATCTCTCTTTTCCCTCTTATATGTCTCCCTCATATATCCCTCTCTCCATCTCTCACTCTCCCCTATATGTATCTGTCCTACATCCATCTCTCTGTCTCTCCCCATCTCTCTCTCCCTCTCTCTCTCTCTCTCTGCCCCTAAGCACCTCCTCTCTCTACCCATTTTTATCTCCCCCCTGCACGTCTTTCTATCTCTTTTCGCCTTTCTATATTTTATCATCTCCCTCTCTTCCTTTCACCATCTATTTCTCTCTCTCCCCTATACCTTTCCCTCCTCTCTCTCCCTATGTATCCCTCTTTCTATCTCACTACCCCTTTCCCTATTACCTCTTCTCTCTCCCTCTTTATCCCCTAAATCTCTCCTTCTTATAGCCATCTCTCTCTCTCTCTCTCTCTACCCCCATGTATGTATCCCTCCTATATCTTTCTCTCTCTCCCCCTATATGTCCCCCGCTTACATCCCCCTCTCCCCCTTTCCATCTAAGTCTCTCTCTCTCTCTCTCTCTCTCTCTCTCTCTCTCTCTCTCTCTCACACACACACACACACCCTTCTCTTTTCCCTCTGTCACTCTTTTTCTCTCTCCATCTCTCCCTACCTCCCTCCTCCTCTCGTGTATATCTCTCCATCCCTTCTACCCTAACCCTCTACCTTTTTTTCTCTCTATCCATATGTCTCCACCCTATATCCCTCTCTCTCCCCACTTCCATAAGTCTCCCATATCTATATATATTTCTCTCTCTCTCTCTCTCTCTCTCTCTCTCTCTCTCTCTCTCTCTCTCTCTCTCTATCCCTAACTCCTTCCACTCCCTCCCCCACTCTTTATTGCTCTTGATCTATGTCTATCTCTTATATCCCTCTCTCATTTCTTTATGTGTGTGTGTGTTTCTCTCTTGCTTCCCCAATGTCTCTCTTTCCCCCATTGTATGAATCCCTCCTATATCCCTCTTTCTCTCTCAAACACACACTCTCCCCCTTCCTTGTCATTTTTTGTCTCTCCCAATAAATCCCCCCATATGCCCCCCTTTCTCTCTCTTTATTTCTTTCTCCATCTCTCACTGTATTTTCCAACTATCTTTGTCCCCTATCTCTATACACCTATTTTCCCTAACCTTCCCTCCCCCCTCTCTCTGCTATATATCCCTCTTATCTCTCTCTCCCGCTAGTGCCCCGAATCTCTCTATCCATTTTTCAACCTCCCCATATCACTATCACTCTCTCTATCTCTCCATTTTCCTATTCCCTCATACCTCACTTTTCCTTTTCCCATCTCTCTCTTTGTCGCCCCATCCTTATCCCTCCTCTATATCCCTATGTCTCCCACTTTCTATGTGGGCCCTTTGGTTAGTAAATGTCCTAGGGACATACACGAGGGAGATTTGGGAGGTAGAAGGAAAGGTTGTAGGTATGAAGAGGGAGATGAAGAAGAAAAATATTATATGAATGGTGCAGGAAAGAAATAAGGATTAGAGGCTCTATTTTCACTATAATTAGTAAACCCTATTTAATGAGATGGTAGAGTACCTTTCATATCAATGAGGTTGAGGGTTCATTCACACATAGATAGGTATTGAGAGACACCCATCCAATGAAGTAAAAGTATGGTATCTAGGAAAATGAGGTTAGCGGAAGATTCAAAAAGAGGGTAAGACCTATTATATTAGGAAACAATCAAAACCATGCTGTAATAAGTCAAGGCTCTAGGTTTTCCCTAGGCTCACTAAGGGTATTTTACATCATAATGACCTTATTTGTGACCTTACAGTGCTAGCTAAAGGAGGGATTCATGGGGGGCTAAGTTACTTCTATTTATTAATTAAATGAATTAGAGCCTAGCTAGACAAAAAACTTATTTCTCTTGTTGAAAGGAGGGTCATGGTTTAGTAGAGGGCCCTTGTACATCCTAATTTTGGCATATTGCTCTATGAAAATGTTTTTAGGTTTAAGTGGTTCATTAATTTGGTCATTTTCAATAATTTATTGTTTGATTTTTTTCCACTCTTTGTAATTTTGTGCCTCATTTGTGCTACTTGCACTACATATCATTAATTAAGTAGATGCATTAGGTTGCTCCTTTACTTCAATATGGAGGATGATTGAAGTCACAATTTTGGGTAGGTGTGCTTTTTTCATGCCATCATCTATTGAATTTTGGTTGCAGGCTAGGAATTTAGGTTGTTTGCGTTTGTTTTTTCATATATAAACTTACATGTAGTGATTCTAAATGTAGAGTAGAAGGTTGATGGTTTATTCTAGTGATTTGAGGTCTTCAAGAAACACTTTGGTCTTATCTTCTTGGTTTAAACCTGTGTGTAAATATCATAAATATTATATTTATAAATATAATACATGTAGTTGAGTAGATACTTACACTATTAACATATAATTGTTGAAAATTATTCCCTTTCTTCATGCTTGAGCCCATGAGGGAAAACATACCACAACAATTCCACCTAGGCATGTCAAAATGATGGACGCAGTATTGGTCTACGAATAGGTGGACACTATAGAAAAACCCTTCATGGAGACATTGAAACCATTTAATGGCATTAATAAACAAAGAATGTGGAAAGAGATTATCTAAGATGACATTATTTCCAATGAACTCAAACTAATCCATGTTTAGATGGAGACATGTTTTTGTAATCTAGGTGGTGGGCAGGGGGGGGGTGATATTTCCTAACAATTTGATAAATTTACAATACATTTTGTTATGTGCTCCATTTCTACCTATATGAGGGTTTTCCCTAGAGTATCATTGGGTCATGTTGTTATTGAGAGGGCACATCACATTACCATTATCCATACACGGTTGAGGGGAGGGTTTGAAGTTGAATAAAGAAAGGTTAATTTTACACTCATGCTTGAGTTCCATCGCCTTGAAACCTAACATTCATGGATGGAATAATTTTGGAATAAATACCTACAATACAGTCGAGGGAAATAAGTTTGACGAGGTACCATGGTTGGAAGGATACTTTTCTAAGGGTTTATGAAATTATTGGCCTTTACTTAATAAGAAAGTTGTACTCTGTTATGAAAAATTGGCCCGCATGTGGGGTAATTGTTATGTGAACACTTGTTTGGGCTAGGTTGCTAATGAGAGGACCAAATAAGGACGCTTATGTTTCCTTGGACAACATTTAAATAGTTTTGGGGTTGACAATAATTCACTGGTATGCCTACTTGGTTTATGTGGGTTGGAATTTGTGACAAGGTGAATTGTACAACCATAAAAAAATATTAATGTTTATGGTATTTGAGGACAAGGAAATGAAAAGGGGATGCATACATGACTAGGACGAATAATGGTTTGTAGTCGGAGAGGTCGTTTGTGATATGGGGTTTTTTCCTTCTATAGAAAGGTCCCAAGAGAAATGAAAGATATCATCTCCTAAAAGAATGGCATTGTTAGGTGCAGAACAAGAACATTGTCCTTGATTATAGGCATGAGGGTACTACTCAACTTCTTCCTCTAGAGGGAGATGGGGATCACCTTGGTAGAATGTGTTACAATTACATAAGAAATAACATTTTCAATGGGTGACACCTTCATATAAGTTAAGTTTAGCATTATGAGTGCATGTTAAATGGAAACACTAGGAAAGGGCACCATGAGAAGCCACACAACTAGTGATGTTAATTGTGTTAACCTAGATGAATTCCATCATGGAAATATAGAGGGTCAAGAAGAAGGTTATCTTAAAGAGTATCTTGGAATAGAGTGAGATAGGGAGAAGGAGGGTTTTACTTCTCTAAACAAATCAATACATAATACCCACTATGGTGGGAGTATTGGTTGAAAATGAAAGAGAAAAAGGAGTATTTTCTAATGAGAGGGAATTTGTGCTAAAATATCCCCATTGAAGCCACTGAAATGTAGACAATGATTAAATTATTTCTTCCACAAGTAGTGTGAGGGAGGGTATGGACGACCAACACACCCACACAGAGAAAAGTAAAAGAAGGAGGAAAGTTGAGATGCTATTTGTTTTTGGATCCAAGTAGAAAATCACTTTAGGGTATAATAAAATAAGGTTAAAATATGAGCGACAACCACTATATCAATTAGGAATTTAAGATATTTGTAATGAAAACCTCTAGTTATATGTGAATTTGTTGATTTAATTCGAATTTAGATTAAGTTTTCTAGGGGAAAGCGACTGTATTAATTAAGATCATAATATCATGTCAATGATAACCTATGACTATATTTGAATTAGGTAATTCAATTAGGATTTATATTAGGTTTTACTAACAAATTAGAAAAGTAAATGAAACCAACTAACTAGGGTTAATTACCTAGTATTTCCATTAGCAGACTAGAAACCCTAATGATTGGGAAGGAAAGAGAAAAAGGAACAAAACTTACTTCAAATTCACCAAAATAAATCATCACACTCTTTGGGATAGTGGAGAGTTATGAAAATATTCCAAGAGTGATCTACGTCCTATAATGACCTACACACTAAAAAATAAATAATAAAATAGGAAAATAGCTTGGTTTTGTTAGAGGAGATGATACCCTCTCCCCCCCCCCACTCTCTCTCTCTCTTTATATATATATATATATATATATATATATATATATATATATATATATAGCAAAACATGCAAATACATATAGGAACACAATATTTACTATATTAAAGATAAATAACAAAATATGCAACTACATATAGAGGATGGTATCTCCCTTTCCCTCACTATAATAGAACCTCTATTGAATTTATAAGGTTGAAACTTTCAAGGTATGAGTAGAACTATGAAAGTGATGATGCTCTATGATGAACTAATTAAATCAACAAGATTAGAACTAAGCTACCGAAATACATGCCCATAGTGATGCATAAATGCAATAGAGATGATGTGAAATTAGTCTTATAAGCTTGAGAGAGACGGAAGAAGATCAATAGTTAACCTTATTGTATACTTGAAAATTTATTTTTTCAAGCACAAGAGAGGTTCAAGAATCAAATAGTTGAAGAGACACTCCAAAGGGGAATAGAAGAGTCTAGTTATGTGAAAGGTGTAAGAGAGTAGATTAGTTGTTAGAGTCCCCATTTCATGTGGAATTGCTATATCACACCCTTGTACCATGGGTTTTTCATGGTGATATCATGGGTTTTGAGGCCCAAAATGAATCTTTATTACGTGACTTCTATATTGACAATCATAGTACTTTAAGCAAAATGCATGGTCTGGATGACACCAAAAGATTGATAATATTAGGGCTTTGACAGAAATTGACTCCTTAAATAAAAAGTCCTAGATTGGTTTAGCAGGTTGCGGACCCAAATTAAGGTAGACTATGTGTAATGGAACCAAGTTGGGGTTTTGTATAACTAGATTTATAATGCTAGAAAATGTCCCAAATGGTTGCTATGAGGTGTCAAAAAAATCCAAACTGGAAACCATGGCTAAGACTAAAAGGTAATAAAGACCTAAAAAATTCATGCAAGTCCTAGACATCTTGGTGAGGTCCCATGCCTACATTGGGGTGAAAGAGATTGTAGAAATATGATCTAGCATATTAACATAGTAATTGAAAGACATTATAGTATCAATAGATAAGCTTTGTATGAAGGTGACACATAAATGAATTACACAAAAAAACTTTTTGCATATTTAAATATCCGAATACAAATTTTAAGTGTTGCACATTTACTTGGAATTGACATATTTCCAATATTAAAATTATATATATATATATATATATATATATATATATATATATATATTTGGAATTTATCAGGCAAATTTACTATATAATCATAGTCATAAATAGATAAGAAAACTCTATCATAATTTTTTGTTATGATAGATATGATATTTATAAATATCTAAAATAATAAATTCCCTTAACATCAGACATATAATTTATATTTAACTTTATAGTTATATTTTTTAATATATAGTATTATAATATTTTTTTGAAAAATAGGTTTTAGAATTTGATTTGGAGAGAGTTTGATAATTAATCTTGATTTTCACCCCCTTGAAAAATAATACTTATGGACAGAATAATTTTGGAATAAATACTTATCATACAATCGAGGGAAATAAGTTTGATGAGGTGGCATGGTTGGGAAGGATACTTTTCGAAGGAATTATGAATTTATTGGATTGTACGCTTATTTTTATGGTTCAGGGAAATTTACAATATATGAATTTCCTTTGGGGATTGTTAGGTTGTGTGTTTGTTGTGGAATCTACATTGGAATATGTACTTACTAAGTAAGTCGTGTTATCATTGTTATGAAAAATTGGCCCACATTAAAGATTCTTAGATTTCTTTGGCCAACATTTAAATAGTTTTGGGGTTAACACTAATGAACTTGTATACCTACATGGCATATGTGGGTTGGAAATTGTGACAAGGTGCATTATATTTCCATCACAAAATGTTAATGCTTATAGTATTTGAGGACAAGGAAATGACATGGGGATGCATACAAAACTAGGATGAATATGGTTTGTTGTGGGAGAGGTCATTTGGGATATGGGGGTGTTGATTTTATTTAGAAATGTCCCTAGAGCAAGGAAAGATAGAATCTCCTAAGAGAATGAGGTTCTTAGGTGGAGACCTAGAATATTCTCCTTGATTAGAGGTGTGAGGGGACTACCCAACTTCTTCCTCTATAGGGAGATGTGGATCACCATGGTAGAAGGCGCCTCAATTCCATAATAAATAACCTTGCAAATGGGTGAGACCTTCATATAGGTTAGGATTAGCATTATGAATGCATGCTAAATGGAAAGGCTAGGAAAGGGCCCCATGAGAAGACACATCAATAGTCATGTTAATGTTGTTAACCTAGATGAATTCCATCATTGAAATGTAAAGGCTAAAGAAGAAGGTTATCTTAATGATTAGATTGGAATAGAGTGATATAGGGAGAAGGATGGTTTTACTTCTCTCAACAAATAAATACATCATACCCACTTTGGTGGGAGTAGCGTTGAAAATGAAAGGAAAAAGGGAGCCTTTGCTAATGTGAGGGAAGGGGTGTAAAAAGCTCCCCAATGAAGCCACCAAAATGTGGATAATGAGTATATTTTTTCTACCACAAGTAGTGTGAGGGGCGCTGGGGAGGGGGTGATGGAGGACCACCACACCCCCACAAACACAATTAAAATATGTAAGGAGGATAGTGGAAATGCTATTTGTTTTTGGAGAAAAGTAGGGAATCACTTTAGGGTATAGTAAAATAAGTTGAAAATAAGAGTGAAATCCACTATATTAATTCAGACTTTAAGATATTTGTAATGAAAACCTCTAGTTATATGTGACTTGGGTGATTTAACTGGGATTTAGAATGTATTTTCTAGGGGAAAAGTGAATCTATTAATCAAGATCATAATATCATGTTAATAAAAACCTATGACTATATGTGACTTAGGTAATTCAATTAGGATTTAGATTAGGTTTTATTAACAAATTAACAAAGTAAATTAAATCAACAAGCTAGGGTTAATTACCTGGTAATTCCATTAGTGAGATAGAAACCCTAATGCTTGGGAAGGAAAGAGAAGAAGGAACAAAACTTACTTGAAATTCTCATCATATTCTTTTGGATATTGGAGAATCATGACAATCCTCCAAGAGTGATCCACATCCTAGAATGACCTACACTCTCAAAGATAAATACATGCAAACAATAGACCTAGTTTTGTTAAAGGATATAGTATCACCTCTCTCTCTCTCTCTCTCTCTCTCTCTCTCTCTCTCTATATATATATATATATATATATATATATATATATATATGCACACACATAGCCAATAAACAGTAGATCTATTATTTTAAATATAAATCATAAAACATGCAAATACATAAAGGGGATGATGTATCACTTTGGCTAGTTGTGATAGTGCCTTTTGTTGAACTTTTAGAGTTGAAACTTTCAAGGTATGAGTAGAACTATGTAAGCGATGATGCTCTATGATGAACTAATTAAACCTGAAGGATTGGAACTAAGCTAGCCAAAGAATATCCTATAGAGATGTAGAGAGGCATTAGAGATGATGTGCAACTAGTCTTATAAGCCTGAGAGAGGTGGAAGGAGATCGACAACTAACATTATTGTATACCTGTAAATTAGTTTTTTCAAACACAAGAGAAGTTCAAGAATCAAATAATTGAACAGACACCCAAAAAGGAATAGAAAGATATGGTTATGTGAAAGGTGTAAGAGAGTCTAGATTAGTTGTTAAAGTGCCCAATTCACAAAGAACTATTATATCACACCTTTGTACCATGGGTACAAAGGTTTTCTATGGTGGTATCATGGATTTTAAAGCCTTAGACGAATATTTATTACATGATTTGCAAATTGAGAATCATAGTACTTCAAATCCATGGTATGGATAAGAGCAAAAAAACTGATAAGATTAAGGTTTTGACACAAATTTACACTTTAAATAGAAAGTCCTAAATTAATTTAGCGTGTTGTAAACTTGCTAAATAATAACATAACAATAACATGAATCTAGATATATATAATACAACTAAATAAATTAATTTAGCGTGTTGTAAACCTGCTAAATAATAACATAACAATAACATGAATCTAGATATATATAATACAACTAAATAACATGGACGTCATTGGCTACATATAATACAACTAAATGTCAAAATTAATTTAGGGAGCGGTAAACCTGCTAAATAATAACATAACAATAACATGAATCTAGATATATATCATACAACTAAATAACATGAGGCGGCATTGGCTACATATAATACAACTAAATGTCAAAATGAGACCGGAGGGATATGATGTCATTGCTGAGAGTTGACGGACACCTGTAAAAACTCAGCTGATCTGAAAAGTTGAGATTCGGACAACCACCCTAAATTTTGTAGAGTTCTGTCCTCCCTTCGTGTCGTTTTGTACATGAATTGGATGCATAGATATGTTCGTGTCTTTCCCATACATTTGAAGTATAGGTTTGAAACCTTTTAGGTTAATATATAATTAATATTAGATTATTTTTTAATAAATATAGAAAATTATTTAAAAATAAAAAATAAAAAAATTATTATATTAATTATTATTATTATTGTAAATTAACGTTATTTAATTATAACTTGATAGTTATAATCGAAATTTTAAAAAATTAGAAATTTAATCACTAAACTTTTTTATTAGAAAGAATTATTAAAGATATTTGTACAATTTTTTAGGACATCAGGCAAAGATGACACTTAAACAATTAAATTTCAAGTTTTACACATTTTGATTTATACATAGGTGTTTTATTACTTAGGAATTGACATATTTTTAATATTAAATTTAAATTAAAGAAAAATAGAAATTTAATCACTAAATTTTTTAGTTAAAAAGAATTATTAAAGATACTTATACAATTTTTTTAGGACATCATGCAAAACGATGACACTTAAACAATTAAATTTCAAGTTTTACACATTTTGATTTATACAAAGGTGTTTAATTACTTGGAATTGACATAATTTTAATATTAAGATTATAAAAATAAATTACAATTATATTGTTTATTATTTTTTGCTTTGTATTTCTGTTCAATAAAAAAAATAGTTTAAATTTATTATACAAATTTAGTGTATAATCATAATTATAAGGATAGGCATGTTTATTTTAGAATAGGGGTTTCAAAATTTTAATTTAATTATCAGTAAGTTGCACAACTATATAAATTAAATGAGTAGTAAATACAGATAGACATCAATCTATAATAAGAATCAAAATAACTACTACATTTATTAAATAATGCATCTATTGTTAAATTAAAAAAAAACATAAAACTTAATAAATATAGTTTCTCTATTATTATTATTATTAAATAATAATAGAAATATTATATATATATATATATATATATATATATATATATATAAAAAGCATGAAACATCATATTTTAGATTGAAATTTTTTAATTTGTAAATAGGTTTTATTACAATACTATGAGCTAATTGTTATGGCTTATCAATATCACATGCCTAAAAAACAGAGTCACTTCATATAATATTACTATTAATACTATAAAATATTCTAAAAATCTTCCTCATTAAAATATAAATGAAGTTGACATTAAACCAATTATATGGTGAATTCAATACTCGAAGAGGCCTATAAGAAAGTGCTATCCAATACATGTAGACTTGACATTTTGCACAAGAGATAAACTATTTAAGTATGGTTTAAACACTTCAGCAAATGAATCCGGATACATAATACAACTAAATAACATGAGAGAACACTGGATACATATAATACAACTAAATAACATTAGACAAAATGAGAAAGGAGGGCTATCAAATCAGGGCTAAGAGTTGATGGATATTTGTAAAATGTCAACTCATCTGAAATCTTGAGAAATAAACCATCATAAATTACTTGCATAATTTTTTCTTACCCTAATGTCGTTTTGTACATGAGGTGGATGCATGTTTTATGTTCACTTTGCTCGAAATGGCTCTTCAATCCACTTGGAACAAGATCAATGGTAAGCCGATCTCCATGGCTGAGTCGATATGATGCTTTTTAGGCTTTTTCTATATGACAGTGAATAATGAGCTCATCATATATTATTATTGTTTTCATTGCATAGTTTGGTAATGAGGACTACCATTTTCGGTGATGTTAGTTAACGGTTATGTAGGAAGAAGATTGCGGATGAAAATGGTGAAGAAGTTGTGTTGCAAATGATTGAATCATTGCATGAGAAGCTGCGAAATAACTAGGAATTCATAAAGAATGAGTTAAAGAAATGCAACAATTTTAATCATCAAAATGGAAAAGGTGGGAAAGGGCACTATGAGAAGCCACAAAACTAGTCATGTTTATATGTTTATGGTGTTAATCTAGAAGTCTATCATGGAAATGTAGAGGCTCAAGAAGTGTATCTTAAAGAGTAGTTTGGATTAGAGTGAGACATGGAGGAAGATTTTATCTTTTTCAACAAAGAATTACATAATGCCTATTATAGTGGGAGAAATAGCTGAAAATGGAAAAAAACTAGTCCTGGTAATGAGAAGGAAAGATATCAAAAGTTCCTTAGTGGAACCACTAAAATGTAGATAATGGATAGATTTTTTATATCATAAGTAGTTTGAGAGTAAGGATGGATGACCAACGCATCCAATTACACATGACGAAAGAAAGGAAGGAGAAGAGTGAAGATGTTATTTGTTCTAGGAGCCAAGTACATAATCCCTTGAGGGGAGGGTAAAATAAGGTAAAAATAAGAGTCAAATTCTCTATATTAATCAGGATCTTAAGATATTTGTAATGAAAACCTTTAGCTATATGTGAGTTGGGTGACTTAATTAGGAATTAGATTAGGTTTTCCTAGTGAAAATAATAATTTTATCAAGACAATAATATAGTTTTAGTGGTAACCAATGACTATATGTGACTTAGGCAATTCAATTAAGATATAGATTATGTTTTATTAACAAATTAACAAAGTAAAATAAACCAACTAATTAAGATTACTTACTTGGTAATTTCATTAGTGAGCTAAAAGCCCTAATGCTTGGGAAGGAAAGAGAAGGAACAAAACTTACATGTTACTCTTTAATATAGTGGAGAGTCATGATAGTCTTTGCAGAGTGATCCACACATTCAAAGATAAATAATAAATCATGCAAATAGATAGACTTGGTTTTGTTAGAGGAGATAATACCCCTCTCTCTCTCTACACACACACATTTAAAGATAGATAATAAAACATGTAAAATAGGTGGGTATAGTTCATTAGAGAGGATGACCTCTCACTTTTCCTAGCTATGATAGAAGCTTTGTAGAAGTTTTAGGGTAGAAACTTTCAAGGTAGGAGTAAAACTATGTAAGTAATGATTCCCTATAATGAACCACTTAAACCTACAATATTAGAACTAAGCTAGCTAAAGAAGTCGCTATAGAGATGCATAGAGAGATTAACAATGACATGTTACTAGTCTTATGGGCTTGAGAGAGGTGGATTGAGGTTAGTAACTAACTCAATTGTATACTTGTAAATTGGTTTTTCAAAGACGAGGTTCAAGAATCAAATAGTAGAAGAGATACTCCAAGGAGGTATGGGAGGGTATAGATATGTGAAAGATGTAAGAGAGCATATTAGTTGTTAGACTACCCAATTCACATGAATAATTATATAACACCATTATACAATTTTGCATAATGGTATCATGGGGTTTGAGTCCCAAAACGAATCATTGTTACATGATTTGCAAATTTACAATGACAGTTTTTTAAGCATATGCATGTTATAGATAACGCCAAAAAATTGATAAGATTAGGAATTTGACCCACGCTGACTCTTTAAATAGAAAATATCAAATTTGTTTAACAAATTATACAAACTACACAATAAACCCAAATTAAAACTTTACACAACTAAATTTATAAAATTAAAAAATATTCAAAATAAATACTTTGAGGTATCAAAACTAATCATACTAACACTACAAACCTAAAATATTCATGAAAATCCTAGACATTCTAATAATTTCCCCGCTCCTAACCTAAAATATTCATGAAAATATTTTAACTAAACATCCAAAATCTAAAAAAAAATAAAAAAGAGAAAGAAAGAAAAAGATAGGAAAAAAGAAGAAAGAACTTTTGATTAAAAAAAATACTCAACTTTCTTACTAAAAAATACTCAACTTTCTTAATTAAAATATAAATGATACTAAAATAACCCATAGTGACGTTATACAAATTATATAGTTTGGTGAGTTCAATAAATATTAGAGGAACATAAAAAATTGCTATCCAGTTTATGTAAACTTAACTTTAAGTTTAACCTTCTACACAACACATACACAAACTATTTAAGACATATAATATAACTAAATAACATGAAACAGCATTGGATACATAAGGGATATGACGTCATTGCTGAGAGTTGGTGGACAACCACCAACTCATGAAAATTTGAGAAATAAACGATATACGTATAAAGACAACCACCATAAATTACTGGCAAAGTTTTGTCTTCCCTTAGTGTCGTTTTATACATGAATTGAATGTATGTTCGTTTATGTTTAGTGTGTTCGGAATCGCTCTTAAAATAGATCAATCTAATTTGGGCATTTGGTTCAAGGAGACATTGAAACCATTTAATGACATCACCCAATAGAGAATGTGGAAAGAGATTAACCAACATGACGTTATTTCCCATGAACTCAAAGCAATGCGTGTAGAAAGCCTTCAAATGGCATTGGGGATTTCTCCTATGGTGCCTCTAACATTAGGTGATTTGGATAGATTTAGATGGACCTATGTTTTTTTTGGATAGATTTAGAGGGCCCCATGTTTTTTAATCTACGGGAAAATATTTCCTAATAATTTGATAAAATTACATATTTAATGTTATAGGTTATTTTTATACCTATATGAAGTGTTTTTTTCTAGAATATCCTTGAAGATGGGGCATATTGTTATTAAGATGGCACATCACACTACTATTACCCATACATGGTTGAGGAGGTTGAGGGTAGGGTTTGAAATTGAATAAAGAAAGGTTCTTTTTGATACTCGATCTTGATTTTTAGCTTTTTGAAACATAACATTTATGGATAGAATAATTTGGAATAAATACTTATTATACAATCGAGGGAAATAAGTTTGATGAGGTGACATGGTTGGGAATGATACTTTTTCAAGGAATTATGAAGTTATTGGATTGTATGTTTATTCTTAGAGAAATTTAGAATATATGCTTTTCTTTTGGGGATTGTTGGGTTGTGTGTTTGTTGTGGAATTTACATTGGAATATGTACTTACTAAGTAAGTTGTGTTATCATTGTTATGAAAAATTGGTCTACATTAAGGATGCTTAGATTTATGTGGTCAACGTTTAAACAGTTTTTGCGTTAACTCTAATGCACCTGTATGCCTACATGGTTTATGTGGGTTGGAAATTGTGACAAGGTGCATTATATTTCCATCACAAAATGTTAATGCTTATAATATTTGAGGACAAGGAAATGACATGGGGATGCATACAAGACTAGGATGAATATGGTTTGTTGTGGGAGAAGTCATTTGGGATATGGGGGAGTTGATTTTATTTAGAAAGGTCCCTATATAAAGGAAAGATAGACTCTCCTAAGAGAATGAGGTTCTCAGGTGGAGACCTAGAATATTCTCCTTGATTAGAGGCGTGAGGGTACTACCCAACTTATTCCTCTATAGGGAGATGTGAATCACCATGGTAGAAGGTGTCCTAATTCCAAAAGAAATAACCTTGCAAATGGGTGAGACCTTCATATAAGTTAGGATTAGCATTATGAATGCATGCTAAATGGAAAGGCTAGGAAAGGGCCCCATGAGAAGCCACATCACTATTCAAGTTAATGTTGTTAACCTAGATGAATTTCATCATGGAAATATAAAGGCTAAAGAAGAATGTTATCTTAAAGAGTATATTGGAATAGAGTGATATAGGGAGAATGATGGTTTTACTTATCTCAACCAATAAATACATCATACCCAGTTTGGTGGGAGTAGGAGTTGAAAATGAAAGAGAAAAGTGGGTCTTTGCTAATGTGAGGGAAGGGGTGTCAAAAGCTCCCCAATGAACCCACCCAAATGTAGATATTGAGTATATTTTTTCTACCACAAGTAGTGTGAGGGGCGGTGGGGAGGGGGTGATGCAGGATCACCACACCCCCACAAACACAATTAAAAGATGTAAGGAGGATAGTGGAGATGCTATTTGTTTTTGGAGCCAAGTAGAGAATCACTTTAGGGTATAGTGAAATAAATTGAAAATAAGAGTGAAATCCACTATATTAATTCAGACATTAAGATATTTGTAATGAAAACCTCTAGTTATATGTGACTTGGTTGATTTAATTGGGATTTAGAATAGATTTTCTAGGGGAAACATGACTCTATTAATCAAGAGAATAATATCATGTTAATAAAAGCCTATGACTATACGTGACTTAGGCAATTCAATTAGGATTTAGGATATGTTTTATTAACAAATTAACAAGTAAATTAGACCAACAAGCTAGGGTTAATTACCTGGTAATTCCATTAATGAGATAGAAACCCTAATGCTTGGCAAGGAAAGAGAAGAAGGAACAAAACTTACTTGAAATTCACAGCAATAGATCATCATACTCTTTCGGATATTGGAGAATCATGACGATTCTCCAAGAGTGATCCACATCCTATAATGACCTACACTCACATCCTATAATGACCTACACTCTCAAACATAAATACATGCAAACAATATACCTAGTTTTGTTAAAGGAGACAATATCGTCTCTCTCTCTCTCTCTCTCTCTCTATATATATATATATATATATATATATATTCACACACACACATAGCCAATAAAAGATGGATCTATTATTTTAAATATAAGTCATAAAACATGCAAATACATAGAGGGGATGACATATCACTTTGACTAGTTGTGACAGAGCCTATGTTGAAATTTTAGAGTTGAAACTTTCAAGGTATGAGTAGAACTATGTAAGCAATGATGCTCTATGATGAACTAATTAAATCTAAAAGATTGGAATTAAGCTAGCCAAAGAAGATCCTATAGAGATGTATAGAGGTATTAGAGATGATGTGAAACAAGTCTTATAGGCTTGAGAGAGGTGGAAGCAGATCGATAACTAACGCTATTGTATACTTATAAATTAGTTTTTTCAAAGACAAGAGAGGTTCAATAATAAAATAATTGAAGAGACACCCCAAAGAAGAATAGAAGGATATGGTTCTGTGAAAGGTGTAAGAGAATCTAGATTAGTTGTTAGAGTACTGGATTCATATGGAACTATTATATCACACCTTTGTACCATGGGTTTTCTATGGTGGTTTCATGGCTTTTAAAGCCCTTCAAATCCATGGTATGGATAAGACCAAAAAATTGATAAGATTAAGGTTTTGACACAAATTTACTCTTTAAATAGAAAGTCCCAAATTAATTTACTGGGCGGTAAACCTGCTAAATATTAACATAACAATAACATGAATCTAGATATATATAATAAAACTAAATAACATGAGAGATCATTGGCTACATATAATACGACTAAAAGCCAAAACAGGACGAGAGGGATATGAAGTCACTGCTGAGAGTTGACGGACACCTGTAAAAACTCAGCTCATCTGAAAAGTTGATAAATAAATGATATACATATAAGGACAACCACCATAAATTACTTGTATAGTTTTGTCTTCCCTTAGCTTCATTTGCTACACGAATTGAATACATGTTTATGTTCAGTGTGTGTAATGGCTCTTGAAAAAGATCAATGGTAAAGCCAACTTCCATGGCTAAGACGGTATCATGTGTTTTTTGGGCATTTGATTCATATTCGTCATGACATATTGAATTATTACGTTGTCATTGTTTTCATCGCATGGCTTGGTGTTCTCTGTGATATGCATTGACGATTCATGTAATGAGGTCACAAGTTCTCTGTAATGTCTGTAATGTGCATTGATGGTTTTATGTAATCTCCTTTCTGGTCCGGGATTGGGGAGGAGGAATATATATATATATATATATATTTTTATTTTTTTTTTTTCTCAGAAGAAAAAAGTTGTATATTCATTCATAGGATATAGCAAAATTTTACATCAATTCCTTGTTATCTATATCATGGGTCATCTGCCATGTAGTATCCAGTAGAAAGGAGGATGGTACTTTGGGACACCAGGTCTTTAGGAAGAAAACAAATACAGAAAGCTATCTTCATGTTGATTCATACCGTCATCCATCCCAAAAATTTGGTGTCTTAAACACTCTTGCTGTTAGAGCTTTTAGAATTTCTGACTCTGATCACCTTAATGAAGAAATTAAGCACTTAATCTCTGTGTTTAAGGATATAGGATACAAGGAGTTTAATATCAAGAACGCTATAAAAAGGGCTCAAGAAAAGGTCCTCTCCAAGGGTCTCCGAGAAAACTATGGGAAAGAAGATTGCGAGAAGGTATACCTTCCATTCATTCAAGGGGTTACAAATAAAATCGCTAAGATCTTAATGAAGAAGGACATATTCACTCAATTTACAACATGTGGAACGATTAGGCAGAAAATGAAGTTAATTAAGGATAATGTTGATCGTCAACAGCTCAAGGGTGTGTATAAGATTGATTTCTCATGCAACAAAAGCTATATTGGAGAGACAGGGCAGTCTTTGAAAACAAGACTTAAAGAGCATGATGCTGATATTAAGAATGGGAGATCTCGTACATCAGCCCTCGTAGAACACTCCTCCAAAACCAAGCATCATGTGTATTTAGAAAATGCCTGAATTATTGCAAGAAAAGATCATTACCAAAAGAGAAAAATCAGAGAGGCCATTGAAATTATGAAGCTTCCACATAACCTCAACATGGACAATGGAAATGAGATTAGCAGAAATTGGCTCCCCCTGATTAAACATATCAATCCTTCCAGATCTTTCTAGGTATAGTATCACTCATATTTCCCTTCCCCTTCTTTAATTACTAACATCTCTTAGTTAACTAGTAAATTAGTTATATATATATATATATATAATTAAAAATAAATAATAATAAAAATAAAAATAAAAAATTAAATAAAATAAAATAAAATAAAATAAAAATTTTAATAATAAGAATTAATAATTATTTAATTGTAATAAACAAATAAATGATTATTATAAAATAAACCATTATTATTAAGAGTATTTTAAGTTAATATAGATGATTAATTTATAAGTAGAACTTCGGCGTAAATCACATAAACAGAGACATTTGTCGACGCGTTTCGAACCAACCGTGTGGCTCATCGTCAGGACAAGTTGCAAGCTATGCATGCTAAATAGTCTGAGCAGAGCCTCCAACGGCTATCTTAACCAACGGCTAATTTTGACTTAGGGACTACAGTCAAAAAGTAATTAATGGGAGTTATTTAGATTAAATAAAAGAAACAATTATATATATTGATTATGTTATTAGTTTAATAAGAATAGTGACTTATATGGAAATTAGTTAGATTAAGGACCTAACTTATATATATATATATATATATATATATATATATATATATATATATATATATATATATATATATATATATATATATATGGGGTAGTTAGTTATAATAACTATATATATATATATATATATATATATATTTAATAACAAATGTTAGTTGAAAAGTAAAATTTTAACCAACCAATAAGTTATCACCATATAAAATTATTTTTTAAAAAGTTTCTAGTTATTTATATTTTGACCTTCCCTTAATTTTACTTTTCAACTAACTTTTGTTATTTTATTTATATATATAGTTATATATAGTTATTATAACTAACTACCCCATATATATATATATATATATATATATATATATATATATATATAAAAGTCAGGTCCTTAATCTAGCTAATTCCCATATAAGTCACTATTCTTATTAAACTAATAACATAATCAATATATATAATTATTTCTTTTATTTAATCTAAATAAATCCTATTAATGACTTTTTGACTGCAATCCCTAAGTCAAAATTAACCGTTGGTTAAGACAGCCGTTGGAGGCTCTGCTCAGACTATTTAGCATGCATAGCTGGATCCGTTTCTGCAACTTGTCCTGATGATGAGCCACATTGGTTGGTTCGAAACGCGTCGACAAAATGTCTCTCTTTATGTGATTTACGCCGAAGTTCTACTTATAAATAATATGGATCACAAAAGCCTCAATTCGACAATAGATGATTAATTATAAAAATAATAAAATAATAAACTGATTTATTTATTTATTTAGAATTAATTAATGGCATAGGTTTTAGACATTAACCGTGATAACATAAAAGCTATAAATTAATTAATCTATAAATTAAATAAACAAATAATACATTGAATCAAATTATTTATTACTATTTAGTAGATATTTAATGAATTAAATTTAATTAAAATTATTCATTTATTTTAGTAAATAAGAATAAAATAAAGAATTAATTAGATTTATTTATTTTGTAAAAATTAAAATCAAAATAAACTAATTTACATTTAATTAGGTTACAAAAATGTAAATAAAATTAAAATTAATATGAAATTAAATTTAAGATAAATTAAATCATATATATATGGTAATCCATATTAGGTTATAATTAAAAAACAATGAAATAATAATCTTATAATATTTATTAGAATTAATCATTTTTATTATTTAATATTTCTTATTAGGTTAAATTAAAATATGAAATAGAACAAATATAATTGAATAATATATATAAAAATTTTAGTCTTAAAAATTGGTCGGCTTCTACTTTAATTTAACAGTAGGTATTTATTTATTTATTATGATCGGTAAATTCTTCTCTCAATTTATGATGGATCCCCTTTGGGGTTCGAAATGTCGACATGATGAAAAAGATACTGTGGATAATCCGGGTCATATTTTTCAATAACTAACAGTCAAAACAAAATATAAACACTTGTGACATATTATAAAAAAGGCCTATCATTTTCGTACCTATAGCATCCACTTTGGATATCAACATGAAAAAAAAGAAGAGAGGAAATGAGGCAAACATATATGTTGTGAGTAGGAGCGAAAAACCATGTTGATAACCCTTATCCTGATATTTTCATAGTCCCAGCATCATGCCATATTTGCTCCATTTTAATGTTCACATGGAGCATTTTGTAGATGAAAAATGTGTAGTAAGTCGTGCTACAGACGACCCTTCATAAACATATCAAGGAGCTACAGGAGAAGTTGCGAAAAAACTCAGAAGTTGGAATGCATCGTAATTGATGGTGTTTCTCAATATTTGGTTTGTTGAGGAAGTTATTGTTCGTGAAGGGAATCAAGGTTGTTTTTTCATTTCAATTTTTTATTAGTATTATATAATTATTTATATATAATAATGTTTATGTGTTTTTTAATAAATATTTTAAAATAAGATTTATAGAATTTTTATTTAATTATCAATAATTATTAGATGGATGATAAAAAATTAATTTTATGGAATATTTTAAAATATTCATAATAATATACACAAAATTAAAAGCTGAGATTTATGTTATGCCTTTTTTTCCCTTTTAACTAAATGGATTAATTAGAAAAATATAATATGTTTTTTTGAACATATGGTATTGATTAGAGAGGATATTGGTCATGGTATTGTAACAAGTTCTATTTACAGATTAAAATTCTCCATGATAAATTGGGGGTAAATTTCCTTGATTAAGAATCTTTATCAATGTTTCTTTAAATGTATATATGTTTAACCTATATATATTAATTATTTTTATAAATGATAATAATAATAATAGTAATTTAAAATAAAGTTATAATTTAGTTAGTTTTCATGGTTTTTTTAAATCTCACCAATGTGAAAATATAATGAACTAAGTGCGTTGATGCTTATGTTTATTATCCATTTAATTTGTATGGTTTCCTTAGTGATAGAAATGTAATAATGTTTATGTATTACAATTGTATTATATATATATATATATATACACACACACACACACACACACGATGATAAAGCATACTTCTTTAATATTTTGTTTCTATGCTAAAAAAGAAATGAGAGAAGTTTTCTCAAATTACAACAGTTTTTCTAACTTAAAAGGTAGAGATTTAGGTTGGTAGTATGACAAGTATTTTGAAAATTTTATCGAATATCAGTATAAGGTGGACACTCTAAGAGAAAGTTATTTTTATATTCAACCCTCTTAGGATCACACAATTGATAAACTCTTTCATCTCATGGCATTTTGAGAAATGACCAATGCACAATTTCACTCTGAAGATCATGAGAATTAATTCTTATCTTGAGAACATTCATTTTCTTCTTAACATTGGTATAAATAGAAAGTTATATTTTACGAGATAGGATTTCTCACCCCTTTATAATATCTTAGTTTTTGTTTCCCCTCTAGCTCTTTATCGCCCCACAATTTTTGAAGTGATAATATTTTTAATATTATCTAAATTATACAAGATGGTAACCTCCTTAATTTCCCAATGGTTGAGTCAAGACTAGAATTAAATTGAGGAAACTTCTTGGAATCCATGTTTATAATTACTCTTATACATAAGATACATAATCATATCCATTCTTTCAAAGGGGGAAAGGCTTCTGCCAATCAAGAGGATATGGTAGGGAGTATTTCCATGAATTTTGAGGTTGAAGCTTATAAACTTCTTTTGTATTTATTGAATATTTATCCATGAATTGTTATATACTACAACACTAAACCTTACATCCATATAAAATAATATGAGTGATGATAATCTCAAAGTGGATCTCTTCTTATCCCAAATCCAAATATTTTGCATCTTACAATTGTTTTCAAGTTCATAGTAAGCATTCCATCCTCCATTTATCATTTTATCGGTGTTATAAATCCATTTGAGCTTATGATGGACATTGATTTCTAGATATTTGAATGAAAGAACTTCCTCCAAGGAATTGTTGTCACAAATGAAAGATTTGAGAAAAAATCTTTGTGGATTTTGATTTGCTTCCCAACATCATTATTGCTCCTTGCAAAAATAATAATTTATCATCTACATTAAGGAGAAGAGTTATGACCTCACGAACCAACATGGGGATAACAAAACCTCTATCTCATCAAGTTGTATGCCCCAAAGGGTATGGGATAAGGAACACACTTTCTTGTCAATTCTAATATTCAATTTATTTTATTTTGACCAACCCTAAATGGTGCTAAGCTTGGAAATAACATTCTCATAGAGCCTTGTCATAGAAACACTCAATTTGAGATGAACTATTATCTCTTCTCACATTTTCCATAGTTTTGTTTTAAGAATGGTAACGAAAGTTTTTTAAAAGTCCACAAAACAATAGAAGAGACCAATTTTATTATTGTGACATTCCTTTGCAATTATCTTAAGAGTAACAATATGGTTTATATTTGAATGATATCTCCATAACGTAACGTGGCCATTAGCTCCTTTATCATGGATTTCAAGTGAAAGGATAATATTCTTTTCCAAAATAAGATTGTAGAACTTGATTAAAATGAGGTTAATCATAATGGTCCTGCAATTAGAGGGAGTGATTATATTACTACTTTTAAACATATGCACAATAATAATCTACATCTAAGTCTTAGATAAGCATTTCTGTACTATCAAATTAAAGAGTTTGTGTATGTGAAAGATGAAGATAGGTTTTCCCATATTAAAAATTTAAGCTTGGTAGCCTTCAATAGCCTTAGCTTTACCATTAGTGAGTTTCTAAATCTTAAAATCAATGTCTTTCAAATAAAATATATCATCCGCTATATGGGAATTCAAAATGGTGTCCATGGCATCCATGGGGTCTTGGATAGATGTTGATCGGGTGCTATGTTAAGGCACTGCTTGATGTGAAATCATCAGTTCAATTTCCCGCCCGATGCGGGTGATGTATTGCATATGATGAAGATGTAGTCCTAGCAAGCTTACAAAAAAAGAGGATGTCCATGGCCTTAGGGGATTCATAGATGTCTTTAAGGTAAATATTCTAGTTCTTCAAGAGAAAGAAAGATTTCCTTTATTCTTATGAATAAGATTTTTCCTCCAAAACTTTCTAGGGCGAGACTTAGAGAGGTGTAGTAAATGCTTTTGCTTTCTACTTGTATAGTATCTTTTCTTTCTTTTAGTAAGAGCTTTGTACATATTTATCTTATAAAGTTTTAAGGTTTTGTGAGGAGCATCCCTTCTCACTTTTGTAGAAATTTTACAATCATTATCATACCGAGGGTTCGTAATTCTATTATTCCTTTTATATGACAAATCGATACAAAACTTTCCAATGGTAGCGAAGAGGGTTATAGTAAAATTATGGTAGATGTTTTCAATGTCATATTGATAAGTTAAGAGGTGCAAAACACTCTTTAAATCCTTTACGAAGATGTTCTTTTTACTCTTGTCAAAACACATTTTTTTTTTACTCTCACAATTCTCATGCATGTGCTTGCCTTGCATGGAAAAATCTAAAGCTAAAGTTAAAGATTTATAGTCAGAGTCAATTTTATTGCTATTTAAGAAATTAAAGTTTACAGTTTTATTAAAAACAAAGATATTAGATATCGCATAATTGACAACACTACTTTCAATCCCGTGAATACAACTGACTTAATTGAAGTTTGACCACTTAATTATCCATTACAACTTATAAAATTTTGAAAACTATTAAATTATATATATATATATATATATATAAATAACAACACGATTTATAAAATAATTAAACACAATGCAATATCTTTTTTATAGATTCTTGATACACCTCCCTCCAAAACAACATATTGATTATAACATAATGAGTATTGATGAATCGCATGACATATCACATGGTTGATTATGCATAATAATTAAATATGGTGCAATATATTTTTTATAGCTTCTTGATACACGTCCCTCCTTACAACATATTAATTATAACATAATGAGTATCGGTGATCTCATGACATATCACATGGTTAATTATTTATTTTTTCTTGCTTTCTCATTTTAATGTCTATCACATAGTTAATTATTTATTTTTCTCTACTTTCTCATTTTAATGTCTATCACATGGTAATTATTTATTTTTCTCTACTTTCTCATTTTAATGTCTATCACATAGTTAATTATTTATTTTTCTCTACTTTCTCATTTTAATGTCTATCACATAGTAATTATTTATTTTTCTCTGCTTTCTCATTTTAATGTCTATCACATAATTAATTAATTATTTTTCTCTACTTTCTCATTTTAATGTCTATCACATAATTAATTAATTATTTTTCTCTACTTTCTCATTTTAATGTCTTTTTTAAAGCCTCTTTATCCCTCCTTAACAACATATTGATAATAACATATTCATTATAACATGTATTGATGAATCTCACGACATATCACATGATTGATTATTTACTTTTCTTTATACTTTCTGATTCTAATGCCTTAGAACTTCCCACCTGATCACAAAATCCTTAATCCTTCCAATCATGAGTATTTTGCTTCTATTTAATTCAATAATTGCTATAATTGAAAGGTATTAATCTAATTTAATATTTATTATATTTTAAATATAAGTTTTAGAACATTCCACCGGATAACAAAAGCCTTCCGAGCATGAGTATTTCGCTTCTATTTAATTCAATAATTACTATAATTGAAAGGTATTAATTTAATTTAATATATATTATATTTTAAGTTTATAAGTTAATATATAATTAATATTAAATTAAATTTTAATAAATATGGCAAATTAAAAAGTTAAAAAATTATTATTTAAAAATATTTAAAATTAAAATTGAATTAATTATTATTATCAGTGTAAATTAATGTTACTTAATTATGACATGATAGGTATAATCTAAAATTTAAAAAATTGGAAATTTAATCATTTAAAAAAAGATATTAAAAATACTTATGCATTTTTTTTTGACATCATATAAAACGATGACACTTAAACAATTAAATTTCAATGGTTACACATTTTGATTTATACATACGTTTTTTATTATTTGGAATTGACATACTTTTAATATTAAAATTATAAAAATAAATTTACAATTATATTTATTATTATTTGCTTTATATTTTTTTTTCTCGGTAAATCTATTCTATTCTATTATATTATATACATGAAAGCATTACAATCAAAGAGTCAGGTTGTCCAAGGCCGACTGTGGCTCGTTGGGTTAGCATTTCGCATCTCAGTATTGGCCCTCACAGGGGCCTCAATTCCAGACATAACCTCTTCCATATCGCGACATGACATACCATTGTTCTTAATCCAAACAAAAATCGCCCTCGCAGGGGCTTTGGAGCAAAAATTCAACCCTCGCAGGGGTGTTATAAGACTGACAGCTCCCTTACGGATCCTTCTGACAAAACCAGATCGAACATAGACAAGTATATAAACTAGAGAGACACACACAGAGACATAAAACCTATACCCGACACAGACAGGAACGAAAGACCTATACCAGACCTGAACAAAAGTGGAGAGCGACAGAGTGTGCCTCTGGAAGCTAATCCTCCGGCTTCTCCTCAATAATTCTGTACCACCCATAGCGTTCGGGGAAGCCATCCCATTCTTCCCCTGCGTCCTTCTTGGAAGTCGACGCCTCCTGCTCCTGAGGTCGTTGAGGAATCTGCTCAGGTACCCCGGCTGGCTTTTCCTAGACAGTTTCTGGTTGTTCGCCTGGGAGCTCCCCCTTGCTACCCGAACCACCTTCACCTTCCTGAGAATCCTCAGTGAAAAGAACCGAGATGTGTGCATTGATGCGGGAATTGTCTCTCGAGATGCCCAGAGTGAAGATGGTAGACCCGAACGCTGGAAGAGGGTGCGGTCTAGCAATGGGATTGCCCATGTCCATGTATTGACTTGCCTGGATAGGAGTGGCCCCTGCCCTTCTGTGACAGTAACAACAGCAACAGTGATGGTGGGATTTCGCAACAGGGTGGCGAGAAGAACCTCCTCGAGCAGTCCCCCTTCTACTGAGCAGCCTTTGCCTGGGTCTGACCATATTTGCAGGGATGCCGGTGGCTTGAAGCAGAGCGGAAAATGGAGGCTTTCCCGGATGGAGTCGTCCCCCAACAGAAATAAGTCCTCTCCCCACAGTTCTGAGACGAAGCTCACCAGAACAGAAACAACAGACAACAGAATATACAAGCTCTTGACTTCCCTTGGCTTCTTGAAAGCTGGCTGGATCAACAGGAGCTTTAGCCTGAAAGATAAGATTGCCCACAGAAACCTGAGCTCCGTGATCCTCACTTTGAGCATGGACCTGCAACATTCCCTCATCCATCTTAAACCTCTCGACATTCTCTCGAAACCCGTTCTCCTTAACTGCTTCCTGCAGCCTCCCCATTTCACCTTACGCAGCATTGAATGCCCTGCTAGTGCTTCTCCTCTCTTAACTCCTCGACGGCGAGAGGCAATGAATTTGCCGGATGAACACGAGGCATCACATGTCATACATGTGGCTCCTCACTGCCACTCGTACAAACACCCGCATCCGGGGAAACTGCATCTCTTTGGATCAGGCTTTCGCACTCCTGGACCTGGAGATTGTTTGGAATGATATCCATGCTTCCGCCTAGGAGGGTCTGTTCATTTTCTACCCCAATGTTGGCTAAGAGGTCAGCTATCTTGTTGCCCTCTCTTTTTGTGTGATTGAAGGATATGGCTCTGTTATTACGCAGATCTTGTTCAATAGCATTCAGCCTCGCTTCTAGCCTCCAACTAGTTGCAACCTTCCTAGCTTGAGAGCCGTTCTGTATGCGAGTAGCGATGTTTATGAGTATCTGGGAGTCGCCTTCTATAATCAGGGGTTGAAGGTTGAGATTCCAGGCTAGCAGGAGACCTTGCCAGAGTCCCTCTAGCTCTGCGGAGTTGTTAGTGTGCCACCCAATATTTCTAAAGTAGATCTGCAGAGGAGTGCCTTCATGGTTCCTTAGAATTCCTCCAAATCTAGGTGCTCCAAGATTGCCTTTGGAGGCCCCATCAAAGTTGAGTTTGTATGAGTCAATAGGAGGGGCGTTCCATCGGCTGTTGTCCTTGATGCTACTGTTAGAAGGGCAATGCTTGGAAACTTCTTGTGGCAGTTGCAATTGCCAATTGTCGAGAATGCTTTTTTCATTATCTGCAGTTGGGAGATCCTCCTTTGTCCAAGCTCGAAGCAACATCGTTTCTTTGATATTCCCATGAAGCCTGTACCAAATTTCTTCAGTAGGAGAGCGTTTGTTTTTGAATATACGTTTGTTTCTTTCCTTCCAAATGTTCCATAGGACAATTCCGGGGATGATGTTCCATAGGTGGTTGAGAATCTCACAGTTGTAGGGGTTCTTTGGCCATTGTCTTATGGAATTGATGATGTCGTTATCCCCTCTACATCTTTTCTGGCATCTGAAGCTCACCTTTTCCCATAACTGATTGGCTAGAGGGCAAGTGTCCAGGAGGTGTTGAAGAGTTTCTTCGCTTTGAAAGCAGTTGTGACAGATAGAGGGGGCATGAAAGTTGCGTCTCCTTAGTTTATCCCATGTGAGAATTCTTTTATGTCCTACCAGCCAGAGAAAGTAGGAGATTTTGGGGCATGATCCGAGACCCCATATTTTGCTCCATAATGGATCTGGATGAGTGGGGAGGTTGCAAACTAACTTGTAAGCTTCGGAGGTGGTGTAGGTCCCTTTGGGTTGGTATCCCCATCTGAGGATGTCATTGCCTTCATCATGCCTTATGCTTCTTTTCCTTAACTCTTTCTCGAATTCTTCTGCCTCCCGTGTATTTGTGTTGTTGAGTATTTGGTTGCTCTGTCTCCATTTTCTGAATCCATGCTCCATCTCCTGCGTCCAAAATTGTTGGACTTTTACCTGCTGCTGCTCCTGCATGTCCGGTATCAGAGATGGATGAAGAACACTAGTAAGCTTGGGCATTTGGTTCCAAGCATCTGTCCAGAATCTTGTCGCGCGACCATTCCTGATTTCCCAGAAGCTGTGCTGTTGAATTAGCTGATAATGCTGTTTGGCCGCATTCCAGATTAGCGACCCCTTTTTGGTGGGAATAAATCTGATGAGCTCTTCTTGAGGTCTATTTTTGGCATATTTTGTTGTCGAGATTTTTACCCAGGGCTTTTATGGATTAGTGATCCATTGCCACCAGATTTTGGCGTTCATAATGGAATTGCTGTACTCTGGGTCCCTCAGCCCGATGCCACCCTTGTCTTTGGGCGTGCATACTGTAGTCCATTTAACCAGCGCCCACTTGCGATTAGTTGCCGAGCTGCCCCATAAAAATTCACGCTGAAGGTTCCTTGTTCTTTTTAGGACCCACTTAGGCGCGGCTAGGATAGAGAAAAGGTAAAGAGGCATTGCCTGAAGGACAGACTTGATGAGCACCACCTGACTGGCTAAATTTAGAGATCTATAAGTCCAGAGGTTGAGGCGGGAATCAAGCTTCTCTAGGAGAGAGCGCCAGGCTGGATGCTTTATGGCTGAGGCAGTGAGGGGGGCTCCGAGATATTTAGAGGGAAGGGTTGCAGAGGGGAAGCCTAGAATGCGAATGACAGCAGATTTAACAGAGGGAGGTGTGTGAAAGAAGAAAATCTGTGATTTGGAGCAGTTGACATGGTTGCCAGAGGCTTCAGAGAAGTCATTGAGAAGGGTCTTTAAACGAGAGGCTTCCTGAACAGAGGGGTAGCCGAAAAGCATGGTGTCATCAACGAATTGCTGATGAGAGGTGGCAGGGGTATTGTGAACAGAGATACCTTTAAGCTGCTGAGAATGGAGAGCGTGTTTAATGTGTCGACCAAGACCCTCAGCCATAAGCACAAAGAGGAAAGGGGATAGGGGATCCCCTTGCCTGATACCTCGAGAGGGTTTGAAGGGGCGGGAGGGGATACCGTTCACAAGGATGGAAAAGTGAGTGGAAGTGATTAGGCTCATGATCCATCGGATCCAAATGGAACAGAATCCAAAAGCTTTTAACATATGTTGAATATAATTCCAGCTGAGTTTATCAAACGCTTTCGAGAGATCCAGTTTGAGTATCATACCTGCTTGCTTCGAATGCTTGAGGGAGTGTATTATCTCATGCGTGAGGAGAATGCCATCCATTATTTGTCATCCTTCCACGTACCCCGATTGTTCCGGTGAGATGAGTAGAGGAAAGAGAGGCTTAAGCCTATTTGCAATAACTTTAGATATGACTTTGTAGATGACGTTACATAGTGCTATTGGCCTGAATTTATCTGGGGTGATAGAGTCCTCCTCTTTAGGAATGAGAGTGATGAAGGTGGAGTTAAGGGAGGGAAGAAGCCAGTGCATTGCTCTTGATTCTTCAACAATCTGCCAAACCTCCAACTTTATCATGTCCCAGAAAGCGTGAAAGAACGTGGTGGTAAATCCATCTGGGCCAGGGGCCTTTCCTTCTTTGAGCTGGGACATTGCCTCATCCACTTCCTGAGGGAGAATAGGGCGCATGAGAAGCTCATTATGTTCCTCCTTGATGAGCTTTGGCACGTTGCTGATTATTTTCCTAATAGCCTGTTGCCGATCTTCCCTTGGTTCATTGTGGACATGTTGGAAGTGATTGAGGAGTACCTCTTCGATTTCCTCATGCTTCTCTACTTTTGCCCCTTCTTGATTCTGGATGAAAGGTATGTTATTATGCATCCTTCTCTGCACCGTGGTTCTGTGGAAGAATTTGGTGTTGCGCTCCCCCTCCTTCAGCCATCTGACCCTTGACTTTTGCCTCCAATAGATTTCCTCCTGCTTTCTTCTGTCCTCGAGCTGGCTATGGATGAGCCTTTCCTGTTCCAGGGTAGCCTCCGTATGCCCTTCTGTGATAATCTTTTGTTGTAGATCCATCAGTTCCTGATTTAACTCTTGTTGCGCCTTGAAAATATTTCCAAAGGTCTCCCTATTCCATCTTTTTAGGTGATTTTTTAGAAATCTTAGCTTCTGTTGGAACTGATACATTTTTGATCCTTCTGGAGGGACAAAAGATGCCCAAATGGTCTTGACAAAGTCTTTGAATGTAGGGTGCGAGAGCCAAAACCCTTCAAAGTGGAAGGGTCTCTTTGTCAAGTTACCTGGTCTCTGCCATTGTAGAGCAATCAGCCAGTGATCCGATCCTGTATGTGCAAGGATTGCCACTGACATATCTCCACCTAGATGAACCGCATTGTCTGAGATGAGGAAGCGATCCAGTTTGGAGGCAATTTGTTGTTTGCCAGCTCTGCGATTGCTCCATGTGAAGGTACCATTACAGAATGGCATATCTATGAGAGACGCAGTTTGGATGAAGTCCTTGAAGCGATCAACTTCTGGTTCCATTCTAATTCTCCCTCCTATCTTCTCCTCGATTTTAGTGATCATATTAAAGTCTCCTGCAACAATCCATAATGGGTGCAATCTGTTGTTGCTGAGAGCTGCTATAGTGTCAAGGAGCGCAATTTTGCTTCTTGTATCTTGCGGGAAATATACATTTGATAAATTGCCATGTATGTTGGTGCCCAATATATGAAAGGCCGCCTGTATGAGGTGATGAGAAGCATGAAAGTCTGTTAGGGTTACTGCTTGGGTATTCCATACTATAGCAAGCCCTCCTGAGGCTCCCGAGGCGTCTACTGCAACTGAGCGACAACCTGGCCATGCTTTTGAGAGAATACTACCTAGTGTAGAACTATTGCACTTGGTTTCCTGGAGAAAACACATCTGTGGCTTTTCCATTTTAATCATGTTTTTTAACATCCTGAGTTTTCCAAGGCCATTAAGCCCCCTTAAGTTCCATGATACCAGCTTCATGGTTCAACTGTTAATGGAGGGCTTGTAGTACTTTGTCAACTTAGCATACCTGCCTGAATCTACCAAGATTTTTCCAATCTCGATTGTTCGCTGGAGATCTGTTTTTCTTCCTCTCTTTTTAGTATCCTTTGGACGTAGGCTACCATCCCAATGACTACCTGGTTGAATCCCTAGTTGGTGTTGATGATAGGCTCTCAAGATGACCACTTCGAGCTTATTGAGTTGAGTCTCTGATATAGTGTCGTATGCTCTCTTTTTGCAAGCTAGTTCTAATTCCAGAATATCCAGACCGTTTAGATCTATGCTTTCTGGCTCTTCTTCCATTTGTTGCACTTGACTACTTTCTTCTATATTGATCTCTGAGTCCTGGGGGAGGTCTGCCTTTCCGTCGACTTCCATATCCTTGTGAATCTCTGCTGTTTCTTTCTGACTTCTGCTAAGAATAGTTGGGATGATGATGGGGGGCTGAGATTTGGGAGGGGGATCTGAGGGAGGGGGATGGGAAGAAGAAGTTGGGCGAGCAGGGTTGGTTTCAGAGATCAGGGGTTGTTCTTCATAGGATTGAGCAAGAATATCGAAGCTGTTCTTAGTTACTGGGCCTTGGGGTTTGTTAGTCTAGGGTTTGATCCCATTCTGGGGCTTTTTATGCGAGCGCTTTCGGCTTGGGACCTTGGTAAAGCCATCCTGGGTTTGGTTGTCAGACAGGTCAGGGGAGTTGGCTTTGGCATTTAGAGGGCATTCCCTGAAGAGATGCCCCAGAGCATGGCACTTTCTGTACCGAAAGGGTACGTGTTCATAGTCGAGAGGCTGGATCCATTCTTCGTCTCAGTGGGCGAGAGTTACCGACTCTGGTAAAGCTTCATTCAGGCGGATAAAAACACATATTTGAGCATAGGAGATGTACTTACATGATTTGGTTACTTCTGGCGCTCTGATATATTCTCCCACTCCATTTCCTATACCCTTGAGAATGTCCTCGTCCCAATATTCATCTGGAAGAGAGTACATTCTGATCCAAACCGGCGCCCAGGTGAGATCTTCTTTATCTGGGTTGAATCTTGGAATCCATTCCCTCAGATACAGTCCTGCTGAGTTAAAAAAGTAAGGCCCTGCTCCCAGAATCCTGTATTTGTCCTCTAGACAGAAAAAGATTGCAGTGAAGAAGCCTTTCGGCCCTAGCTGCAGAGTGACATCTCCTTTGGGTTTCCACTTCACCGCAATCCAGCCATATAAGGCTTTCTCAGTCGGCCAAAACCCTATAAACTTCCCAATGAGGGCATGATCTTTCATGTACTCTATTCTTCTGTCAATCTTGTCTCCCGGCAGCTCTATTCGTGGTCTTTCTTTGGCCACTGGTCGGCATGTTGATGAGGATATTTTCGGGCTTTCTTCTGGAGTTTCTCTTCCTTCTTGTGTATTGTTGTCTTTGTTCTTCCGATTTCCGGTCTCCTTGTCATCATTTTGATGCTTTTTCCCCTTGTTTAAGATTTCCTGATCTACAGATCCAAAGATGACCGTTTGCTCAGGATCGTGCTGTGAAGGGGAGGGCTCTGACGCCCTCCCCTGAGGTTGTTCCATTGCGCGATGCTAATGCCCTGCAGCTCTGTCACGCCGCAGAGATTTCCTTTCAGTCTCTGAGCGTATTCCGTGTAGTGCAGTCGACTCTGTTGAGAGTTTTCTCAAACCCTAGAACCGTTCCTCTACCGTTCCTCTCGGCAAGGGGTCAACCAACATTTAAAAAAATCTTTTGCTTTATATTTTTGTTTAATACTAAAAAAATTAATAAAAAAATAATATGAATTTATCATGTAAACTTATTGGGTAAACATTAGGAGTTCTAAAATTTTAATTTAATTATTATAAGAATAAGTATGTTTATTTTAGAATAAGGGTTCTAAAATTTTAATTTAATTATCAATAATTCTCACAATCAATCCATAATATTAGTCAAGATGACTATTAACATTTATTAAATGATACATTGTTGTTAGGAAAAAAAAAAAAAAACATAAAAATTATTAAAATATAACTTCTCTATTATTATTATTTAATAATAATAATAATAGAAAGAGTTTATATATATATAAAGCATGAAACATCACACTTTACATTGGAAATTTTTAATTTGTAAATAGGTTTTATTATAATAACATGAGTTAATACCATGGTTTATCAATATTACATGTCCAAAAACTGTAAGTCACTTCATATAACATTTACTCATATGATTTTTTTTAAATTAATTAATTTAAATAAAAATATAGAAAAAACAGAACTACTTTACAGATAAATCTCAACATTTAATTTGTATATACCACTATTTTTTTTTTTTTGTAAGCTTCGGTAGGACCCACTCATTTTCCACATTTTTACAACCTCGCAGGTTTCGAACTTGGGTGGGGGGTGTGAAAGCCATCTGCCCCAGCCATTACATCATGCACGTCATGTGCTTTGTATATACCACTATTAATACTATAAGATATTGTAAAAACATTCTTCATTAAAATATAAATGACATTCACCTTAAACCAATTATACCAATTATATGGTGAATTCAATACTCAAAGAGGCCTATAAGAAAGTGCTATCCAATACACGTAGACTTGACATTCTGCACAATAGATAAACTATTTAAGTATTATTTAAACACTTCAGGAAATGAATCTGGATACATAATACAACTAAATAACATGAGACAACATTGGATACATATAATACCACTACATAACATCAGGAAAATTGAGAAAGGAGAGCTATCAAACCATGGCTAAGAGTTGATGAATATTTGTAAAATGTCAACTCATCTGAAATCATGAGAAATAAACCATCATAAACTACTTGCAAAGTTTTTTCTTACCCTAATGTCATTTTGTACATGAGGTGGATGCATATTTTATGTTCACTATGCTTGAAATGGCTCTTCAATCCACTTGGAACATATCGATGGTAAGCCAATCTCCATGGTTGAGTTGACATGATGCTTTTTGGGCTTTTGCTATATGATAGTGAATAATGAGCTCATCATATATTATTATTGTTTTCAATGCATAGTTTGGTAATGAGGCCTAGCATTTTCTCTGATGTTAGTTGACAATTATGTAGGAAAAATATTGCGGATGAAAAGGGTGCAGAAGTTGTGTCGCAAACGATTGAATCGCAACATGAGAAGTAGCGAAATAACTAGGAATTCGAAGAGAATGAGCTAAATAAATGCAACAATTTCAATCATAAAAATGGAAAAGGTAGGAAAGGGCACTCTGAGAAGCAGCATAACTAGTCATGTTAATGGTGTTAATCTAGGAGTCCATCATGGAAATATAGAGGATCAAGAAGTGTATCTTAAAGAGTAATTTGGATTAGAGTGAGACATGGAGGAGGATTTTCGCTCTCTCAGCAAAGAATTACATGATGCCTACTATGGTGGGAGAAATGATTGAAAATGGAAAAGAAAATGAAGTATTTACTAATGAGAAGGAAATGTATCAAAAGTTCCTGAGTGGAACCACCAAAATGTAGATAATGTGTAGATTTTTTCTATTATAAGTAGTTTGAGAGTAAGGATTGAGGACCAACACATCCAATCACACATGACTAAAATAAGGAAGGAGAAGTGTGAAGATGTTATTTGTTCTAGGAGCCAAGTATATAATCACTTGAGGGTAGGATAAAATAAGGTAAAAATAAGAGTCAAATCCTCTATATTAATTAGGATCTTAAGATATTTGTAATGAAAACCTCTAGCTATATGTGATTTGGGTGATTAAATTAGGACTTAGATTAGGCTTCAGTAGTGAAAAAGAATAAATTTAAAGACAATAATATAATTCTAATGATATCCAATGACTATATGTGACTTAGGCAATTCAATTAAGATTTATATTAGTTTTTATTAACAAATTAACAAAGTAAAATAATTCAACTAACTAAGATTACTTGGTAATTTCATTAGTGAGCTAAAAGCCCTAATGCATGGGAAGGAAAGTGAAGAAGGAACAAAACTCACATCGTATTCTTTAGTATAGTGGAGAGTCATGATAGTCTTCGAAGAGTGATCCACACATTCAAAGAAAAATAATAAATCATGCAAATAGATAGACTTGTTTTGTTAGAGGGGATAATACCCTTCTCTCTCTACACACACACACACACATTTAAAGATAAATAGTAAAACATGTAAAATAGGTGGGTATAGTTCATTAGAGGGGATGACATCTCACTTTCCCTAGCTATGATGGAAGCTTTGTAGAAGTTTTAGGGTAGAAACTTTCAAGGTATGAGTAAAACTATGTAAGTGATGATTCCCTATAATGAACCACTTAAACCTACAATATTAGAACTAAGCTAGCTAAAGAAGTCCCTATAGAGATGCATAGAGAGATTAAAGATGACATGTTACTAGTCTTAATGGTATTCAAAGAGGTGGATTGAGGTCATTAACTAACTCAATTGTATACTTGTAAATTGGTGTTTTTAAAGACAAGAGAGGTTCAAGAATCAAATATTAGAAGAGATACTCCAAGGATGTATGGAAGGGTACAGATATGTGAAAGATGTAAGAGAGCATATTAGTTGTTAGACTACCCAATTCACATGAAAAATTATATCACACTATTATACAATTTTGCATAGTGGTATCAGGAGGTTTGAGTCCCAAAATTAATCACTATTATAAGATTTGCAGATTTACAATTGCAATATTTTAAGCATATGCATGTTATGGATAGCACCAAAAGATTGATATTATTATAAATTTGACCGACATAAACTCTTTAAATTGAAAATACCAAATTAGTTTAGCAAAATGCAGATCCAAATTAAAGAAAACTACACAATAAACCCAAATGAAAAATAACTTTATAAAATTAAAAAATATGTAAAATAAATACTATGAGGTATCAAAACTATCATACTAGCAACCATAGAAACCTGAAATATTCATGAAAATCCTAGACATTCTAGTAAAGTCCCTGCTCCTATGTCTAAGCTAGAGTAATAAAAAGAGAATACGGAAACATAATCCATCGTATGTTAGTAATTGAGAGGCATTATATTATCAATCCATGGGTTATGTATGAAAGTCACATTAAGTGTATGAAAGTGACATTAAGTGTATGAAAGTGACACATAAGTAAATTGCACACGACGCTACTTATATAAATATTTAAGTACAAGTTTCAATAGCAACAGATTTCTATTCCTGCATTGGTTCCTTATTACTTGGAATTGACAAATTTCCATATTAAAATCGTATGGAATTGACATATTTCCCATCAATTTGAATTCACATATCTTATAATTTGAAGTTAGTACCCGATTTCATTGCAACAACGCCCGAGCAGTTAAAGATAGTAATGGCTATTAATCCCCCGTTCTGGATCATTCGATTTACAAAAACCTGAGATCTGTCGTGGGGATGAGAGGGGCAGATAACGGGATTCGTATTGTAGATTTGGGGTGTTCAATAGGGACACCATCGTCAGAGCAGTGGAATTGGAATTAAGTTTCATTAACCACTGGTTGGATCTGCTAGAGTTGCAGGTATACTTTGCTGCAGATGTTGCCTCCATTCAAAGGCGCAGGTCGAATGACAGCAGTAGAGCGCGCTGAAGATAAGCCTGTGGCCACTACATCTTACTTCGCATCACTGGTGTGGGGATCGCAATCCAGACGCCTTTTCGTCACGGCAACCCCTCCAACAGTGTATATCACTCACTCACGAGAGACTCTCGGAGTGGCAGAAATGGGAAAAAGCGTTTGTATTGCTAGGTGCCCTGCAGCTTCGGAAATTGCAGTTGGAGAAGAACAGATGCAGCTGGAAGATCAAAACAGGCATGTAAATTGCATCACAAAGATGGTATTATTCTTTATGCTTTTTGTCCTAAAATTATAAATCCCAAGTTAGGGTTCATTGGTTTTTCTGGTTGGACAATGTCATGAGAACAAGCTCTGCTGGGAACGTTGCAAGGCTACCATTAGGAAGATTGCTTAGCAAGTCCAAGCAGAGACCGAGCGATGGTGTGAAGTGCAAGAGTTATTACATACAAAGCCAATAATAAGATATACATATATAGCCCATGAACAATAGATTTAATATTTTAAGGAAAAATAATAAAACATGCAAGTACATAGAGGGGATGCCATAGAGGGGATGCCATCTCACTTTCTGTAGCTATGATAGAAGCTTTGTTGAAGTTTTAGGGTTGAAATTTTCAAGGTACCAATAGAATTAGGTAAGTAATGATGAACTAATTAAAATATTAGAATACAGTTAGTCAAAGATGTGCTTATGATGAACTAATTATCCATGCAAGATTAGAACAAAGTTAACCAAAGATGTGCCTATAGAGATGGGTAGAGGCATTATAGATGATATGCAACTAATTTTATAGGCTTGAGAGAGGTGGAATGATATTAATAATGAACTTTATTGTATATTCGTAAATTAGTTTTTTCGAGGACAAGAGACGTTCAAGAATCAAATAATGGAAGAGACACTCTGAAGAGGAATATAATGGTATAGTCATGTGAAAGGTGTAAGAGAGTAGATTAGAGTGCCCATTTCATATGGAACTGTTATATCACACTCCACACCCTTGTACCATGAGTTTTACATGGTGGTATCATGGGTTTCAAAGCCCAAAATGAATCTTTATTACGTGACTTGGATATTGACAATCATAATAGTCTAAACATTCTAGGGAGGTCTCATGTCTAGGCTATGGTGAAAGAGATTGTAGAAATGCGATTTAACATCTTAACGTAGTATTTGAGAGGCATTATATTATGAATGAATGAGTTATGTGTGAACATGACACAAGTGAACTACAGAAGGAACTTCTTGCATATCTAAATAACCAAGTACAAATTTTAAGTGTTACACATTTACTTGGAATTGACATATCTCCAATATTAAAATTGTAGGAATAAATTACAAAAATATTTTTATCATTCTTTTTTTTTTATATATATTTTTGATATTTTAAATCTATCATGCAAATTTATTATATAATCCTAGTTATACATAGATAAGAAAACTTCATCATAAAACATTTAAAATACATATAATATTGATAAATATATAATATAATAAAATTCCTTTAACATGACAAATATAATTTATAACAAAATTTTTCTGAAAAAATCACATAGGAGTAATATCATCGACCTGTTTCGAACCAACGAGTGTGGTTCATATTCAGGACAAGATGATGAATCAGATCCAGGCAATGAAATAAATAGATGAAGAGAGAAGCTAGCTAGCCATTAGAAAAACAACTAATATAAAAATATTTTTTAATAAAAAATATTATGAGATTTTTTATATAAGTTGTTTTTATTATAATTTTTTTTAATATATAATATTATGAATTGTTTTTTTGATAAATGATTTTAGGAGTTTGATTTCTAGAATGTTTTAACTTAAATTTTTATATCAAGAAAAGTGTGAACAAAAATGAATTCATGCTTTTTACCTTTAAAATTTTATTTTAATAACTAAACTTACTTTTTAATTAAAAATATTTTAATTAACTTTATATAATATTTTTTAGTTAAAAACATTTTAATTAATCTTTAGATAACAATTTTTTATAAATTATTGGATAAAATTTCATGAAAAAAATAAAAATAAAGCTTATCTAACCAAACATCCGCATTAACACGAAAACCTTTGAATAAAAAACTCAACTCATTGCTGACAGTTAGATGAATACCTACAAAAACTCAACTCAGCTGAAACGTTGAGAAACAAGATGGGCTGCATGACAGCTAGTCCCTGCCTTGCGCCAGGAGCAAGGAAAGGAATGGTGAAACAGTAGGCAAGTATGGTGCTTTGAGGTGCCAAACAGAGGAGACTTTTAGGAGATTTCAAATTGCACAAACTGGATTGGATGCTAACGTTGGAAACGACCATGCATTGGATGCCATTCAATCTCCATGTTCACCCTCAATGTTGATACCAGAAACTCCCTCGGTGACAAAGAAAAATGAAAATAGGGATTTGAAAATTTAAAGGAAAATGTTGTAGATGAAAATCTTAAAGAGTGTTAGCACAAAACATAAATCAAATTGCAACATTGCACAAATTTTCGTTCTATTTTCAAGAGCTGAAGCCTTGAAGGATTTCATAGATTTTCTGTTTCGAATTTTATTCAGGATCACCAAACAACACTTCTTTTTCGGATGGACAGTTCAATATCATAGTTTCCCAGATGATGAGTGATCATGATGTATGTTATTGACTTGGTTGGTTTGCTCTGTCTTTCGGGGATTGTCTACCTTGACTGATTGGATCTGGGATTGGGGAATTAATTTGATCGTTAACTGGCCCAACAAGGGGCAATGCCCAAACTACACCTATAGTAACAAAAGTAGTTATTGTACTCTATTTCCAAAGCTAGTTGTTCATCCCGCTTACCTATAAACAGATCCTTTAGTTTTCTTATACCTTCCTTATGCCACAAGCACCCTATCAATATAAATAGCCTTATGATATAGTTATGATTCGTGTTTGACAGGGGCTGGTTGATGGAAAAAAATCATAATGGTAATATGTCTAGTGGTTTTTAGCCCTCATATGCCCTGAAATATGAGTAGAGCGAAGAGATCATCATCGCGGTAATGAGGTGGGGGAATGAACTCCTATATAATTAGAGCCTCATCCAATTCTAGCATATTCATCCCACCTAATCCTTCTACGCATATATGGTCAAGCCCTATCATTCTTATTAGGTCAAGTATTACTGGCCTACCCGCTTATAAGAAACCCTATCGCTCCTTATAATTGCTCCTACAGTAATTATCCTATAGCCAGTGTAGCATAATGAGAGATTGTTGTGTGTAAGAATAGAATGCGATATGCATATATACTAGTTTTGTAATAGCTCGACCCTAACAAAACAAAGAGTAGTTTTTCCATCCCATAAGTCTAATTAGGGTATAATATAGATACGAGTCCCAATGTCATGAATCATCTATATACTTTGGCATAAAAAGTTGATCCTACATGCGTACAGATCAAGCAAGCAACTTGGCTTCGTGTAGAGACACCTGTAGGTTGACATCCAAAACCTTACAAGCCGATGCCACCTATTCAGACAACCGTCCAAAAGAGGAGCAACACATCGCTTCCACCACCCCGATTTCAATTGCAAACATCGATTCCACCATTAGTCTTATTGAAAGGACCACCTGAACGTTAGATACAACCTATCTATTTACTGAACCAAACATTTATTTACTGAACCATTCATTCTCTGAACATGTAGTCTTCAATAAATATGATCATAAGCCTTTAATAGAAAGAGATAAAACACGATGATGAAGCTTCTCCATAGCTCATCTGCATGAGCGTACAGTTCAGTACAGTTCATTATGAGTTATGTGGAGCTCCTTAACTGATTTCAATGCACAGTTTTTTAAAGTGAGAGGTTTGTATAAAGGAGACTCCGACTGAGATGGTCTCATATGTCTGTGTAGTAGTGTTTTCAATGGCCACTGATTCTTACCAAGATGGTTGGCTTGCCCTGTTCTTTCCATCATGCTCTAGTCCAGTGCCCTCATACTTTAGACTGCGCATTCAGCTAATGGATGGGAGGAACTAGTCTAACCCTGGTTCAAGAGGATCGATCCTTTTACCAGAGAATCTCAGATATTGAATACAAAAATAAAATTGATTATAGTTTTGAAAGCTTAGCGGGATGAAAGGGGGGTGGCTTCTGGCCGAGCCAAATAAGTCATTTTAGCAAGATGGGTCATATTCATCTGGATAAGGTGTCATATAGCACTCATCCTCCGATCAATTGAGAGCTAGTTTGCTTCCTTAAATGAAATTTGATGTTTTTCTTCCTTAAATGATGTGAATGCTCATGTGAAAGCTTCATTAATAGAGGTAAATATCATATCCTAGTACTCTACCCATTTGTTCCTCGCTGAAGCAGTTTGCTTGAAAAAAAAACTAGCAGTTAGCTTCATCTCTGTTTTTTTAGTTTTTGCTTTCATTTTTTAGTTTTTTGCTTTCGTTGAAAACAATCAAATCAAATTTGCATTAGCTAAGCTGTACAGTAAAAATTGAATGAAAATTTGCAAATAAATTTGTAAATTGTTGGAAATTGGTTGAATCTGCTGAAAATTGAATTTAGATTTGCTATTGAATCATAAGAAACAACCGTTGGATAAACAAAATCACTTGAATCACCCATTCCTTCCCTTTTGCGTTGTTTCTCCGTATCCACTCCGGCTAATTCATATCTTAATTAGCTCTCTATTATGCGCCTTTATACTGTCAATATGCATACATAGCTTTGCTAATAGCTGGGTGCACGGGTTCTTGCTCATGTTTTAGATTTTGCAAAGGCACAGGTCAAACAAAAGAAGGCCGGACAAAAGAACTGTCATATGCTGCTCAGACAAAAGAACTCTCATACTCCGCTATAGAGAGGCATTCCAGAACTCGCAGAGGCAGAGATTGGATAGGTTGTTGCTTATCTTCCACTTGCAGAGGCATAGGTTCTTCCTCATGTTCTAAAATTCACAGAGGCACAGATTTCGTAGAGGCACAAGTCATAGAGATCCTAAGAATGTTCAGCAAGAATGTTCAATTTTGCTTGCCTTTCATTTTAAGGTATGCAAGTAAAGTCGGTTTCTCTCATGCAAACTACAATTTTGACATAGCACGGAAATTTTGACACGGCAGGGCATGCATGGTTTGACACGACATGTCTCCAGACTGTAGTCTAACGTGAATTTAAACTTATACCAATACCTAGTAGCGATTGTTTATGAGCTAGCATATGATGTTATCGACTAATGCTTACATTAGTTCACCAGTTTCAAAATGCCAAGCAAC